>CM018898.1:9693243-9695743 GCA_009663005.1 Actinidia chinensis | reverse complement strand
CTCTATTACTTTATTTTTATTCCAAAAGCATTTTTACGTATCCTATAAATCTACAAATGTGTTCTAATAAAGAACAATGAAAAGGAAAGTAGTAAAATGTGATGTAGCGTTTAATTTTTATGTATGAACAGCGAAAGATCTAAAGAGTTGAAGTTTTAAGAAGAGGTAGTGTAGGGTTCCCAAAGTATCTAGGGCCCGTTTGGCTGCCGGATAGTCCAAGATAAGGGGCCTTGATAACTTTTCTCCCCCTCCTATATCTTTTGTCCGGCGTTTGGCTGCCCCTGATAACCTTTTTCCCAGCTAACGGATCATCTTGGATAACTTTTGGATAACCCTCCCCCTCCCCCAAAGTTATCCGGTGGTATCAGGGATGTTTCGGATCATTTCACCCCTCCTTTATCCCCTTCCACAGCCAAAGCAACAACCACCAAAAATAAATAAAAAATAAAAAATAAATTAAAGAGAGAGGCATATTGCGTACATCCGTCGCCTGAATCGAACCATCCGACCTCTAAATCGAACCATCTGTGGCTGGAATCGAACCATCCATCGCTTGAATCGAACCATTCGTTGCCTTAATCGACCCTTCCAGCGCTTGAATGGAACCCACCGGCGCTTGAATCGAAGCCTCCGGCCTCCGCGGCTCTGCCTAGACCCTTCTCTCTCTCTCTCTGTCTCTGAAACGTGCTCTCTATCTCTGAAACGTCTCTGTGATTAGGAAATTAGGGTTTCAAAATATACACACACACACTTTGCACCCCTTTACTTTGATAATATTATTATTTTGAACTCTTTAGTTTTAATTTTAATATTTTTTGGAATTTTTCGGGATAAGGGCAAAAAGGTCCTTTGACATTTTGTTTCCTTATTCCCCACCCTTATCCACCAATTTTAAAAAGTATCCAAACAAAATTAAAAGTTATTCTCCTATTTAATGCTCAATCCAAAAAAAGTTAAAATTTATCCCCCTCCAAAAGTTATCCTCCCTTTAAAACTTATTTTTCCTCTAAAACTTACCTCCCTTATGCTATCCGGCATCCAAACGACTCCCTAGGGTTTAATTCTTTGCTTAGAATATGACAATAGAAGAAAATGAGAAAAAGAGAAAAAATATAGGGTGTATTACATGGGGGGATTAAGATTACTTTTTTATTAGTTTGTCAATAATAATAATTTTATTTTCAAATATAATCTTAATTAATTTTTTTTATAGGGTGTCTTGAGACCACTTTAGCTCTCCAAAGTGGCTAAGGCTCCGTTTGGTAATACTTAAAAGTTAAGTTTTTTTTAAACTTGCTACCAATAAAGCCAATATTTTTTGACTTTTTTGCTTTTCTGCCTTTACTTTAGCTAAAAATAAATAAAAAAGTAAAAACAAAAAAGTTAACTTTAGCTGGCTTTTTTGCTTATAAGCTTAAAAAAAGTCAAACGAAAAGCTGGTACCAAATGGAGCCAAAATATTAATTTCACAAAATGCCAACTTTTTCCATTGAGGAGTTTATTTTGGTGAGAAACCAAATGTTATTTTGATAAAAGAGTAGGAGGCATCTTTTTTCTCTTGTTAATACTAATCAAACAAGATAGATCATAAAAACTACAACTTCTATTTTGGTCATTCAGAAAAAAAGTGAAATTAAAATTATTTTTTTTACCTTTTCATCTAAGGCCATGTTTGGCTATTTTTTTTCTTTTTAAAAACTCTCAAATTAAGTGTATTTGGGATAAGTTTATTTAGGGAAGTGTATAGGGTTTTATTTAGTGTGATTTTTTTGGTTCCATTTTATATTTTTAATCCAAAAATAAAAAAAACTATTTTTTTAGTTACCTCAAATGAAGCCCTAACAAGAAATTGTAATCATTTATTCTCTTTTCTTACCTATTATCCAAATAGGCGGTAAGAAAAATGCATGGAATTGATAGAGGCGATGATTTTTAGATTTTATTTTTATCCAATTGTACTTTAATTTTTGTATTTATTAGGTGCAATTACACAAACATAGTAGTATTGATATTTTTAAGCTATTTTACTTAATATTTTAACTACATAGAAGATTTATGTGGGTAATTTTACGTCAAAATAGAGTTACAAGAATAAATTAATCAAGAATTGAGAAAATTAATATCCGATTCCAGTGAAAAGTCAGTCTCTCCCCTCCCAGCCCTACGTGTTAAGGGTCATCAAAAAAACTGTAGCTCATGATCCGGCCCATAACTCAGAGAGCTTAAGACTAGAATAGTATGAACTAAGTCTGAGTCTAATTTTAAAACTCATAGGCCAACTTATGGCCCGGTCCGTAACCCACCTTGAAAGACCGTCCGAAACCCATCCCAAAACTTGGTGTGATGCCCTATTTTCTTTGTATAATTTTTATTTTTATTATACAAAATTTTGAGTAGAGTAACTTAGGTCTAGAAATGATTCAAGTTGAAGTAATTTTTATAAGCTTGGGGGAAAGTTTAAATAAACTATAGGGGCGGTTGTTTCACCGGATTAGGCGGA
>CM018898.1:9640743-9643243 GCA_009663005.1 Actinidia chinensis | reverse complement strand
TGGAGGTCGACATCAACGACATGCTGGTTAAAAGCCTTAAAGCTGCATATCATATTGTCCATTTGGAAAAAACATTCAAGATGACATCGTATGATGCTGAATCCTTCCAAGTGCATATTCGGTGTACCTTTCAAAAAATTCCTTGGTTTCCTAATAACCAAGCGAGTGATAGGAGCAAATCCTGACCAGACAAGCCTTGATGATGATGAGCTCGCCCAAGAGCACTCATGATGTGCAATGCTTGACTGGCGAGGTGCGCTCTAATCGATTCGTCCAAATCGCGTTTAACAAGTGTTTGTTATTCCTCAAGATTCTGAGGGAAAATAAAACCTTTGAGTGCATAAGCGAGCCAAAATTAGCCTTCTAGCAGCTAAAAAAGTATCTTGGATCGCCCCCTCTTCTACAGTTCCTAATATAGGCGAGGAACTTACTTTATACTTATCCGTGTCATCAACAACTGTGAGCATTGTGCTGATTAAAGAGGAAGACAAAGTCTAAAGATCAATATACTACATCAACAAAGTTGTTCTTGGAGCATAAAATATATATTTGAAAATTGAGAAACTAGCCTATGCATTGATAATTGCCGAGAGGAAGCTCCGTCATTATTTTCAGGCACGCCCGGTCATTGTTTTGATGGATTAACCACCCAAGCAAATTCGTAAAAGTTTTATTCTTCAGGCTCCTTAAGTGGTCCATTGAGTTAGACAAATTTCACATTGAATACTGACCAAGGATGGCTATCAAAACCCAAGCATTGGCTGACTTCGTAGCTAAATTTACCTACTCTAGGGAAGATGAATCTTCAAACTCTAATGTCGAACTCGCCAAAAAGGGGAAAGCCAAGGAAAAAGACGGCAACACAACGAAATGGAAATTGTTCGTAGACGGATCATTTAATCATAGCAGTTGTGGCGCTGGCCTTATTCTTCAAACTCCCTCAGATGAGCAAATGGAATATGCTATACGCATTGAATTCAAAGCCACCAACAATGAGGCAGAGCATGAAGCTCTCCCCGCCAAATTGAGAGTTATGACAGAGTTGGGAGTAGAATCCTTGGATATTTTTAGCAACTCCCAGCTTGTAGTAAACCAAGTTCATGGGGATTACCTTATCAAGGATCTCTAAATAGTGGCATATCTAGACGAGGAGAAAGCTCTAGTGATTGAAGATCAAAGACTTCAAAATTCAACAGATTCACGCAAAATTCAGCAGATTTCTCGAGAAGAGAACAAGAAAGTCGATGTCTTGGCAAATCTAGCTTCCAATTTTGACTTCATCGCGGACTAAAATATCCCGTTGGATATCTCACCAGACCAAGTATCGATGTCGCCAAAACCAACGTTTTCAAGATAACGACGCAGCCGACATGGATGGACGACATAACCAAATATCTAAGAAGTGGAGAGCTACCACCTGATAAGCCTCAAGCTCGCCAAATTTGATATCGGTTAGCAAGGTTTTGTCTCCTCCAAAGAACTTTCTATAAGAGATCTTTCTCGGGTCCACTTTTGAGATGTTCTGACCAAAAGAGGTTGAGTACGTGCTTAGAGAGATCCACGAGGGCATCTACGACAACCACTCCGGGTTGAGGTCACTAGTTAGAAAAGCAGTACACCAAGGATATTTATAGCCTCAAATGGAGCGAGATGCAGTGATGTTTACCGTGAAATATGATAGATGCTAAAGGTTTGCTCTAGTTAGTCACCTCTCTCTATCGAGATGGTACCATTTAGCAACCCATGGCCATTTGCACAATGGATAATACACATACTTGGACCTTTATCTCAAGCTACATTGTAGAAGATTATTTCACCAAGTGGATTGAGGCAGAGCCTCTCGCCAAAATCACCGAGAAGAATGCTAGAAATTTTGTTTAGAAGAATATTGAATGCCAATTTGGAATCCCGAAGGTAATAGTCTCCGACAATGGGAAGCAGTTCGACAATGACAAGTTCAAGATGTTCTATTCCAATTGCACCATCGTCAATCATTTCTCCTTACCAGGTCATCCCAAAGCGAATGGTCAATTAGAAGTCGCCAATAGAATAATATTGAGAAACCTAAAGACGATGCTAGAGAAATTCAAGAGATGATGGATGGACGAGTTTCTAACCATACTTGGTGGTATATGGCAAAGAGGCAGTCATACCAGTAGAGATAGGGATGTCCACCTTTCGTGCAACAATTTTGACGAGGAGACTAATGACGATTTGGGAATATTATTTGTGGAAGGACTTTCAAGTAATTAATATTTTTTTTCCTTAAAAACTTTGTGACAATAAAGTCTCACGAAGGGAACGTCCATGATTTATTTTACTCCCCCCATCCAACAAGAACCCTGGCCTAGGTGCGTTTGATGTGTCAAGGTAAGCCTCATCAAAAAAGGCCACGGCCCAGGGTCGGCCCAGGGCCGGCCCGGCCAGCCGGGCCCAAGCCCGCGCCCAAAACCCAGGATAGTATGAGCTGGGCCAAAGGGGGGGGGACTCTCAAGTTTTA
>CM018898.1:9620743-9623243 GCA_009663005.1 Actinidia chinensis | reverse complement strand
CTGAGTAGATCAGACAAAACCCAAGCAACGTCACGGCTGCCTAAGGCCTTAGTCTCTCAAATTGACAAGAATCGATCAAGCCGCGCACGGCTGACCACACATGGGTTAAAACAATAACTTTTAAAAATCTAGGTTAAAACTGCAATTTTTCTAAAAACTAGACAAAGCTGTAATTCTCAAAATCTAGGATGAAATCAGTAATTACCAAAAGTCTAGGTTTAAAGCATTAAACCCTCTCAAAGATTTGGACTAAAAATAGTAATTATAAAAAACTATAATTTTCCAAAACTAATTAGGGTTAAGTTGTGATTTCCCAAAAGTTTAGGTTAAACTGTAATTTTCGAAAACAATTTTGAGAAAAATCTATAATTACACTATAGTTCTAGTTTAAAACTGTTGTTACCGTATTCCGGTTCATATCAATACGGAACTACTGAACGTTCCTTCTCTCTCTTTCAATGGCAGCTTACCACTCACCACCACTAGAGGACACCTCGATTCAAATCTCCCACATCAACACGTCGCCTCACAATCAACCCTGCCCTCACCAGGCACACTGGGCTTGGCCACGCACCACACACCCCAAAACGGTTGCCAATCGAAACCAGATGGAGGCCATTAGGTGCCGTGAGGATGAAAAGAGAAAATGGAAAAGGCGGACGGCAGGAGAGAGCGGCGCGACCAAGTCCTGCCAAATCCAAGTCTCACCAAACCAACTTTCCGCAAGAAAATATATATTTAATGAAACAAAATTGTGGCTTCGAGACCTTCCCTGTGAGATCCATTGCAACCACGACAATCCCATCTCTCATAACCTAATACCCTTCAAACCCAAATCCCACGAAGCAAAACAAATGAGGAGTATGCCTCAATGGCATCATTTGGATGAGGAAAACATGATAAAGATGATGGCCTTTTTGTAAATAAGGCTAGTAAGTGGAGCGTTTTGTCTTCAAGTTCCAAGTAAAGAAAATACATTTAATATATAATTTGCCCGAGAATTCATCACATCGTCGGGCAAGCTTAGTTGCGTAGATTAGGGGTGCACAAATGAACCGAAAAATTCGAGAACTGAATCAAATACGGCCTATTGGATTGGATTGGTGTTCGGTTCTGTAGCTCTTTCGGTTCGGGTTGGTCCTAAAAATTATTGAACGATTAGATCGGGTCGTTCTCGCGATTAGCTGTTTTCGCGAACCGAACCGAACCGAACCGAAACCGGAACCGAACCGAATCGACAAACCAAGCTTAGAAAGATAGGTGGACTAGCAACCCGATAATTCCCGTTTTAAACAATTTTCTTTTCTTGTTTGTGAATTTTTTTTAAGGTCGAAAAGAAAGACTTTGTTTCTTTTCTTTGAGTTTATGTTTTTATTGGTAATTTTTTTAGAATGAAGAAAGTAACAGGTAGAACCAAAACCTATCCCATTTAGAACTTTGGAACGAACCGAACCAATCCGAAACCGAGTCGGATTGGTTCGGTTCGGTTCCAATTACTGATTGAGTTCGCGTTCTGGTTACAAAAATTAGAAACGATGATAATTGGTTCGGTTCTGGGTTAGGCCATGAAACCGAACCGAACCGATCCATGTGCACCCCTAGCGTAGATTACATCAAGCGCAAATCCAAGTTTGCAATTTCGGAGATGGTCGACACTGCCCCTTTCCAAATATTTTTTTTTTCAATCAAAAAAAGTCTCTAAACAGATTAAATATAAATTTGTAAAATCTGAAACTGTGCAAAAAACTGAATCTTAAAACAATTACCAATTGAAATCAAAACAGTTTTCTAAATTCAAAACATAAATTATTTTTTGAAATTCAATTTCCGATCAAGAGGAAAAAAAATCTTAAGTTTATTAGAAAAAATATTTTGCAAACACAGAATTCCAAAAAACAATTTCTATTAATCACAATACAATTACAATAAACTGAATTTACATAAAATAAATTGAAGAAGATACAAGCAAATTTGACCGAGTTTTACAATCGCAGTCTTCTTAATAAACATTCGCCGTCTACCGAGGGTGTTGTAGGGTGTTGTGGACATCTTCCTCCCAAGATAAAATGGCTAAAACCACTTACGTCGGAACACCTTCAGCGCAACCTTAACGAACTGAATCAGCGCCTATCTCTCTCAAAAAATAAAAAAGACTCAAAATTTGTTGTGTTTTTCGTTGATGTATTTTCCAATATAAGATCAACATAAATACATAGAACTCAAAAAGACTCATGGGTTCTCAAAATTGCTGGCATAATAATTCATAAAAATTCTCCATTTCATGAGGGTAATTATCACAAAAAAACGTTGCCCTTTAGGCGTCTACGTTTTCAGATTCTACGAACCCGGAGTTGACAATTCGATTGTCTCGAGAGACCCTCCGAATGCCACTTCATTTTGTTAGGTGGTCTTGGCCTTCTCAACACTAAAAACTAGTTTAAGAGGTGAGGGTTTCCCTCACACTTATAAAGTGAACCACCAACCCCTCCCACAATCGATG
>CM018898.1:9590743-9595743 GCA_009663005.1 Actinidia chinensis | reverse complement strand
CTGATGCAGGACAACAATAAAATTGAAACTATACGATCAATCAATATCAAAAATTAGATAATCAGAACAAGAATGTAGAAAGGGAGGGGAAAGTTTGACTTCCGCCAGAATCAAAGAAGAAGGGGGAGGGGGAAGTTGACAACAATAAAATTGACGCCCTACGATCAATCAATATCAAAAAGTAAATAATCAGAATAAAAATGTAGAAGGGAAGGGGGAAGTTTGGCAGCTGCCAGAATCAAAGAAGAAGGGGAGGGGGAAGTTTGGCAGCTGTCAAAATCAAAGATTGGAGAAGAAAGAAAAAACAATCGTTTTTCTCTTTATTCATAATCATAATCTATCTTCCAATTGCAACAAAACCTCTCTTTAAATAGAGAAAATAACATAATCCTAAAAATACTAAGCCCTAAAACTACTAGGAAATAAAATAGGCCCAATGGGCTACTACTAATTAGGGCCCAATAGGCAAATACTTAAAATCAAATAAAATCCTTTATTAAAAAAAAGACACACTAAATTATAAATTATAAAATACAAGAATCAATAAAATAATTAATGTGCATTTTTGTTCCGCATCACTATCTCACCAACAGAAAAAACCAACAAGCTATGGCGGCATTTGTAATTGCTTTAAAATTAATTTTCCGCTTCTGCCAAAGAGATTCTAGATTTTGGCTATTAATCAAGTGTTTATAACTGTTGTGGGATTATGAATTTAAACAGCATGGTTGTGTTTGTTGGAAAAACTTTAAAATACCTTTTTCTTGTAAATTTGTCTATAATGCCTATTATCCGGAATTTATAAAAATAATAATTACATTACAGTTTTAATTAAAAAACTTCACCAGCAAAAAAACACACACCTGTCATTAAAAATTATTAACAAAAAAACAAAATAAAGCCAATCAGCTGTTCAGAGCAATGTTTACCTGAACGTGGATAGTGTGATTACGGGAACATGGTACGGGAACGCAGAGTATGTAATATCCTGTGAAAGTGGACGCTTAGGGGTAGGTTTCGTCAGATCACTTGGTCGGATGAAATACGTTTATTCGGAGCGTGAAACGGTGTTCGGACCATTCGTATCAAAAACCATAATTAATCTATAATTAGGTCTTTTGCAATTACTAATATTTTGCACCTCATTCCAAAAATCATCAATTCCATGTATCCAAGCCAAATTAGGAGCATCAACTTCTCTTGTATTTTCATCAACAATATTCATCAATTCTTTCCATAAATTTAAAAAACAAACAGTGGTAGCAATGCCTCTTCTACATCAAAAAGTTGTTACAACATTATATATGGGAGGCAACTCTTGTTTTAGCTTACTGTCAAAAGTTCTAATTCAAGTTTGATCTTACAAAAATTGTCAATGCATGGGAATGATTTACAAAATATTTGACAATGTATTACCTTAAAATATGTATGCTTCAATCAATCGAAAGCTCGTGCAAAATCTTGAATATAAATTCAATGTATGAACTACACAATGAGGACCAAATCCGGAACGCTACAATCTTCATAGTTACGGATCGCGAACACACTCACGTTGGGATCATGCGATCCAAATAGCAATTCGTAAGGGTAGTGCAAATTGTGGTAACCACCCCCCCAAATGGTTTAAGAGACAATGGTAGAAGAAAAGTGTTAGAAAATTTCAAAATATCTTGGTGTTGTTTTTTGGGTTTTTGTAAAATTCCTTGTTCTTTTAGAATGCACACTTTTGGTATGTGGGTTTTGTCCCACATTGGTTAGATAAGGAAAAGTTGTCATTCTTTATAAAAGGAAAGATAGTTAAAAAAGTATTAAATATGTTTGGATCACAAGGGGCGATGCTATGGCACTCCGACCCCCCCCCCCATAATTAAACCGCGCGAAGCCGGTGCTTCGCACCATGAATAAAACAAACGCACACCGCGCCCCAAAGCGCGCGGGCGTGCGTGTGGCAGGGGCTGTTATGTGGGCTGCAAATGGCGCTTTGATGGTGCACTTGCACTTAGCACGTCAGCGCGAAGCGCCTTTTGTAGGCGGCCCCTTCTTATTGCAACCCTTGGCAACAGTGGCAGGAATGTGGAATTGCGTGGCGGTCAAGTTCAAATGGACCGTTGGTGATGACGTGGCGCAGCATAGACCAAAGGATGCGATGGTTCGAAAGGGTTGCGGGATTCTAAACCGTTGATGTACGGTGTTGTGATCCAACAGTTATAATTTAACTAAAAGGTTGTGACCATTCGGATGACTCCACGGTCACAAACTTACGCGAAAAGTTGTGTTGAAGGGCGTGCGCGGTGCCTATAATAGTACACCCCTTATAACGTTTTAGGATCAAAAAAATCGAAATTTAGAGAGAAGACAATATAGTTATTTCAATCGTTTTGGGCATTCAATTCTAAGATTTTGTTATTCTGCAGAAAACCAAATCTTAGAGGTCCTAGTTCTCTGTATAAAAAGCAGAATATTCTGAGTGTTCTTGTTCTGCAAATAGAACAGTAAAACTAGAGTGATGCTTCATTGTATCTGAAGGCCAGATTTGGTGTAACCCGGTGCACACCATTTGGTGGGGGCAAATACTGTCTTAGGAATAGCGACGTAGTAACGCGCCTTGAAGTGTATCGTATTTGAAGACACCGTCATCCACCAACTATTTTTCCAACAGAAAGGACATTTACTCTAGTGTGAGGTAAAATCTTCCAAAAAAAAATTTTTTTGGGTGTTGCGCGCACCGATTATGAGAGAGAGAAGGATCCATAGAATAAAGAGAGTCAGATTAGTTTGTTATTGATGAGGGTATACTTGTAATTAAATTAAACAAGTATAAGATATTTCGTCATTTTGCTTTTATAATTGGGTACCAGTACATGCAGAAACTCAAAAGCATGGTTGGGTAGTTTCCAAAACACAGCTATTTGGTCCCCATAATAAGCTAAAAAATGTTATTTTATGCTTAAAAATAGAAATCGCAAACACTCCAAATGTAGCTAAAAGTTGAGAAGCTGCTTGCAATTGCAAACGCCCACAATGTAGAATGCAATCTCTCCAAGCACATTAATCATGACATCCTGACCTAAAAACAAATTGATTTCCAATTAAGGCAAATTCCACGAATTTAGAATGGCTGGAGGGTAAGTATAAGATGATGTAACCCACCCACCACCCCACCCAAATGAGGGAAAACCAATGACCAACAAGGCCCAATGAAATGATTAGTCAAAACAATAAAACACCCCAAAGGGATTCTGTACCTTCGATCCAGTTTGTGTGCTCCAGCTTCAATTTCCAACATGCGGACACTTGCCCTTGTGGTTTGCAATTGATAACATCACAATGGCATCACTATAGGCTTTGAGTAATCTTAGCAGGTGGTTGGAGGAAATCTATTCGCATCCAACAGAGACGGGTTCCCTTATACCTGCAAGTGAAATCACTTTTCAGTCAGGTTTCCGTGTTTGTCTTCATTAACCCCAAAACATATTAAGAAGAGAAAGGCAATGAAAAATTGAAAAGGAGAGAGAAATAACTAGACTTTGCTACAAATTCCAGTAAAAACTATATACAGATACAGGCTTTCAGTGTCAATAAGTGAATATAACACTGCCATTGTGCTATACTAAGTCCCTTTTCTACATAATATGACACTAAAATAATCTCTCCTCACAGATTACCTTTAGGGAGCATAAATGAAGCTATCAGCAAGCACAAGTAGCTTATTTTCTTATGTAAACTATTACAGAAAGAATAACAAAATCTACCTGAAGGTGCAGAGAAGAGAAGGAATCAAAAATTAAAGGAATAATATGAGAAAATAATATTATACATCACATTCTTCCTAACTATTTCGAGATTTTTCCTTCTCTTTCGTGTCTCTGAGATGCAAACGAACACTGAATACCTATCTTTGCATGTACAGTAAGCATAGTGATTTTAGATAGTTGGGTGGGTGTATGATGAGAAGTTGTAGTGGGGTTGGGGGCAGTAGTTAGGGGTATGAGTTAACCATAGTTATTATACTTAGACTTCTTCATGATATACATACATATATAATATATAATGATAATAGTGTATTAGGATTAAGTGATACCCCCAATCTCACTTTTCCTATCTTAGTGGCTCAGAGCAGGCGTTTCCTTAGCCATAGAGAACAGCCGCCACACCGTCTATTGCCCCCAGTCCCCAGTCATCTCACACTAATCTGGGACAACAGTTGCGCCAACGATCCAGCAGCCAGTTGCCCATGAGATTCTTCCAAACCTCGACAGGCCGCCTCCACCCTCACCAACCTCTCCCCAGTCCAGCCACACCCTCTACGATGGCCTCACCCCAGTCGCCAACACCATGCGACCACTCGCAGCCTTTCACAGCAACCCTGCGCCATAGCAACACACCCAACAGCCCCTGCGCCTACACACACCACCATCGACAGCCCTATCGGACTCCGTTTGCATACCTGTTACTGCTTCGTAAGAAGTTTGGTTCGTCATGTAGCTATTTGCTGCGTCGAGTTTGCTTGCTGCCTTGCCATTTGAGTATGTTTCAGAGAACCGTAATTGGCTCCGATGTGTTGCTATTAACAAAGAGTATTTGAGAGAAATTCTTTGTATTGACCCAATCAATAATAGCCTGTGTACAATTCGTATTTAAAGGAAAATACAAAGCATAAAAGCAGGAACTAATTTACAGCTAAATCACAACCAAATCAGCTAGCCTAATTAATAACATATTCTAATTTACAGGAGTTGACTAATTCTATATTTATAGCCATAAAACACCTAATAAAATTCAGAAATATCCTAACAATTAGATCTTTAAAATATCTCCAAAATCCAAAAATATCCTAACAATTATCTCCAGAATATCTCTAGAATCTTCTATTTTCCAATTGTTGCTGATCGTGGCGCGTTGCCCAATCGTTGTGGTATGTGTTAGTTGGTTACTGTTGTGTTTCCATTGTTAGTTTGATGGTTCTCTGTTGTTGTGCCTACTTATTTATTGTTTGTTGA
>CM018898.1:9578243-9580743 GCA_009663005.1 Actinidia chinensis | reverse complement strand
GAAAAGCCCGAATTTTAGAAACTTCTCGTTTGAGAAATCACAACTTGAAAAATGTATTCCATATTGTCTTTTAAAGGATTGAAATATACTTTTTGAGAAAAACTGAGAATTGAGAACTGGTTGATTGGAGAAAATCAGGGATTGAATCAAAAGTATATTTTTGGTATTAAATAAAAGCATATTTTATTGAATCATGTTTTCATTATATGTTATGTATATAGATTTTAGGGCTTGAACCATTCAGTCCATTTTAAAAATCTTTTTTCAAGATAACTTACCTTACTATAAAATTAATTTCCGGTGTAGCCACCAGGTTTTATCCTGATTCGTGAGGCATGGGATGCGGTTGTTATTTTTTAAAATGTTTATTCTTGAAAAAGTTGTAATGTTCATTTGGCCCGATGGGGTAAACTTGTAATGACTAAATTTTTATGCTTGGTATTTTTTTATGAATCGTTAAAATTATATTCAGTCATTAAATTACAATTTGAGTTTACTTGAAAAAAATAATAACTTTTGGGATCAGATTAAAAGGACATTTAAGTTGGTGGTAAAAAAATGAAATTTCGTTTTTTAATAAAAAGATTGTGCAGACACCAATCTTCTACTTTATTACAAATAAATTATAATAAAATAACTAAATAAATAAATAAAGAGAGATTGGGCGCGAGAGAAAGAGGCGGAATTAGCCTTCCCTTCTCCCTTTTTTCCCCTCTCTTCTTTTATTTCGTCCTCTTCTCCTCCCCTCTCTCGCCCTTGTCCTCATAACGGTGAGATGCCATCCGATCTAAATGAAATTTTATTATATTGTCTACAGAATATTATCTTTAATTTTGTACTTGATATATCATTGAGAGTATGATCCATGAGAAGGAATTAATCGTAACTCTGCTGTAATGGACAGTATATTTGTCCATATTGTTTAGTTTGACTTTTCCGTATGTGAGGTTGTTGCTTACGTGGCCTGGTCTTGTTTGACCGGGTCGTGACAACATAACCTCCCCATTTAAGAAATTCGTCCCGAAATTACAAAATCTTATCAGATTAGTTAAAATAATCTGGATACTTTGCACCGACTTTGACTCACGCTCCCACGTAACTTCCTCTACGCCATGATGAAAACCACAAAATCTTTACTAATGAATGGTCTTCCCTCTAAACTTGGATCCCGTGTATCCAACACACGAATTGGTCGTGTTCCTCAATACGTGATACGCACTGATGTAAGGTCCCCCCAATCCAAAATGTGCGAAGATCGGGTTCATACTTCCATAACATGGAACATGAAATAATCATTCCGTACAATTGGGCCATCTCGGTGGCAAAGCAAGACGGTAGTGCCCAGCGGCCCCAATATCGATCACAAGATCTCAACGGACCCAATAAATTTTGGAGATAGTTTGGCCACTATGCCCAAAACGCATTAATCCCCTCTTTTGTGAAATCTTCAAGAATACGTGATCCCCACGGCAAACTCCAAATGACTTTTCCTCTCAATCACATAATTCTTCTGACGACGCTGCCGCCGTGAGTAAACGCTCCTGATCAAAACTACTTTCCGGTTTGTATCAACGAACCCAATCCGTCTTGTCAAGTGCTGCCCTCTCCAACATCAGTTCCAGCAAATGGGTGACCTACCAGGTCCTCCAGACACAACGCCTCAAAAGGTGCCCTCATATTTTCTACTCGCCTGATAACTATTGTTATACGCGAACTCCATCAAGTGTAGGTGACCTCCCATGATCCCCCAAAATCAAGTACACATTCCGAAGCATGTCTTCCAAAATCTGAATCGTACTGCTCGACTGCCCATCAGTCCTGAGGATGAAACGCAGTGCTCAGCCTCAATTCGATCCCAAGAGCGGATTGCAATCATCCCCTTCCAAAAGAGGCGATGTAAAACCGAAATCCTATCAGAAACGATAAATACAGGAAACCCATGTCATTCTAAAAACCATCTCACGAACATAGACACACCAAGATCCTCTGTTGAATCGACAGACGGATAGGAAGAAAATTGGGATTTTGCAAACAAACGATCGACCACAACCCAAATAGTGTCATGCCCCCGCATGAAGACCTATAGGCAAACTAGATTAAAGTCGCATCGTGATATGTTCCCATTTCCCATCCACTCCGCACCTGGTAATGGTTTTTCAGCAACCCCTGGTTTTCTGATGTTTCTGCTTTCACTTGCTGACAAGTCAAAACATCTAGAAACGAATAACGCAACGTCTTTCTTCATTCGCCTCCACCAAAACTGACGACAGATAAATCATGATACATCTTGTTCTCTCTAGGATGAACTTGTCAAAGTCGCGAATGATGAAACTCACGAGTCGTCGTTTCTACTAGATAATGGCACAAACAATCTAGACTTATATCTCAACCCTGATCCTCGTATAAAACCCAATTTGTCGGGCCTATACCTCTAGAAATGCGGTCGCAAAATAGTCTTTGCTCCACATCTCTGTTGTTCCTCAATGACCCCTACTAATGA
>CM018898.1:9565743-9568243 GCA_009663005.1 Actinidia chinensis | reverse complement strand
TTATGCAAATGGAGTCTGATCACTTCAAGAGTTTCTTTTAATTTTTAAGACCTTTGGAAATGTATATAGCTCAGCTGTAAGAAGTTCCATATTTTGACGTCATAAACGTTACTTTGGAAAAACTTTCTGAGTACAACTTTTTTCAAAGTTTAAGATACATTCCTCATTTGCCTAAGCACGAGGTAAGGTGATCCTAACGAAAGAGCGAGACTAGTCGCCGAACTACTTAAGCATGAGTTTAAGATATCCTAAAGCAGCGCCACTAATCGTCGACTTAAAGTAGCACAAGACTAATCACCTAGCTGCTCAAGCATGAGCTTGAGATTTCCTAAAACTAACTCGAGGCTAAGCTACCGCCGCCGCTGCCACCCACTACATCCGCAAACCAACATCATCTCGCCACCATCATAAACCGCCATAAACACCCACTTTCTAACACCGCCAACCACTTCCATTGCAAAAAACCAGCCCGCACACCCGCTACCCACCATTATTGATAATTTTTACAGTCTAGGAGTAAAATTTTATAGTGAAGTGTAAAATTTTAGTCCCCAACATCCACCACCAGCCATTGGCACGTACCACCAACCACTAGTCATTGAGAATTTTCACAGTCCAATACTTTAAATTTTCATAATGCATGACTGTGAATTTTCATTATACATAATCCGCTACCACATTGTCAGTTACCATAACCACCTCTACAATTGCTAAACTTTGAATTTTGAATATTATGTACTCCAAAAAAAACAAACTTTTAGAAATTATTGACATTTTATTTTTTTGGAACTTTTTTTATTTTATATAATTCATATTCATTATACATTTTATTTGATAGATATAGACAGATATACTTATAAATATTATCAAATTTAATATAAAACTGACGTATATTCTATCTTAAAACATAAACAATAACTCTAAAACTAAAAAAAAAAAAAGAAGAAGAAGAAGAAGAAATTATTGCCATAACATTGTGAACTCCAAAATTATAAAAAAAGTAACAAATTATTGCCGTTTGATTTTACTAGATTTTTAATTAGAATTTATCAGAAAAATATTATTTATTTTTTGCTAATCTGATGACAATAAAATATGAAGAGTGAAAGTTATCAATTCCAAAGTTTGAAATATGAAGAAAAAAAGACCTATAAAAACTTGGGCAAAAAAAAATCATTTTTATGTTTTCAGAATTTCATATTCAATATGTATATTGTTATATTTTATTGAAAAGATTTTAAAAGTATAAATTTTATTAAAAAAATTTGTACAGTACAAAATTTATTACATTTTCTCTATCTATTTAAATTTATTTTTATAGTACCAACAGATTTGATATTCTCCACAAACAAACTCACTCCAACCCCCTCTATCTTGAGTTGTTCTCAGTGACGGCTGCACATGGATGTGAAGGTGTTCAATTGAATACCCTCATTTTTTTTTTTATATGCATAGGTTGCACAAATTTTACGTTAAATTTGTTTAGGGATGGCAATGGGCAGATGGTGTATGTCTTAAATTTTATCTCAGCTCTGCTATTAATATGTAATTCATTCTTTTTCCGATCTCCCATGAGAATTAAATTGATCACTCCATTCCCATTCTCTATAGGGATCGAATTTCCCCGCCCTATCCCTTGTTTCTTTTTTTTCTCGTCACCACCTACAAAATATACTTTTAAATGTGGAAAAAAACTAACATGATAAACAATGAAAATAACTTTCACTTAGTAAGAAAAAAACTAGTTATTTTTGTCCTATATATTTTTAAATTTATTATTGATAAATAATATTAAACATATTTATATATTACTATAGGGGCAAAGTCGGGGGAGGGTATCGGGGTAGAGGCATGCCAATCATTTCCGAAAAAATTTTATTTTTTTTTTCAATTCCCACCTCATCCCCATGAAAACATGTTGATGTTCGCCCCGACTGATGTTATTTTTAACTTCTTTGATTTTTGATTTTTTTGTTTTTATTGAACTTCTTTCGTCGTTTGATTAAAATTTTATATTTTTTCGGTTCTTCTTGACGAGAGTACGAAAATGTAATATTTTTTTCTAATTTGAATTTTTTTTACTAAAGACAAAAAAATATTTTGATTATTTTGATAAAAATAATTTTTTTTCGTATTTAGTGAACTTTTTTTAAAATCAGATGAAAATTTTTGTATTTTCAGACTTCTCTCATCAAGAGAAACTGAAAAAATATAAAATTTTGATCAAACAGAGAAAGAATTTCACTAAAGACAAAAAAAAAACTCAAAAATTAATAAAGTAAAAAAGCAAAAAAAGTCACATCCTTTCTAGGCCTGAAATCAAGAGAAATCACACGTAGAATTTCAAGAGTAAAATTAAAGAATTTCAAATAACTTCAAAATACGTGTTATTCGACACATCCACACGTCTCTCCTCTCTCTATTTTGAAAAAAAATATTTCCAAATGGGAAATTTGAAATCTTTAAAAATTTAAAATATTTAAGTATTTTAAATTTACGT
>CM018898.1:9500743-9508243 GCA_009663005.1 Actinidia chinensis | reverse complement strand
TTATCGATTTTGACTAATTTGACCAATTTTTAACTTTCTAGAACTTCGTTTTGGTAGTTTTCTTATTGGTTTGGGAACTTGTTTAGCAAGAAACTCCTTTTTATATGAAACAGTTTTAGGAATGACTCTTTTTGTAAAACTATTTATGAAAATTCAATATCCAACGCTCTTTGAAATAATAAGTGAGAAAAGAGAAGAATAATTTTAATTTCTCACCGTCATGTTTTGATAGGTAAGAAAACAAATAATATGAGATAGAAATAAGAGAGAGATTTATTTTCTACCTTTGTATTTTGGTGGGTAATCTTGACATTATTGATAATACACAATCAATCAATTTTTGTTTCAAATCATTTCTCACTAAATTTCGCCATTTTTGTAATAAGTGATTTGGCCTTTTCACTCTTTCATCAATTTCCATCCATTTTATTATCCAAACAAAAGAAAATATAGTTTCTCTCAATGTCTTATATTTTCTTATCAAATCTCTCACACCAAACCGATTACAGGTGTGTAAGCTTACGGGGAAACCAAGAGATTTCATTTCAACAGTCAGGATTAGCTAACCTTAAAGTTACCTACCAATGGAACCAAATTGTTTGATTGGCAATTGGCATGAGCATCCAACATTGCCACGTACATGTCTTTGCAAGGGTGTATATAATATATTGATCGAATTGATTCGATTTTGAGTAAAATTAAGAATCAAATCCTATGGTTTTGAAAATTTTGAATTAATTCGATTTGTTCAAAACTTAAAACCTATCTAATTTGAACATAAAAATAATGGTTTAATTATAATTTGGAACCACAATGTTGGTAAATAAATTATTAAATTTCTTACTAAACAATCACACACACAATGTATAATCACACACACACAATATATATATATATATATATATATATATATATATATATATATATATGACATAAACATATCCATAATAAATTTCTTACAAAACGATCACATATTTTATTCATGATAATCTTTTATTGAACATTCCATATAACTAGACTATAAGATGATGACATAAATTTATATATCCAAAATTAAGCTCTTCATAATCTAACAAAGGCAACATAAGTGAAAGAACCAAAAAAATATATTATGGTTATTAGAGACTTTTTATCTAGTGAAAGAATATCACCGATATAAGGTGAGAACTCACTGTGTTAAATATATAAAAAATATTACTATTTGTTGGGAAAAAAACACCAATGCGTATTTTTACCCTAATGGATCGGGAATGACAACACGCACACAAACAAGCAAGTAAGAAACAAACAATAAAAGGGACACAGGAGATGTTACGTGGTTCGGCAATTAAGCCTACGTCCACGGCCCACACGAGTAACAATTCACTAAAAACAAAAGTTTAGGATTACAATCTCTCACTCACTCTTTCTCTCTCTCTCTCTATTAGCCTATAGCTACCTTCTTATTATTCTCCTAGACTTCAACATCTATTTATAGAGAACCTAGGAAGAGGATGACTTAAGCAATGATTGTCATTCAGCCGCAATCGTAGACTTGGACTTCCGCAAAAATTTTGTAGACTTGGACTTGCCACAATTGTAGGACTTTTTGGACTTGCCGCATCCGGAGAACTTGGACTTGCCGCAATCATCGGGACTTGGATTCATCCGTCATTGTATAGACTTGAAATGTCAGGCATCCACATTCCACATACCTAACAATCTCCCACTTGGAGGCTGCCACCAAACTGCCCTTCCTTCCGTGTAACTCCTCCCACTTGTTTCAATATTTACTTCAACCGGTTGGCAATAACGACCCTCATTACTTCCTAGAAGACCCACTGAAGCTGCACAATACTTCAGTTTCCTCATGGTCCACAAACTTTGGGTACTGTCTGGCAGGATTCTGATTTTGTGGATCTTCTCCAAGCTTATCAACCCTTCATCTAGGAGTGAATCGGATGAGTGTATCTAATGTCGATGTTTTTCGTTCCTGGCATGGATGCTGATTCTTTTGCCAAATGAATTGCACTTTTGACTATCACTGTAGATAGTGCAATTCGCTGCTCCTTGCCCAACTCTCTCATAAACTCTGCAACCAACCATCTCCTTGCAACTTCGGTACGCAGCCACATACTCCGCTTCTGTGGTAGAAAGGCAACAATCTTTGTGCATATCTCGAAACCAACTGAGACCGCTGCGCTGCCAATTGTGAAAACATATCCGTAGTGCTCTTTCTCTGGCCATCGACATCTCCAAATCTCCATCCATGTCAGAATCGACATAATACCCTTGTAGACGGATCTCCGAGCCTCCATAACACACACCACGGCTGCATCCTGATTACCTTTAAGATCACCCCCAAAACCAAACCCACTTCAAACAAAATACTCTTCCTCCATTGCTCCTTTCCTTCCAGGATTACTCATTGAATCGGCCTAATCCATTCCAACTGCTTGAGCAATATCTGGCTCGTTACAAGACCATAGCATACATAGGCTAACCAACGGCTGAAGATATGGTACCCTTTGACTGTAACTCCATTCTCTTTTCCGGTGTAGTGGATTTTGATTCTTTGAAGCTAAACTGACTTCTCAGGGGAGTGCTGACTTGTTTTTTTGTTGCTTTATCCATGCTAAATCTCTTCAGCACTTTGTCGATGTAGTCGACTTGTGATAGTGTCAATTTTTCTTGTGGCTCGGTCTCTAGTTGATCCGCATACCTAGTATCATCTTTGCGGACCCAAGTCCTTCATTGAGAATCTCTGGATAGACTCTCCTTCGTTTGTTTAATCTCCATCATGCTTGATCCTGCAATAAGCTGTCATCCACATATAATAAGGAGAATAATATAATTTTATGAAACTTCTTGAATAGCACCAATGGTCATCATGGCATCTTTGGTACCATTGTCATCAGGAAACCTCAACTTGATGACCAACTGTCTGGGTGCTTTTTCAAACCAAACCAGCTCTTCTTACTTGCAACACATATTCTCCTTTCCCTTTTCTTTTCTTTCATAACCTCTGGTTTGTCTCATAATATATATCTTCACTAGACCCCATGAAGAAATGCCATTTTTTTTACTTAAGCTGCTCTAGATGCATTCTCCTCTCTTTTCCACTGCCATAAGACTCAAGATTTGTCCCGAATGTTGATTAACTTCACAACAGGAGAAGATTTCTGTAAATCTACTACACCTGCCTTTTATTGAAACCTTTTGTTTAACCAATCTAGCTTGTACCTCTTCGACCCATCATGCTCTTCTTTTAATCATGTACAACCCAACTTGTTATGCTGGGTCTTCTTACCCTGAAGGCAACTCCACCACCAATCCCATGTTTGGTTATTTGTGAGGGAGTCCATCTCCACATCCATGGCTAGCTCCCATTCAATCAAAACTTCACATCAATTTCACCTTTGCCTCTGCCTTCACGCTTCCTTATAACAATTCTGGTCACCATTGTCTGTAAGTCGCAAGTACTGTAGAGATACATGTACGAGCTGGTGTCTGATTTCTGAGTGTTTTGGTCGCTCTTCTCAACACCAGGGGGATCGGGGAGGAACTTTGGTTTTAAAACGGTTGTTTTTGATCTCTAGGCATCAATACATCATTTTTAGAACTCTCCCGCAATTCTGCAAAAACTCCTTGCTTTGCTTGCTCTGTCCCGTCATTCATCAATTTCCTTGTACTGGCATTCCTCATTGAACCCACATCTCTACTCCTTATGGACTTTGCTGTTTTCGATGGGTCCCAAAAACGATCGCCAAAGTCATTTATCCCATAATAATGAAGATTCACTTCTTGGATTTTGGATCAAAGCTTGGAACCTTTTTTCTAACCTTAATTGAACATTGAGATACACCAAATATTTCTTAGGTGAATAAGTTTTAAACCTCATTTCCCGTCCAAGCTTCTGGGGCAAACCCACAATTCAAAACAACTGAGGGTCCGCGGTTGATTAAGTTTGCAGTCCGTGCTCACAGTATCATGCCCAAAATTATTTTGGCAACCAGCAGGTATTCTCCTAACCGTGCACGCTCTGTGATAGTTCGTTCATCAATGCGCTTGGCAACCCCATTCTAGTTGTGGATTCCTAGGAACAGTCTTCTGTCGTTGATTCCATTCCTAGCGCAGTACTTTTCGAACTCAATCACTGCAATACTCTCCACCATTGTCTGACCTCAAGCCACTTCAACTTTAGACCTTTCCTCGTTCTCACTCAGTAGTAGCTCTCCATTTCTTGAATACATCAAATACATCTGATTTTTGTTTAATAAATATAACCGTATCTTTCTACTAGCATCATCATGAATGTGACAAATTAAAGGGATCCCGCACCAAATTGAACTTACTTTAGCTTGTCCCACACATCGGTGTGACAAGCTCCAACCGTTCGCGCTTATGGCTCTGAAACGTTTTTGGAAGAAGCTGACTTTTCTTTTGCTTTCCATAGACACAATCCTCGCAAAATTTCAGATCCCTAGTTGCTTCCAGTGTGTCCCTGCTAATTTTCCATTTGTGAATCATGGCCCTGCAATGCCTTCTTTTCTCACTCATGTGTCCAAGCCTCAAGTGCCCATGTAGTTGCATTCTGGTTCTGATGAATCAGCTGGCAAGTACCCATGTTCGTCCCAGACGTAAACATAAAAGGATTCCTTGTTTCTTTCCATGTGCCTATCACCATAGCAACCTTTTCGTTCTTCCCAATGAATCTCAGTAAAGATAGCTCTTGCATCCCGAGTTGGCAAGTTGTCCCACAGAAATCAGATCCCTTTTCAATTGGGAACGTGTCTCACGTCTTTCAAGTGTGAGTCGTCCATTTTGTCAGGCTAGATCTGCACTTCTTTCTCCCTTTCCAATAATTAACAAGGTTCATCAGCTCTCGAGATTACTTCCCGAGTCACCCTTTACATAATTGTGGACCAGAATCTCTTTCTGGTACAAAAGGGGCGTGAAATGACGCGCCTGAGTGTCTATCCCCATACATCCGTCCGTGTTGTAGCTAACTGATATAACTAAAGTTCCGAATCTCCATTTGTCAAAGACGTTAACAAGAGTTTGTTTACAATCCTCTGATCATCGCATGCTTTCTTTGGGCTTTTTGCAGTGTTTGGCGAAATGCCCCTTCTTCCCACAAATTGTAGCAATTCGGCATCCTTCTCTCGTGGCCCTTGGATTTCCCCCACCGTGATTTTGGAGCGACATTTGTTGCTTCCTCATTGGCGTGATCTCCCTCGTTCCTGTACTCAAAGCACTTCCTGACTTCTCGCATCAAAGCCCCGCTGTGGAATTTTCTGCGCAATTCTTCGCGAGAATTATGCCCACCCACGTCGTCGGACTTTAGCTAACGCCGACCGGAGGTAATTGCTGACCGCAATGACCAGACTATCCAATTTCTAAGCAATCCGATAGGGTTCAACAAAGCTCTCACTTCGTCGTCAAAGTTAATATCAACGGACTGCCAATTGACTTGTGACCTGTGTTGAAATTATTCAAATGCTCACCACACGTCCATCATTCGCCATCTTCATGTTGAAGAGTCTTTTCATCAAATACACTTTATTTTGAATGCGGAAGGTTTTGCTCATACATCTTGGATAACGCAGCCATAAAACCTGATGTCGTTGTCTCCTTCGATATATTAAATGCCTACAGACGAGGATAAAGTTAGACCGATCGTACCTAGAGCTTTTCTGTCTAGAACCGTCCAGTTCTGCATCTTTCATGTCTTTCTGGTTTCTTCTCTTCAACATGTTGATAGAGATCTTTTGATAAGATAATCCTCCATCTGCATCTTTCAAAAATTAGTTCCTCCATTGAACTTTTCGATTTTGTTTGCCCGCTTCAGCCATTTTTGTTACGTGTATATCTTCCCGAACCAAGCTCTGATAACCAGTTTTTGGAAAAAAAACCCAATGCGTATTTTTAACCCTAATGGATCGGAATTACACACAGCACACAAACAAGCAAGTAAGAAATAACAATAAAGGACACAAGATTTTTCGTGGTTCGGCCAATTAACCCTATTCCCCACGAGGCCACTGAGCCACACCGAGTACAATTCCTAAAACAAAGTTTAGGATTACAATCTCTTCACGCACTCTTTCCCGCTTTCTCTCTCTCTCTCTCTCCCCTCTCTTATGCCTTGCTACCTTCTTATTATTCTCCTAGACTTCACATCTATTTTAGAGAAACTTAGGAAGAGTATGACTTAAAGCATGATGTCTTCATCCGCAATCGTAACTTGGACTGCCGCAATCTTAGACTTGGACTTTGCCAACAATTGTAGACTTTGATTTGGGCCGCAATCGAGACTTGAATTCCGCCGTAATTGTAGACTTTGAAATGTCAGGCTCCACATTCCACATACCTAACACTATTATCCAGTCTGATTCGATTCAGAACCAAAATTAATTCGGCAAATCCGTGAACCAAACCGACTTTCAGAACCAGAATAGAACTGGAGACCGATTTAGATTTGACCGTACTGATTTTTCAATTCCATGAGATTTTTTGAATAGCCCTGTTACTTGATAGTTGACACTACATATGTACCTTTGTAATTATTTTTATGATTATATTCATAAGAATTTGTAAAAAAATAATAAAAAATTATAAAATTACCAAATATACCAATAGAATTCATAACAAATGAATTCATAACAAAACATCTCATACCAACGACCATAAAAACTTATAAAAAAATCAATATGATTCATAACCAAACCAATACAATTTATAAAAATAAATTTACTTGCCTATTCAAGTTATCATTAATAGTTATTAATTTATTTAAATATCCAGATTAAAAAAATTCACATCTAATAAGTATTAAATGCGGTTTGTACCACACTCCAAATAAAAAGTATATATTATAACTTTTACCTATGTATAATACCTAATTCATTGAGTAGATAAAGTAAAATATGGAAACAATCCACGACAAAATGCATCGGAGGGTCTTTTGATGGATATCACACCAATATCTACCACTCATCTTTCATCTTTTACAAGTTAATTACTTGAGTTCCCAAAAGCTTTTGATCAAATAAACTCTCTCTCTCTCTCTTACTCAAAAAGATAATTTTTCGATATTAAAATTGAATTTAAATTCACAAGTGAAGTTCATAATCACTCTTTTGAAAACTTGAAATTGACCAACTTCACAGTAAAAACTTTTGGAGCTGATGTATGCCTTCTATTTGAGAGAGAATAGTGGTCCATATATATATATATATATATATATATACACACATATATGTTTGTGTGTGTACTTCTTTTCTTTGATTTCTTAGGTTGGCTCAAATGCAAGTGCAGTTTTCAATTTAAAATACTCCCATGTGAACGTGCGTGAAGGAGACGGCATGCATAATGACAAATTTAGCTTACAATACATGCTCATTTAATAGCCATCAGATAATAAGTTTTTAATTTAGATTTTTAAATAAATTAATAGCTAATAATGGTAACTTGAATACCGAGTTAAACTTATTTGTATGAATCGTATTGATTTTGGTA
>CM018898.1:9485743-9490743 GCA_009663005.1 Actinidia chinensis | reverse complement strand
TAGGTTAAAATAGAAAATGACCTAAATGCGCCCCCTTGGGCCTTGGGTTGTTGGACCAAGATAACAAACCCAAACTAAATCAACATGAGTCCAATTGGGGTCCAATATAACTCCGGCCACCTATCTCTTACACACCCAACTTCAATCCAAAATAAAAATTCAACTTCATTTTATAACATGGATAAGTTTCATAAGATCTATATAATATATATATACATGCATCACACTTGAATATTAATTACGTTATAAAAAGAAAAAGAAAAAATTTTGAACCCTTACAACCTCCACCACTTAGAAAATTTCGTCCCGAAATTAAACAAACGTACCGATGTCTCAAAAGTTCTAGATACTTTGAACGAACCTCTGACTCGCGCTCCCACGTAGCTTCCTCTACGCCCATGATGAAAGCCATAGAACCCTTCACCAATGGAATAGTCTTTCCTCTTAGAACTGTGAAAATCCCTCGTGTCCAAACATACGAATCGGTCGCTCTCATACGTGCATCCTCGGACTGTCAAGATTCCCAACCAAACGTGTGAAAGGATCGGGCTCATATTTCCGACAACATGGAAACATGAAACACATATGCACATTGGCAACCTCTGGGGCAAGGGCAAGACGGTATGCCACGGCCCCAATACGATCAAGAATCTCAAATGTCCAATGCAACCTTGGTGATAGCTTTCCGCTAGTCCAAAGCGCATCAAACCACTCTTAGGTTGAAACCCTCAGAATACGTGATTCCTCCAACGGCAAATTCCAAATGACGTTTCTCCTGACGGCGTAACTCTTCTTGCGACTCTGCGCCGTGAGTAAACGCTTCCTAATTATTACTACCTTCTCGGTGTATCCGACCCATTCTGACTTATGCAAGCATGCCTCTCCACGTCGGTCCAACACACGGGTGACCCTAAATGTTATTCCGATAACGCCTCAAAAGGTGCCATACCGAGCTCGCCTGATAACTATTATTATTTCGCAAACTCTACCAAATGTAAATAATCCTCCATGATCCCCCAAAATCAAGTACGCAGTGCCTCAAACTGCCCGTCAGTCTGAGGATGAAAGCCGTGCTAAGCTCAAATCCGATCCTAGTGCGGATGTATCCCCTTCCAAAAGAAGCGATGTTAAAACGCGATTCTCTATCCGAAAATGATAGAGCCTGGAAACCCCATGACGTCTAATGATCTCTCGAACATAAAGAACACAAGATTCTCTGCCGAAGTGAAAGACGGATAGGAGAAAATGCGCAAATTTTGTCAAAAGATCCACTAGGACCCAAACGCATCATGGCCCCTCTCAATGATCTAGGCAAACCCGTAACAAAGTCCATAGTGATCTGTGCTCCCATTTCCACTCTGCAAACTGGTAATGGTTGTAGCAAAACCTATTGGCTTCCGGTGTTCGGTTTCATTGCTGACAAGTCAAAACACCTCGAACGAATAAAAGCCACATCGTCTTCATTCGTCTCCACCAAATTAGCGACCACAAATCATGATACATCTTTGTCCCTCCAGGATGAGAAAAAAAAAAAAAAAAAAAAAGAAAAAAAAAAATTTGCAAGTCGTGAATGATGAAACTCACGAAGAACGTCATCTCTACAAGACAAAGGTACAAATAATCTAGACTTATAGCTCAACCCCTGTCCGAATGCAAAACCCAACATGTCGGTCCCATACACCTCTAGCATATGATCGCAAATCGTCTTGGCATCCAACATTTGCTGTTGTGCCTCAACGACCATATTGAGGATAGATAGTTCTACAGACAACGTCAAAAACGTAGCAAACTCGTTCGTCTCGCCGAGAAGTAAATCATCTCACCATATTCTTGAAGCATCTTCCCTCATGGATGGAAATGCTCGCCACAACAATAAGCGATTTCCTACTTGCGTGCATCACCACAAAGTTAGCTTTTCCTGGATTATTGTAAGTAGAAGTCATGTCTTCCAGTACTCCATCCATTGCCGCTTGCCTCAAGTTCAAGTCTTTCGTGTGAACAAGACTTCAAGCTCTTGTGGTTTGAAACACTTCAAACGTTCTCTGTACAAGTAATGCCTCCAACTTTTAAAGCCAAATAACCGCCGCAAGTTCCAAGTCATTGTGTCGGATAATTTTGTTCGTCGCCTTTTAACAACGAGAACCATACGCAATCACTTTACCTACTGCATCAACACGCAACCCCAAGCCATCACGGAAGCATCCGCAGAGACACGGTATACCCCAAACCCTCGACTAGGGTTTATAACAAGAATTGGTTGCCGAAGTCAGTCTTTCTGAAAGTCTTGAAAAGAAGGTCAAACGCACGTTCCAACAAAACAAAATTCCCTTCCTGTAAAGTCGAGTCATTGGTGCTGCTAAATCTTGAAAATGACAAGTCCTCTACAAATCGCCGGTTAGGTAAACCAGCTAAAATCAAGCAAGAAACTACAAACTTCAAATACGGTCTTCGGCGCTTCCCAATTCACACTGCCTCAATCTTTGATGAATCCACAGCTATTCCACCTTCTGACACAACGTGACCTAAGAATTTCACCTCAAGAACCACTTTGCACTTGCTAACCTTAGCGGTACCACATGGTGCTCTTGCAAGAGTTGTACCTATTCTCAAATCTTCCTCATGCGATCAACCGATGGCGAGTAGATCAAAGAAGTCGTCCACGAACACGGACCACGAAACGGTCAGATATGGATGAAAGATACGATTCATCAAAATCCATGAAAGCTGCTGGTGCGTTCATAAGGACCAAAAGGAATACAAGAACAATCATAAGCCCGTGAGCGGAGCGAAAAGCCGTCTTCGCAATATCCTCCCTCTTTGCTCGCATTGATGATAAACCAGCATCTCAAGGCGATTGTCGAGAAAAAAGCTCAGAACCTTTCAATTGGTCAAACTTAACGCGGTCGATCCATCGGAAGTGAGACTTGTCTTTATTGTCACACGATTCACATCGTCGCTAATCTTACACCACCATTCTAAGGATCTATCCTTCGTTCTTAGCAAATAAAAGCCGAAACTCCCCATGTAATGCGCTAGGGTCGGATTAAAATCTTTATCCAAAACAATTCTTGAATTTGAATCTTTAGTTCTGCAGCTCTGCCGGTGGCACGAGGGTACGATACTGTGTGTACCGATATGGGCGCAATGTCCGTATAAATAAATGGAGAATTCAATCTCTAGTGTGGTGTAACTCTACACTCCTCAGGAAAAACATCCGAAATTCACAACTCCTGGTGCAAGGCCAACACTAACTACGCTAACCCTCATCTACCAAACACGCCAGAAAAAGAAAATTCAACTTCCCCTTGCCTTACGCACATTAGTAGATCGACGGGACAAAACCACGATCGCTCTCCCACGAAAATGAAAACGATCTCCCTCGGTGTACAAAGGTAAACTCGATGTGGACACAGTCTATCATAGCCCTATAGCTGGTCACCATCCTACCAATGATTACATCAAACAAGTCATGTCTAATACAATAAAATTGAACACAAGCGTCGATCAGCGATCTCAAACCATCACCAGGTCTACAAACTCTCTTCAAAATCGTCTAACCCCCAACTGAAGTATTCTACCATAAGCATTGAATCTAATACCTTTAATCTCTAATTCCAATGCCAAAGCCAAAGATATAAGATGAATGAATGTAAGCCCCGTGTCGATGAGAACACGAGCCCCACGATTAAACTATAAGTAAGTCCCTCGCACAACAGAGTATCCCATTGCTGTTTTCCTGCTGTCGCCCACCTGTCCCCCGACGGTCCCGTTGCTGATGTCAATAAGCATAAACCCGTCCCTGTGTCCGCCCTCTGCCCGCTGCGCTACACGCTGTGGTCTGGACCATATGAATCTGTGCTGATGTAAACGCTGAGTAGCCCCAAGGCCTGAACTGACCGAGTAGGTTGTTGCATCGTCCCGTAGCTCCCTGCCTATTCTCCCTTTGCGTGCACTGTCGACTGATATGACCCACTTGACCACACCGATGCAGGTAGGTGGCCCCTGACGTGAATTTCTCTGTGCCTGGATTTTGAGATTGTCCCCCCTACTTGCGACTGCCGCTGCTAACCCCTCAGTGGTAGTCCACTATACGTGTCCCGGTTGATGACAACCAAACCAAATCGGCCCCTCCCCGAGATGTTTGGCCCTATGATATAACAGATATGGCCGGGTAAAAAGACCCCCCCCTCGTAGGATCTGTTGCTGTGCAGTATACGGTCCTGGTAGCTTCTTGAAGAACGCCCCTCCGACTGATTGCTAGTTCCCTCACGCTGTGACTAGGATTTTGAATCTTCCTATCCCGTTCAAAGTCTCCCTCTCCTCAATGGCTTCCGCTGCGCTACCATAGTCGAGTAAACTTTTATCAAATTTCCCTTTCCTCAATCCTTATTCCTTAGGGACGGCCTAAGCCCTCGCATAAACTGTTTCGCTTTCTCCTCTCTCAATCAAATGCTTTGCCAAACCTTGACATCTAGTAAACTTTGCCTCATATTGCAGCCACAGTCATGCTTCATTGAACAATAATAAATTCCATCCTAACGCCTCCTTAGTCGTAACCGCTAAAATATGATCCAGGAAAGCCTTCTTGAAAGGATACCACTTTTTGCTCCACTTCCTCATGGTCTTCCACCATTGGAGGGCATCCCCCGAGTTGATAGGATGTTAAAACACCACCCTCAAGTCTTCCTCAGTCACTAAGATTGTATCCAATTGCCCTTGTGACTTGTTCAAGCCAACTTCGTAACCACTGGATCCGGTTCTTCCCTTGAACGTTGGTGGACGTAGTTGAAGAAAAGTCCTTCATGGATGTGGTAGCCCTTTACTCTCTGCCGTTACTAACCAGGATTTGCCATAGTTTGCACGTGTTTCTCACCACTTGTTCGGATGGCGGTGAACACTATTGCATAAATTCGGCGCCACCCAAAACCGAGGGGAACACCTCCCACATTCCCTAGGAGCACTTGCCCCACCTCCCATCACGACTCTTGGTGATCCAATCA
>CM018898.1:9468243-9470743 GCA_009663005.1 Actinidia chinensis | reverse complement strand
GAAAGAGAAGAAGAGAAGAAGAAGTAAAATTAAGAAAATATAGCGGTGATAATTAAAATACCTCCAAGGTCATCCTTGATCCTCAATCAACCTTCACAATCGATCCCGAGTTAGGAAAATTAGCCAAACCTGCTACCGAAAACAACAATGACGTTATTGAAAGCATTACGTAAAACATTATATTAATTAATAAAACTTGAAAGTAATTAATAAAAATAATGTAAAACCTAAAAATAATAGAAAACTAACCTAAGAGCCTGAAAATAAACCCTAACTAAAGCATATTTCGATCATAAGATATAATACTTATTTATAGACTTTACAAATTAGAGTCCTAGTAGGATTAGGATTCCTACACATTTTGCTTTCTGCCTGTACGTTCCAGCTCGATTTTGGCCACATTAGAACTCTATTCCTCAAATTTACTATTAGATATACAGTTGTCGGCCTTGAATCTTCTTTCCAACGCAATCAAAACTCAGCTCAATTGACATCTGAGTCAAATATTAGGCCAAAATACCGAGACTAAGTTTCAAAAAAAAAATCTATCAATTTTGCCTTGGTTTCGAACTCTCAAGAGGATTCGAACCCTAGTCACAATTCTAATTTTCAGCTCTCGCATATTTCCACTGTAGATAGAGGGTTCTAACCCTACCTTCCATTTCTTCTTATAGTTCGAACCCTAATATGGGCGTTCGAACTCTCAGGTATTTTTTACCCGTAATCTTGCAGCTCGATTTTGATAACTTTAAATTGAATTAGCCAATGCTCTTAGAGACAAAATGTAGCCCTTGGAGATCTGTCCATAACTTTAGAAATCATTATCGGATATCGAGTAAAACATTATGATCAAAATACAAAAACTTATTTTTAGCGCTTAGAGTTCGAAACTTAAGTGTAATTTTTGCCTTTTTTGACCTTTTTTTTCTCCATCTTCTAGTCTATTTTGAAACGTCTTGAGATCTCTATATCTAATGCTCGTTTAGACGTAAAACTTTGTATAAATTAATGGAGACCTTTCCAACGACGTTATCTTTCATTATATTCGACATACGATTTTTGACATGCGTCCTGCACATACTCTGTTCAACTTTAAAGCTCTAAACCTCTTTTTTATCATCATTTATCTGCAATGAATTTGAACACGAATGTTATACGAAAAACATGATAAAAAGGACATAATTTAGCTTATATAGGGCAACTGTAGGGGTCGGTTTTAATAGCGCTTGAACTTATAATTAGCCAGTCAATCATACCCACCAATTAACCTTTTGCCTAGTTCCTTGCAAAATTAAACAAAAGTTAAAAAGATAATCTCTCTTCGTAAGAGTCCCGAATGCCATTAGCGTATTGCCATCGAGCCTTACAACCCATAAATTTTTTCTAGTGGATGAGTGGTTGTCTGTGAGGACTTCCAAAGTCATGAACCCACAAACAATAACTTCATCATGCAATGTATCAAATAATTTAACATAACTTCTAAACAAAAATTACAATTGCAAGCAATTCAAATCAACCCAATCGTGCTAAGAAATCTAGCAAACCGTCAAGTGCAATATAAACGAGAGAGTTTAATGTAAATTTATAGAGTCCATTCCCCAAAGTTTAACCATTACGCATTCTCATAACAAAACAACCTATAGCCTCGATTCAAAACTCACAAGTCATTACACTTTAAAACAATAGAACACACAAGTTTCTCTCAAGGGATGCTCATTATATGCGTAAGATAAAAGTAAAGCAAACGGAGCAATCAACTTTTAAAAACCGCAAGACATAATTGTATCGACTTGTCCATAGCTTCAGAAAGAATATCACCGTTAAATGCACCAGTTGTGAATTTTTAACAGAGGATTTTTACATGAAAAAAATTCGAAGCTTCTACAATTCGGATACTTAAGGCCATAAAAGAATAGTCCAAAGTAGAGGATCAAGTGGTAATAGATCTCCACATCATTGCACACACATGCCAACTTACTAAGCAACACACGGTCAAATCCGCTTTTTTCACACTTTTCCAACTTAGAACTCTTTAAAAAATTCTTTTTTTTTCTTTTTTTTCTGTGTCCCTTCCTCCGGCTTCCTCAACTTCTCACAAAAAGATCACGCTATTCTATTATCCCATATTTATGGTTTAAACTTCAGATTTAACCGTTTTCTTGAGATCAATTTATGCACAATTACCAAAAAGAAGAACGAAAAGAAGATATATGTACTTGGCCTTAATTATAATTTTGAAACGGTGTAAAACAGTATAGGGGTGCAAAATTCCAACTTATCACATTACCATGTAAACCAAATTAAAAAATATTGGAAAACTATTCACAAAACATGAAGCTCAACAATTTTTTCTTGAGTAAATGTAAAACCGCTCACAATGAACGTTTCATGCTCCTAAACTCACAAGGTATAAATATCTACTTTATGGTATAGTCATAGGATTTGTAATCGTTTCACTTTGAAAACACGACGCGGCTCAGTGTATGTGATCCTCTCTCTC
>CM018898.1:9448243-9458243 GCA_009663005.1 Actinidia chinensis | reverse complement strand
AGTACTAGGTGAAGGCGAACGGCTATCATGAAATTCGTCCAACTATCTAATTGATTTGAACTAGAAAATATGGAAAATTGCTCTTCAAGGGCTGGCACCGCTTGTGTCATGAGTGTATTGGTCGGGCAGGCCCTTTCTTGGAGACCTTTTGTGTTCCAGAAATCTCACTCGTCCACTTTTTCTAAAATTTCCTGAAATTTACATGCTCATTTGTTGGGATGTGTGTCTATTGAGAGGACAACTATTTAAAGACAATATTACAAAGAGCCTTCCGCTAATTGGTAAAATGTCAGGAAAAAGCCAATTTACTTACATAAAACGTTATAGTATTAGGTGAAGGCGAACGACTATCATGAAATTCATCCAACTATCTAATTGATTTGAACTAGAAAATATGGAAAATTGCTCTTCAAGGGCTGGTACCGCTTGTGTCATGAGTGTATTGGTCGGGCATGCCCTTTCTTGGAGACCTTTTGTGTTCCATTGGCAATTTTGGCCATCCTCCTCTGGGACATTGATTCATTTATTCATATGGCTGCTGTGCAATTTAATGTATAATTATGCACTATTTATGGGCAATAGTGCGACTTTCTGAGTCAAGTGACATGAGTCACACGGTTAAATAAGCCGGCACAGTACGACACGATTAAAAAACGGACACGGCATGAAACAACACGATTAAAATACGAGCATGGCGTGACACGACACGAGTCACATGACTAAGGTAGCAGGCCAGTACAACATGACACGATTAAGTAAGCAGGCTAGTACGACACGACACGATTAAGTAAATAGGAAAGCATGGCATGACACAGTTACAAAATGGCACGGCACAGCACAACATGACACGAATAAATAAAAATAGCACGACACAGCACGACACAATTAAAAAATGCATGACATGGCACAATTAAGTAAATGGGCTTGGCACGACCTAAAGCACGGTTGGCATGGATGAAAAAAGTGGCACGGCATGACACGACAAGCACATTTGATACCTGTAATGATAGACGAGGAGACTAGGAGCCTCAGGAGATCACCTAGCCTAAATGACCGAGCTCACAGGCACTGTGATAAGTCTATTACCCAGAATATTAAAGACCTGAATGCTCAGATCGACGCCATCAATATCGGCATAAACACCCTTATTACTGTGGATGCCTTGATAAGGCAAACCGAGACTTCATTCACAAAAGGAGTCATGAAGGTCAAAGTTTTGTCCAGGTTCAAATTGCCATCCCAGCTCGGGGTATACAAAGGAAAGACAGATCCCATGGACCACCTGGTACAAGAACTTGATGATGCTCCAAGGGTATTCAAATGAGGTGATGTGTAAAACTTTTTCAGCAACTTTAAAGGGACCAGTGAAGTCATGGTTCAGAAAGTTGTCTCCTAAAACTATTGATTGGTTTGGTGACCTGAGTAGGCTTTTTGAAAAATTTAGCCTACAATACACACTCATTTAATAGTCATTAGATGATAAATTTTTAAATAAATTAATAACTAATAATTGTAACTTGAATAGCGAGTTAAACTTGTTTGTATAAATTGTATTGGTTTTATTATGAATCGTATTGATTTTGGTATGAGATGTTTTGTTAAAAATAGATATGTTATGAATTCTATTAAATTGTTTAGTATTTTTATGAATCTTTATAGCTCTTTTATGATTTCTTATAGATATAATTATAAAAATAATTTAGTCACTTCAAAGCATAATTGTCAAGAGTCTATCAATTAAAGTTTACTTTTGATGAGGGGTAAAATCCCCACCTGCTGTTCTGAGATTAACACATCGCCCCTATGGAGACCATGTTGCTAGAATCTCACTTTGGTCGTTGCTGAGTCCTCCCAAGTTCTCTGAATAACCTCATCTTTCCTCAATCTTCATGTCATCCTTGACCGAGATGGTTATCTCACCCATCACTTTAAGGTTGAAGCAACTGTAACTCCATCTCCATCAGGTCTCCTATCTTTGCGGTGCTCTCTCCATATGGGAATTCCCCCTTTTACTCCGAGATCCTCTGACACGGCTTCCATACTTGGTTGCTCGATGATCTTCTCGTGCGGCTGTAAATTCTTCGTCCATAAAAGGCCATTCACCATCCAATAGGAAGGGATAACTACTCTTTCTCTCTCTTTGAGCTATAACTTCATTATTCTCTATTCTGCTCAGTCTAGTTTGCTCGCCTTGATCTCATCTTTATGCTGAAAGAGTTTATAGCAGCCTCACCCCGGCTAGTAACATTTGTTCTCTCTCACAAGCCATTACCGAGGACAAATACCAAGCTTAAGGAGTAATTCAAACTATTGGTTGCTCATCCCAGATTTCTACCATAATAGTTTGGCATCGTCTATGAGAATGATAGTTCTTAACTTTCTATACACCTGCGCAGCCGTTTGTTACCTAGACCATATCAGTAGCCTTTTAAACAATAGAGCACGTACAATGACTAACACTAGTCAAGCTCTAGATTTGGAAGGTATCATTCATTATAAGATGCACGGAGTTGCTGAGTAGATTAAGGTTATGAATGAGATTAATGCCCGTCTAGTGCAGCACCTCACCACAAATAATCTACCTCATCCTATCGCACCTATTCCGAAAGAAGTTGATCGGTCTCGTCACTCTTAAGAATAGGCGATCAGGATTCTTATAGTCGCCATAGCACTAGTCAGAGAAATTCAGCTAGAAGTCGTCCACGCTAGTCAATGAGTTTGCACTCCAGGCACGAAAGGAGTCTTGTCATGTTAGAATCTTAGTCATCTAGATAAACTCTGGACACGACGAATAAGAAATCAGGAGAAGTGAAAAATCACCTTGCTAAGATGACCGAGAGCCCAGACACCAAGATAAATCCATCACCTAGAAGATTAAGGACCTGGATACTCGAATTAATGCCATCAACACCGGTGCAAATGCCCTAATCATTATGGATGCCTTGATAAGTAAGACCGAACCTTCGTTCACAGATCGAGTGATGAGAGTTAGGTCTTTTCCAGATTCAAATTGCCATCCCAACTTGGAGTATATGAAGTGAAGACAGATCCCATAGACCACTTAGACTCGTACAAGAATTTAATATCGCTTCAGGGTACTTGGATGAGGTGATGTGTAAGGCTTTTTCAGCTACTTTGAAGGGGCCAGCGAGGTCATGATTCAGAAAGTTGTCTTTAAGGACCATTAACTCATTTGGAGACCTAAGTAGGCTTTTTGTCGCCAATTTTATGAGTTGTAGGGTCAGACAGCAGAATGCCTCCCATCTCTTCACAGTTCATCAAAAAGATGAGAGAGCTTAAAAGACTATGTCAAGCGTTTTAATTAGTCTGTTCTAGAGGTGGAAGACCCTAGTGACAAAATGGTGGTCATGGCAATGATGGAGGGACTTCGGTTTGGTCCATTGTTCGATTCCCTCTCCAAGAATTCTCCGAAACCTTGTCGACGCTCCAGAGTAAGGCCGACAAATAAATTTCGGTAGAGGAGCTAAGGCCAAGCATAGAAGAAGAGGTAGGGACGACCATAAAAGGAAGGATACCAAAACTCATCAATCAGGGACGAGGTGAAAAGCAAAAGGTCTGGACGAGATGCGAGGGAGAGAATTAATGAATGTCGCCCTCACACTCCACCACGCCGACTCACCTAGTGTTGCCTCCTCTCAGCGCTCCTATAGCCTAAGTGCTCATCGAAATTATGAATGAGGACTTTGTAAAGTGGCCTGGAAAGATCAAGACTAGCCCCCTTAGGAGGAATAAGAACAAGTACTATGAGTTCCATAATGATCATGGTCACAACACAGAAGATTGCTTTCAGTTAAAGGAGTGGATAACCAACCTAATTAAGAAGGGATATTTGAGGAAGTTTGTCATTGATCACCCGCGACTTGATTCACGTGGCAAGAGATATGTTGATAACAAGTCGACGGTAAGTGATATTCAAACTATTCATGGAAGATTTCCATTAGGGGGGATGTTCCAGCTTATCTCGAAATGGGCATGCAAGAGAGGCGAATGGGCGAGCTGAGGAGGAAGTATACAACCTCTCTACTTCTGCTACTGGAATGCATAAGCCCATCACCTTAACCAATGAGTACTTAAGGGGTTTACATCTCCTCCATGATGATGCATTGGTCATCTCGGCCATAATCGCCAATTTCAACGTTCAGAGGATCTTGGTTGACAACGGGAGTTCTTTGGATATTCTGTTCGTCTCGGCATTCGACAAGATGAAGATAAAACAAGATAGACTCCACCTATTCCACACCCCTCTGGTCGAATTTAGAGGGAGCTCTATAAATCCTCTTGGGTGGATCAAGTTGCCCATGACTTTAGGGGCAAGCCCCATCAGACTACTGTATGGCAAGATTTTATCATCGTGGATTGCCCATCGCCTTACAATGTTAATTTAGGATGCCCAACCTTAGGAAAGATCAAGGCCATCACTTCTATTTATTACCTTATGGTGATCAAGTTTTCCATTTCGACAAAAGAAGGCGAGGTGAGGGGCGACCAAAGAATTGCAAGGCAATCTTTATTATATCAATTATACTTGTTAAGGGTTCAAATTTTTTCTTTTTCTTTTTATGACGTAATTAAGATGCAAGTGTGATGTCCATGTATATATTATATAGAACACTATCCATATTATAAAATGAAGTTGAATTTATTTTGGATTGAAGTTGGGTGTGGTAAGGACAGGGCCAAATTAATTGGACCCAATATGTTGAATTTAGTTGGATTTGTTACTTGGGCCAAACAAATTTCCAAGGCCCACGGGGGGCATTTAGGTCATTTTCTATTTTAACCTAAACACTTAAATGCCATATTATTTTTTTTGGCATTTATTGCCATCTTCTTCTTCTTTCCCTTTCTCTCTCTAGTTTTGAGCCAAAAGATTTTGCATTTGTGAGCTAGATTCAAGAGAGTTAGATGAATTGTGATAGTGGGTTCTTTGGAAAATATTATCTACTCGACGAGGTCTACGTGTAAGAGCCAAGAACATCAGAATCGGAGCAATCGTAATTTTGGGCCTCACCATTGTTTGTGGAGGCTGGCATTTTTGGATTTGAAGGTAAGGGGGTTTTTCCTTGTGGGGTTTTAACTTTGGGATTGTTTGTTAAGGCTTATATCAAGTCTATTGAGAAAATATTTTAGTATAGAACCCTAAATGACAAAACTTTGATTTAGAGACATTTAGAATCGTGAAATTTGGTGTTTTGTGTTTGGGGTGTCCCACATAGGATGTTGGTGCCCGACAACCTTTGAGAGGAGAATTAGAAAATCTAGAACTGATGGTTGGTGTCGACCCTACGAGGTTTGTGTCTACACCTTGAAGGCAATAGTAGAAATTTGCACTGCATTTGTGTCGACACTGGTGTCGACAACTTAAATAGTGAAAATTCATATTTTGGCTACTGACTTTGGTGCTGACACTGGTATCGACACCTTGAGCAGGAAATGTGAAGTTTTTGGCTACTGACCTTTGGTGTCGACACGAGATTTTCATGTGTCGACACCTAAAATTTTTGAAATTAAAAAAAATTAAAAGAAATTATTTTTTTTTAAAAGGCTTTAATTTTAGCACTGAGGATATTTTGTATATTTTATTGTTACATAAAATTTTAATAATTTCAATTGCTATATGAAAAGTTAAAGAATGTAAAATTTGGTGGGTACTTGGAATTGTGAGTTTAAGGTTTATGTGAATGGTTATGAGTTTGTTCAATAATGGCTTATGTATGTGATGGGTTTGAATGCATATATTGTATGTCGGTTTATTTATGTGATAATGAAAAATGGATGTATGGTTGGACTTATGGAGACATATAAAGTTTATGCTGCGTGGGAATTAGGATATGTCGAGTTTAGACCTTAGTGTACCGAATAAGATGGTTTGGATTAAGCCGAAGTAAAGTCCTAGAATACAATTGGTACTGAGGGAATGTTCATAGCCCACAGTGAACGTCCGAAAGTTGACAAACGAAAGTCCTAGATGGCCAACGAGACGGGGGAATGTCATAGCCCACGGAAATTCCGGAAGTTGACGGGGATTATCTCACGTGCTAGTGCATAACGAGTTTGGTGAGGAAATGGCCTAAGTGTGTCATTCAAAGGACTATGGTAAACTGGATGTTTGCGAAATCACACGGATTGGTAATCTGTTTTTGGTAGATGAAGGCATAGTATTTTTACATCATGTTTCGTCAATCTATTATTATGTATCATGTTTTTGGCTGTGATGCTCAAGGCCATTGTTACTCTTTTCAGGTAACTCACCTTACTAATAAATGAATTTTCAGGTACCGGATGAAAGCGTGAGGCCCATGGTTGTTGTAGTGTTTTTTGTTTGGGATACACATGTTAAGGAATATTTATTTTGACAATTGTAATTATTCTTTTTGGCCCGGTGTGGGCATGGTCCATGGGGCTATCAACATTGTTTATATTTGATACTCATGGAGATCAATGGTCCCTACGGGAGGGATTAGTGCCGATAACTAATTATGTAATGATTGTATATTATTATATGTGTACTTTAGTTTGATTTTCGACCGTATTTGGAGTTTATTTTGCTTACTTGGCAGGGTCTTGGTTTTTGACCCGGGGCTTGACAACATGGTATCAGATCTCTAGTTCGAATACCTATGAGCCGTGAGGTGGTTAGACCACGTTTGATTTCTGTCTAAAACGTATTTTTTGAGGGGGTAACATGGGTGTTATCTATGGGCGATAGTGGGATACAATGAACATACGTCTACATTTATTGTAATTTCCTTATGTTAGCAATGTTTATGACTTATCATAATTGATATGATTATCTATTATTTTCTTTGTGCATTGAGTAAAACCTGCCACTACTAATGCGAGAGTTCCGCGAAATAACTTACGGGAGCTAGTGGGGCTCGTGGAAGCATGTGGGGCTCGTAGAAATCATGAACGAGGAAGATGATGGGAATCACCAATAGTTGGTGATGGGATGTACGACAGCGCTTTGTAAAAACAGTCCCCGTTTCTTCCCTGGAGGGAATGGGAGAGGTGTTCCACCTCGTTTTGGAATGCGCTAAATTTAATTTAATGCAATGTAGTGTCACCGCCATCGAAGAGTGTGAGAACACTATGCAAATGCTAATTAGAACGGCAGAGATAGGGCTACCCACAACATTAAGTGCCTTTCTTGCAACTACGTCCCACCCACTTTCAAGGGAAACCGTATCCATTGGTTGCGGAAGATTGGCTTGGAACAAGTCAACAAGAGCATTGGATATCATCTTAGTGACTGAGGAAGCTTGGAGCGTGTTGTTTGCATCCTATCAACTGCAGGGGGAATGCCCTCATGGTGGAAGAACCCATGGAGGAAGTGGTAGCAAGAAGTGGAGCCTTTCAAGAAGGCCTGTCCTGAAGCAGTATTTTAAGGATACGGCTAAGGAGACGTTTAGCATGTAATTTAATTAATTTGGTTCAATGAGCATGACTGTGCTCAATATGAGGCCAGGTTTACTACTGTCAGGTTTGCAAAAGCGTTTGTACGATGAAGAGGAGACGCGAAATGTTTATGCGAGGGCTTAGGCCGTCCATAATAATAATATTGGCAGGAAATTTGATCAAGTTTACTCGACTATGTCAGCGCAGCGGCAGCCATTGAGGAGACTTTAACGAGACTTAGAAAGATTCAATCCTAATCACAGCGTGAGGGCACTAGCAATCAGTCGAGGGTCGTTCTTCTAAGAAGCCAAGGACCTATACGGCACACCAACATATCCTACGAGGGTTTGACCGCCACATTTGTTATATCATCTGGCAAACTCTTGGGGAGGCCGATTTGTTTTGGTTGGTCATCAACCGGCAGTTGCACCAAGGGTACAATCTCACATTAGGCATAGGGACCATCACTATCAAGGGCCACCTACCTGCTATCGTGGGGTCATGTGGGGCAATATCAGTCGATAATGCACGCAGAGGGAGAAAACATCCCGTGTAGCTACCGGGATCGCACAACCTACTACTCCTCAGTTCAGGCCTCGAGGCTACTCCAGACGTTTACATCAGCAACGACTTCATATTATTCCAGACCACCAGGCGTAGCTCAGCCGGGTCAGGACACATGGACGGGTTTATTGCTATGACATCATCGCGGTACTCCGTCGGGGACAAAACGGACGCAGACGCCGGCAATTGGGGATACATCGGTTGTCGAGGTACTTTACTTATGTTTATTTAATAACTCGTGCTCGTAGTTCTCATCGACACGGGGCATCAACCTTCAGTCCTCTCATCAATCTTTTGCTTTGGCATTGGATTAGAGATTGATGTATTAGATTCAGTTTATGTGATACTCCAGTTGGGGGTATCGAATTTGCAGAGAGTTGTAGATCTTGTGAGGTTTGAGATTGCTGATTTGACGCTTCGTGTTCAATTTTATTGTATTAGACATGACTTCGTTTGACGTAATCCTGGTATGGCTTGGTTGACAGCTATCGGGCTATGATAGACTGTGTCCGCATCGAGTTACCTTTTTGTACACAAAGGAGATCGTTTTTATTTCGTGGGAGATCGAGGTCCGTGGTTTTGTCCCTCGGCTAACTAATGTGCGTAGGCAAGGGGAGTTGATTTTCTTTTCTCAGCGTGTTTGGTCGATGAGGGTAGCGTAGTTAGTTTGGCCCTTGCCATCCCCCCACCCAGGGTTTGTGAATTTTTTCGGATGTCTTTCTTGAGGATTTGATAGAGTACCACCACCCGGAGATGAATTCTCCATTGGCCCGGTGTGGGTATTGTCCATAGGATATCACTTATTTGTATTTGATAGCTCATGGAGAGCATGGTCCCATGGGAGGGATTGGTTGTCGTACTCTGATGTAATGATTGTATATTATTATGTTACTTAGTTTGACTTTTTCTAATTTGGGTTGTTTGCTTACGTGGCCGGGTCTTGATTTGACCGGGGCGTGACAATACTAGCTTCACTTCTAAGCCAAGTGTATGATAACAATTATAAATTGATGATGCCTAGACGGGGGCACTGAGGGACGAAATAGAAGACACCCCCTTATCGATCCCCGAGATACAGAAAATATCAGGCCTCTAGAGGAAGTGGCTCCAATGTTTATACATCCCGACTACCCAGATCGCCATGTCATGATTGTGACTGAATTGACTGAGGGACTGCGGAGTACTCTGGTAAAGTCTTTAAAGAAAAACTATGATGTTTTTGCATGGTCACAAGGCGATGTCCTAGGAATAGACCCTCAGATTGCCATTTACAAGCTATTCACCGACCCTGATCATCCTCTAGTTTGCCAAAAGAGAAGAAAGTTTGCTCCTGAATGATTGAAGGTCATAGAAGAAGAAATGGTTGAGCTCATTAAGGTCGATGTCGTTAGGGAATCCCATTACCTAGATTGGTTGGCCAACGTCATCGTCGCCCCAAAAAAGGGTCAAGTGGAATGTATGTGTTGACTTTACTGACCTGAATAAGGCCTACCCCAAAGACAGTTTTTCTCTACCCAAAATTGATTTGATCATTGATGCAATTTCCAAACTTGAATTCCTTAATTTCATGGACTCCTTTTTATGGTCATCAGATCAAAATACATTCTCTTAACATAGAGAAGACTTCTTTCATCACGGAAAGAGAATATATTGCTACAAAGGCATGCCTTTTGGGTTGAAGAACACTAGGGCAACATACTAGAGATTGGTCAAAAAAATATTCTAGAAGATGATCAAAAAAATAATAGAGGTCTACATAAACGACATGCTGGTCAAAGCCTTAAAGCAACGGATCACATCGCCCATTTAAAGTAAACATTTGATATCCTACAAAAACATCGTATGATGCTTAACCTCTCGAAGTGTATCTTTGGAGTATCATTGGGAAACTTTCTTGGTTTCCTAGTAACTAAATAAGGAATTTAGGCAAACTTAGATCAAATTCAATCTCTACTCACAATGAACTCGCTTAGAAACATAAAGGAGGTGCAACAACTAACTGGGTGAGTAGCCACTC
>CM018898.1:9283243-9288243 GCA_009663005.1 Actinidia chinensis | reverse complement strand
GCCAATATCGAGCTTAAGAAGCAGTTCTAACTGTTGGTTGCTTATCTTAGATTTCTACCACAACAGTTTGGCATCGTCTGTGGGAACGACAACTCTCAACTTTTTATGCACTTGTGCAACCATTTATTACCTAGACTGAGTGCCAGCAACCCTCTACACAGTAGAGCTCACCTAATGGCTAATACTAGCCAAGCTTCGAATCTTGAGGGCATCCATCGTGAAATGGATGGAATTGTCGAGCAGATTAGAATTATGAACAAGATCAATGCCTGTCTGGTACAACACCTCGCCACGAACAATCCACCTTCTCCTGTTGCACATGTTTTGAAATAGGCTGACCGATCTCGTTGTTCTCACTGCACTAGCGACTAGGATTCCCAAAGTTGCCATAACACTAGTCAGAGACATTCAGCTAGAAGTCGTCCACACCAATCAGCGAGTTTGCACTTTAGGCATAGAGGTAGTCCTGTTGAGTTGAAATTTCGATCATTTGCTGAACTCTGGACACAATGTGCGAGAGAACCAAGAGATGCACAAGATTACCTCGCCGAGATAAATCTACCACCCAGAAGATCAAGGACCTGAATGCTCAGATTGATGCCATCAATACCAATGCAAATGCCCCGATCACTATAGAAGCCTTGATAAGACAGACCGAGCCTCCGTTCATAGAGAGCGTGATAAAAGTCAAGGTGTCATCCAGATTCAAGTTGCCATCCCAGCTCGGGCGTATGAAGGGAAGACAGATTCAATAGACCACTTAGACTCATACAAGAACTTGATGATGCTTTAAGGGTACTTAGATGAGGTGATGTGCAAGACCTTTTTAGCAACTTTGAAAGGATCAACAAGATCATGGTTCAGAAAGTTGTCTCCGAGAACCATTGATTCATTCGGCCACCTAAACAGGCTCTTTGTCGCCAATTTCATAAGTTGCAGGGTTAGGTAGAAGAATGCTTATCACCTCTTCACAATTCACCAGAAAGAAGGGGAAAGGTTGAAAGACTACGTCAAGCAGGTTCAATTAGACTGTTCTGGAGGTAGAAGACCCCAATAATAAAGTGGTGATCATGGCGTTGATGGAGGGACTTTGATCTGGTTCTTTATTCGATTCTCTCTCTAAAAACGTCCCCCAAACCTTGTCGACACTCTAGAGCAAGGCTGACAAGTGTATTGCTGTAGAAGAGTTAGCCGAGGCCAAGTGCAAGAGATGAGGCAGGGATGATCACAAGAGAAAGAAACCTAATGCCTTGCGAGCAGACTCTAGGGACGAGGTAAATAGAAAGAGGTTGGATTGAGATACTAGGAGGGAATTAACGACCAACGTCCTCATACGCCACCTCGCTGACCTGACCTGATGTTGCCTCCTCCCAATGCTCCTATAGCCCAGATGTTTATGGAGATCAAAAATGAAAAATTTGTGAAGTGGCCGGGTAAAATCAAGAACAACCCCCTCAGGAGAAACAAAACAAGTATTGCGAGTTTTATAAGGACCATGGGCAAAACACCGAGGATTGTTTCCAACTAAAGGAGCAAATAGTCGACCTGATTAAGAGAGGGTATCTAAGAAAATACGTAGCCCAAGCTCGCTTGAAAGGGGATATGTTGATAATAGACCAACAATAGGTGATATTCAAACTTTTCATGGAGGATTTGCATTGGGGGGATGCTCAAGCTCGTCCTAGAAGAGGCACGCCAGAGGAACTAGTAGGCTAGCTAAAGAAGAGTTTACAACCTCTCCACACATATGGCTGGTAGCTTCACTAGACCACCTCACCAACCCATCATTTACCAATGTGACTTGACACATATCGTTCTTTGGCATCTCCTATGATGATGCATTGGTCATCTTGGCCACCATCGCCAATTTTAACATTTAGAGGATCTTAGTTGACAACGAGAGTTCTGTTGATATTCGATTCATATCGGCATTTGATAAGATGAAGATAGGCCGATATAGACTTCACCCATTTTGAATCCCTCTGGTCGGATTTGGAGGAAGTGCCATCAGCTCCCTTGGATGGATCAAATTACCCTTGACCTTGGAGGTAGAACCTCACCAAACTACAGGTTTGTAGGACTTTAACATAGTAGATTGCCTTTCGCCTTACAATGCGATTTTAGGTCTTCCCACTCTGGGAAAAGTCAAGGCCATCACGTCTACCTATCACCTGATGATGAAATTTCCCATTTCAATTGGGATAGGCGAGGTGAGGGGTGACCAAAAGGTCACAAGACATTGCTTCATCAAGGCAATGAAGAATGACCCACCTCCAATATTAAGTGCCAAATAGCAATTACAAATAGACAATGCCGAGATAGAGGACTGATGGACGAGTGAAAGAAATAACTCTTGTTAACCCCTGAGATACAGAGAACACTAAGCCTCTAAAGGAAGTGACCCTTATTTTTATACACCCCGATTACCTAGACCGCCATGTCTTGATCGAAACTGAATTGAATGAAGAGTTGCAAAATGCCTTGGTTGAATTTTTGAAGGAGAAATATGACGTGTTTTCATGATCACAGGGCGACGTCCCAGGGATAAATCCTCAGATTGTAGTATATAAAGTGTTCATCGACCATAACCATCCTCTAGTTCGCCAAAAGAGAAGGAAGTTCGCCCTAGAACGTTTGAAAGTTATAGAGGAAGATGTGGCCAAGCTCATCAAGGCTAATGTTATCATAGAATCCCATTATCCAAATTGGTTGGCTAACGTCATCGTCACCCCTAAAAAAGGAGAAAATGGAGAGTATGTGTTTATTTTACCGACTTGAACAAAACTTGCCCCAAAGACAGTTTTCATCTATAAAAGATTGATCTAATCATGGATGCGACCTCCAAATACGAACTCCTCAGCTTCATGGATGCCTTCTCAAGGTATCATCAGATCAAAATGCATCCTCCCGACATATAGAAGACTTCCTTTATCATTAAAATATGATTGTATTATTACAAGGTCATGCCATTTGGGTTGAAGAATGCTGGGGCGACGTCCTAGAGATTGGTCAACAAAATGTTTAGTAAGATTATTGGGAAGACTATAGAGGTCTACATAGATGATATGTTAGTTAAAAGCCTGAAAACAGCTGATCACATTGCCTACCTAGATGAAACATTTGGTATCCTATGAATATACCGCATGATACTGAACCCCTTCAAGTACATCTTTGGTGTATCGTCGGGAAAATTCCTTGGTCTTTGAGTGACTAAACACGGGATTAAGGCAAACCCAAATCAGATTCAAGATCTACTTGCGATGAGTTCACTAGGAATACACACGAGGTGCAACAACTGATTGGGCAAGTAGTTGCCCTCAACAGATTTATCTCAAAGTCGGTAAATAAGTGCTTACCATTCTTCAAGATTCTGAGAAAAAACAAAGCCTTTGAGTGGATAGACGAATCTGAGGTGGCATTCTAGCAACTTAAAAAGTATCTTGGGTCACCTCCTTTGCTCACAGTTCCTAGCATGGGCGAGGAACTCATCCTATATTTATCCATGTTGCCTATTGCGGTGAGCGCAATGCATATTAGGGAGGAAGATAAAGTTCAGAAGTCTATATATTATGTCAGCAAAGTTCTCATAGGGGTTGAGACCAGATATTTGAAGATCGAGAAGCTTGCCTATGCCCTCCTAATCACTGCGAGAAAACTTCACCATTATTTCCAAGCTCATCCCATTGCTGTACTAATGGATCAACCCTTGAAAAAGATTCTCTAATGACTTGATACCTCCAGGAGATTACTTAAATGGTCTATTGAGCTGAGCAAATTTCACATCAGTTACCGATCAAGGATGTCGATCAAAGCTCAAGCATTGGATGATTTTATAGCTGAGTTCATATATGATGCAGCTTCGAACCCCGAGGTAAAGGCCCTTGAAGAGCAAGACCAAGGTGATGACCCGCTAGATGGAAGTTGTTAGTAGATGTAATTTTCTCCAGTCCAATATCATTAAATTGCCAATATTCACCAAAGTGAGTTATATCTCCAATTTCAAGTGTTATTCACCATGATGTCACAAGTTTTGCCATATAAGCGGATGAAAACAAATTTTTGTTATCTCCAATATCAAGATCACCCATTTCCTTGTTGTTGAGAAATTTGAAAATTATTCGCCAAGGCATCTTCATCGCCAATGATTAAATCGCTTGATTATTCGTATTGCCATGATAAGGTTTAATGTTTGCCCAAATTAAGGCAACTTGAATTGGCCTTGTTTGTCTATTAATCAAGCTCGCCAAGTTAATCTAATTGCCATATTTGAAGTTTTTTGTTCGCATGTTTGAGATGAATTAAACTTAATATGATACATGATGGTTTTGATCGCCAACTTATTAAATTTTGTTTGCCCAAGTTAGTCTTGCTAATCTCATGACACATGATATCACCAATGTAAGCAAATACTATGCTAAGAATAAGAAGGCAAGTAGGAAACATGAAGGAGAAAGCACTTTTCATTCATTGAAATTTGAAGGGTTACATCTCGCCATTACTAAAAAAAAAGTACATTGTAGTATCTACTGAGGAGCGGGGCTATTGCCCAGCTTGCCCTCCTTCTCCTCCTCGAATAGATCGGCGTCAATTTTCATGCCTTGGATATCGAGGTTGGGATGAAGACGGTAAATTTATCTCTTGCAAAAGTCAAAACAATCACCAAAGTACCTGAAAGTTGTAAATTCAATGGCCTCTTAGAAGTCATCCGAGGCCTTGTACTCCTCGATGGCCAACTTCTTGGCGAGAGCTTCTTTCTTTTTTAGCGTGGTTACCTCCACCTCCAACCTTGCCATGGTACCATCCTGGTTTTCCTTCACCTTCTTCTGCTCCTTAATGGCCTATGCTCCTGGGCCCCAATCTCAGCCACTTGTCCTTCTAGTTCCTTGGCAAGTCACTGAGCCCGGTGCATCTCAGTCTCAACAGAATTAGCCTGGGCTTGCTGAGTCATCACCGCATCCTTCAATTCCCTACCGCGTCTAGCAAGAGAAGAAGCTAGCACC
>CM018898.1:9273243-9278243 GCA_009663005.1 Actinidia chinensis | reverse complement strand
GTTCAGGGCGAGTCTAGGGGAGTGGACAAGGTTCCAACACTCAAGCAGGTTCAGAAATAGAGGTGGAAAAAGTAGTATAGTTATCTAAGGAGACAACACTCCCGAAAATTGGCAACCAGTTCTGGGCTAAACCACCAGGTCCGAGTCAGGAAAAAATACAAGGGACAAAAAAATGGCTACTAAAAAAAATAGGACCAGGTGGTGGGAGAGATGTATAGCACGAAAGCAGATGGGAGCTTAAACAAAATTGCCAGCAGAACCCTAAAATAGGATAGCGTCCACAAAAGAATGGTATGATCCAGACATACAAGGAATCAAGATGCTGGCACTGCAAATTCTAGAAAATATGCAAGCCAGTCCCAGGGTGCACAGATGTAATAATGGTGAAGAAGGGAAAAGAAGACATGAAAGGAAGAAGTCCAGAGAAGAGTGGTAAAATTGTAGCCATGCGTATTTTATGGCGGATATGGGGGAGGACTCCCCTATCCAGACAATTAATGATTATTTCGTCTTGAATTTAAGGCTTGAATATGCCTTTAACAAAAGGGATCTTAATCACTTAGGAATAACAAAGTTTGTTTATTATGGGAATATTGGACAAAGATCAAGAGGCAAGTATGTTGGGATTGTGAGAGAAAGAAGTTCAAGATTTGGCAAACAACTGATAATTTTTTCAGCAGGACCCGATGGTAGAATCATGATCCTATGGCAAGAAGCAGAGTGAGTTTAGAAGTAAAGAGAGAGTGCCCAGGTCATTCATTGCTGGCTTACGTGTTAGTTACTTCTATAAAGTTTTATGTCAGCTTTGTTTATGCTTACAACAAGGTAGTGGGTAGAAGACATATGGGCATCTAAGTAAGTTTAACTCCCCAGTTGATCTTCTTGGCTTCTCATGGGTGATTTTAACAATGGCCTAAATAGTGAGGAGAAAACTAATGCTGCCGGTTAGCCCATAACGAGATGTGAGAGATTTTCAAAGATGTTGTTATGACTTAGCAATTTCTGACTTGAGGCATACTGGTCCCCTTATACTGACCAATAATTCAGTATGGATAATTGATAGGGGCCCCCCCTATAGTAAACATCCAGATGGGTCCAGGAAGGGTTAAAAGCTGTGTCCATTTTGGTCTTCCTGGCAAATGCTCCGATCATTCTCCATGTGTGGTTAACTATGTTTGATATTAAAGATGAAGGTGCTAGACCGTTTAAATTTTTTTATGTGGGCAACAACACTCTATTTTCTTGATATGTCAGCGGGTGTGGAGGTTACAGTGCCTGGAACTAAATGTACAAGCTATGCAGAGCTTAAGGCCCTAAGCAGCCACTAAAGGAGTGAATAAACTCCATTTTTCTCATATCTCTGCCAGAGCATCTGCTGCTGAAGAGGATCTCCTACAGTGCCACCAATGTTGCATGATAATCCGAGGGATGAGCTCCGTCAAAGAATATTGCTGACTTAAGGAATAAAAGAAGGCACAAGGCTAGCAGAGGCTGAACTAAGCTATTGCTCCCAGCTAGTCTAAGTCCAAGTTCATCAAGAACATGCGACAGAGGAACAAAATTTTTTTCAGGATTTATAAAAGCAACAAAGCAAGAAGTCAATAGTCTCTCTGTCAATGCGAATGGAGTGATGACCACATTCCCCCAAGGTTAGTTCCCTTTTGTTCGATTTATATAAATCTTCTGTGCACAAGAAGGACTGTCAAGTCTGGGAAGTGATTCCTCATGGGGAAGTGGGTAATGATATCCAAGGGATGGATCTATCAGACCAGTGGGCAGATTAGGAAATTAAGCAGCGCTATATGGCATCGGAGTGATAAAGCCCTGGGCCGGACGGGGTTTTTTACTCTGCATGTTTTTCACCAAGTCCCTGTAGATTATTGGTGAGGATGTTTTTTAGCAATCAAGAGTTCTTAGATGTCTGGTAATATCCTTAATCAGATAAACCATGCAATAAATTGCTCTGGTTCCCAATCAGCAAATGCAACTAGAGAGAGGATTTTAGACCAATTATCCTCTGTAATGTGTGTACAAGTTATTTCAAAAATCCTAGCACTCTGGGCTAGTCCCATTTTGGAGAAAGTCTTATATCCGGCACAATCAGCGTTGTTCCTAACAGAGTATGGCTGAAAATATCTACATGGTGCAGGAGCTTGTGCCGGAAATATCTTGAACAGAATTTTCACCGAGATGCATTATGAAAGTGGACCTTAGGAAAGCGTATATACACGTTAACTGGGAGTTTTTGGAGAATGCTCTTTTGGGTTTCAAATTCCTCCTATGTTTGTTAAGTAAGATTATGCAGTGCGTGGTTACAACATCCTACTCCCTATCCATAAATGGTACGCTGCATGTTTTTTTAAGGGGAGCAAGGGTTAAGGCCAGGGGACCCGCTCTCGCCTTCTTATTTGCTATTTGCTTGGAAGTGTTATCTAGAAAGCTAGGAAGGCTGAAAAGATCCCTGAGTTCAAACATCATCCAAGTGGCCTAGAGTTGTCCATTACCCATCTTGCTTTTGCAGATGATCTAATTCTCTTACGAGGGAGATTGCTATTTCGTGAAGTTAATTAGGAATGTCGGAAGCATTTGGGATTATTCTGGGCTATGCGTTTCATGCAATCCCAGTCATGTGTTTTCATGGCAGAATTAGTATAGAGAGAGGGAAGATATAGAACTATAACTGGGTTCAGCAAAGGAGAGTTCCCCTTCAGATATGTGGGAATTCAGTTTGCAGCGTCCAGACCTTACCATGATCAATTTAGTCCACTTATTAGTAAATTTCAGAGTATTCAATTTCTGGGCAGGGGCAAACCTTGACGCCGGAAGATGTGAGTTAATCAAGCAGTTTTGCAAGGGGTAAATGTTTTTGGCTATCTATTCTCTTCCCAATTCCCGTGGGCGTCAAGATAGAATCACTTCATTGTGCCAGAAATTTTTTATGGAGTGGGAAGCACTGGTCTAAGAGGCCCCTGGTGCTTGAACGATATTTGTAGGCCAAAGTCGGAATGATGATTAGGTTTTCATGGACCTAAATGCACATGGAATTGAGCTCTGTTGCTAAAGCTCTTTGGAATTTGCAATCCAAGAAAGATACGCTGTGGGGTGAATGGATTACCAAGTGTATCGAAAAAATAAACTCCTTCGGGGACTATACACCATCGAAACAGGATTCACAAATGGTTGGCCGCTGAGTGTAATTACAGAGATAAAATAATAGCAGCAGAGGGTCCACGCCAAGCATCTCTGGACATAAACCCAAGCATGGGTAACTCAAGATGCCATTTAATGTAAAAGCTTGCTATGATTTTTCAAAACACAGGGGCTAAGCTGCACTTGCAAAATTATTTGGCATAGATCGATCCTGCCAAACCAATCATCTTTCTATGGCTGGGCCCAAGGAAATGCTCTACTAGAGATAGAAGGGCGGAGCATATTGAAGATACATCATGTGTTTTGTGTGGGTATCAAATGGAGTCTTTGGACCACCTTTTTTTTCAATGCTCATGACCAGGCAAGTTGTGGTTGGGATCAAAGCTTGGCTGGGATTCACTCGTAGCTTTGACTACTCTCAGGCAGCTATAAATGGATTAGCAAGGAGGGTCGGGGAACAGGAGTCCAAGCAAAGCTAAAAGGATTGGCTTGCATGCGTGATTTACTATTTTGGAAGCATAGAAATACTAAGAATGTTCAAGGAAGGTTATGCACCCCTCAGCTGATTATGGACATCAAAATTCAAATATATCGAGCAGTTCAGGGGTTTTTCCCAGAATTCAAGGATCTGTGAATGGGGCTGTTCAGGTTAGTTTGGATTGCTAGGGCTGTTTGGGTCTTACTTTTGTGGAGTTGCGAGTTTTCATTCGTAGCTTTTGTATAGCTGTGGTCTATTTTTTTGAGTTGTAGTTATTTCCCTTCTGTTTGGGGTTTTGTAATTTTTTTCCCGCATGTGGGTCTTTGGTCTTTTGGCCTCATTAAGGGCTATTGTGTTTTTAGTCTTTGTGATGGGGGTCTCAACTTTTTTCCTTTCTCCCTAGGCTGTTTGTGTTCCTGGGTCATGTGCCTTTTTCTCGCCTCTGGGAATGTCCGGAGGCCCTTTCTTTAATCATATATTCTTTTTACACTTGATCAAAAAAAAAAAGTTTGACCAAATTACCGAGACATGTTTTTAGTGAAATGCATTAGCATTCGAACACTGATTATTAGAGTTCGAACGCTCAAGCAAAAATTCCTAGCGTTCGAACGCTAATTTTAGGCATTCAAACCCTCAGGCCTGTGATGGTTTTCTTCGAGTTTTCAAACCTTTATGCATTCGAACTCTACATAGAGGAGTTCGAACGCTAAGCCCAAAATCTTTTTCTTTTCCATTTTTCAAACCATTGTTCGAACTCCCAAAATTTTTTATTTTTCGTCGTTCGAACGGTGTATATTTTCAGCCATCTTTGACCTTTTCTCCTTATTTTTTTCTTAGTCCATTTTGAAGCTTTTAAAGACCATATCTCGCGATGGTGGTTGGACGTGAATTTGTATAACTTTGTAAGATCTTTCTAGCGGCGCATCTTTCATTCTATTTTGAGTTATGAATAAAAGAAAACTTTTACAATTCTCGAGACAAATCCTAGTAATGGTCTTCGATATGTGTGTCTGCACTTCGATCACTTTTATGGCTCCAAATCCTCTTCTTTATCAACATTTATCTGCAATGAACGTAAACACGACTTTTAAATCAAAACACGATATAAAGGCCTAATTAATCTAATCTAGGGCTAACTTAGATCAATTTGATGGTATTTAGAATGTACTTATGCAGTCTAATCAGTACGCATTGAGCTTTGCCATATAAAGCTAGTCTTTATTTTTTTAAAAGATATGTAAATTAAGTCCTGAGAAGCACTCACTCTTTCTCTCTCTACATATGTTTTTCAGTTATCTACCTTGACTGTTAGAGAGTCATTTTTGGAAAAAAAAAAAAAAAAAAAAATAGCTCTAGCCGCCGGGGCCCCCTG
>CM018898.1:9245743-9248243 GCA_009663005.1 Actinidia chinensis | reverse complement strand
TCAAAAACATAAACTGCCATATTTCAACTGGTCCAACCTTGAAGTCCAATCGGTTGAACTTTATTAGAGACCAAACTGCCTTAATTTCATCTGGTCGAAGATTGAAGCCCAGCCCATTGAACCCTAAAGCAGATAAAAAGCTTAGAGATAAAGAAAGTAGCATAATCGGTTGAGCCCTTGTCTTAATCGGTTGAACTAGGCGGCAGAGTATTAAATGCTGAATTCGATGGCTGCAATTTGGGGGCATTTGGACCTTTCATTTCACCCACTTCCAAGCTATATAAATACGAGAATCTCAGCAATTGAAGGGAGCTTTTAGGGGGAGAAAAAGTGTAGAGCCCAAAACACTTAGTTTTGAGATACTTCCTCTTGAAGAATCTCCTCCTCTTTTTCACTATTATCATTTTCTTTTCTAATTTCTTAGAATATATTAGATTAGGTTTGAAGCACTTTATTTCCAAGTTCAAGTTGTGTTCTTTATTGATGCTACGCTTTCAATTAACGGTTGTAAGTTCTTTATATTTAAGTTTGCAATTTCCATTTATGCTATTATAGTTTCAGTTCTTTGTTGAATTTATATTTAGTTTTCTTGCTTTATTAGATTATTTTGTACATGATTAGTTTTCTTGAACTCTCTACATCCATGAAAGACTAAATCCATTGGTTTGGTCCAAAGACTGTGTCCTCTTCCAAATTTTAGATTGAATAGTTTCTTCTCTCTTTCAAAATAGGTTCAATGTTCTATGGTTGATTAATGGTATTTGAAGATCAGAATTTAGAATTGTACACATTTTTGATCAGTTGTTATCAAAGTCCACTTGGTACAACTAATGCTTAGACAACTTTGATTATTTGTCAACAAGACCACTTGATACAGTTAATGCTTAGATCCCTTATTCTAAATGTTTAAAACAATTATACAAATCCATTATATAGACACATTTTTATAAATATAAAACACATTTTCACTGCAAAAAATATATTTTCTCTACAAAATCCTCCAATGCAATATCATTTTACCTTGAGATTTGGTTGAGTACAAATAAGGGAGAAGAAATTAGAACATCTAAGCCAGGAGAAGACTAAGTACTTAAATCATGCCATTTTTATATTTATTGCATATAATTTAATTTCAAACTAATCAATCTTGCAAAAAATCACAAAAATACATTTTTATAAGTTTTACACTTGCAACAAAATTCAATCTTGCAATTCGAGCTACTTATGGAAACAACCTTTGTACTTTTGAGTATTATGTTGCATTGGTAGATTTTTATGCTTAAGAATTGAAATAGATAGATAAAATAACATTAAAATAATGACAAACAGAATGCTATAGTCACATATCAAAGAATGATCATGAAAATGTTTAAGCACCTGATGGTGAATACCATGGATGCCTACATCAATGACATGGTATCAAAATCAAAAGGAGCTGAATCATTTGAAGAATCTCGCCGAGGTGTTTGAGATCCTAAAGGAGCATAAGATGACACTTAACAAGGCCAAGTGTGCCTTCGGAGTGAGCTCGGGCAAATTCTTGGGTACTTAGTGACTCGGCAGGGGATCAAGAAAAATCCGAATCAGATTGTGGCAATAAATAACCTTATAAACCCGAAAAGTGTAAAAGAGGTGCAGAAGCTTATAGCAATGGCAATACCACTCAATCTATTCATTAGTAAGTATTCCTAGAAATACCGTCCATTTTTTTAAATCTTTCGTAAAAATACAAAAAAAATTGAATGAGGAGTGAGAGTTTAACTCAAAAAGTTCAAAAAGTACTTAACCAGACACCACTTTCCTCCACCTCGGATGAAAGAGAACTGCTCTATGTCAACCTCATTGTCTTTGAACATGTCGTTTGCTTGGTGCTGCTTAGGATAGAGAGTAGTGCCCGATCTACTTCGTTAGTACAACATTTATAGATTGCCAAACAAGTTATTTTCCATTTGAGAAATTGGTATTGTCTGGTTACTACTTCGTAGAAGCTCATGCACTATTTTCAAGCACATCCAATTGTAATATACACAAAGTTTTCGCTCAAAAATATGTTGATGAAAGCGGACTTGTCTGGGCAACTATCCAAATGAGCTGTCGAGCTTGGATAATTCTTTATAAAAAAATTTCCTAAAGTAGCCATCAACTGCCAACTCTTGGCTGGTTTTTTTGCGTAGTTCTCACCTTAAACTGCGAGTCCAAAGCCCGGTTACCCCGAGTCTGCATGTAGGGAAGGAAAGAGCTATACAGGAAAATTAGCCACTATTGAGCTAACCCCCGAGGTCTTGAGATGCGCATGGAACCACCTCCTATCAATTATTCTTTGGCTTGGAAAATGTATGTTGATGGGACAAATACATTCTGGGTGCAGGGGTAGTTTTTGATCATTACCTTAGGCTGATTTTTTTGTAACAAATAATGAAGCTGAGTACGAAGATTATATTGCGGAACTTAAGTCTGCTAGCAAATTGATGGTTCCCGAACTCCACATATTTAGTGATTC
>CM018898.1:9205743-9210743 GCA_009663005.1 Actinidia chinensis | reverse complement strand
GGGCAAAGAAAAAAGAGGAAATTAGAGAAAGGTGCATCTGAGGAGTCATCGATGGGTATGGTTGAGCTAACGGAGGCAATCTTAGATCTTGGAAGGCAGATGGGTACCCAAATGTTTGAATTTAAAGCAGAGGTGAATGCCCGCATGACTACATTAGAAGAGAAGTATAGCCGACATACGACCATGTTTCAAGAGATGAAGGGCATGTTGATCCGAATGAAGGCAGAAGATGACGAGTAGGACTGAGGAAAGGATTATTACTTAGAGTTTAGATGTGTTTTATTCTTGTCCTTTCAGTTAACATTTTTAATATAGATGTTCTTTTTGTTTATTTTTTATGATTGGATAGTCGTCCACATGTTTGTATATTTCTTTTGTTGTTCTTTAAGTGGACAAAGCTTTTTTTTTGAACATGTTATTTTTTGAAAAGCAATTTTTTGGTTTTAGGCAGAATTTTTTTGCCATAATTGCAAATTGGCAACAATAGGTTTACCATCCATTATGTGTCATGTGATGGAGGTTTGTTTTTTTGGTTCCGTTAAAATGCATTGTGACTCTTCGCGCATTCCATGTTTATAATTTGTTCTTTCGTATCTTGTGGATGTGTTGAGAGTTCTTGATTTTGGAACCATAACTGAAGCATCATGTGTTGTTTTCAAAATAGTTGAATCAACTGGCGTCTGTGCATAATATGATGTTTTAAGGAGATTATCATGTTAATTCAGTCTTGCATGCTTGATACTTTACCGTCTGTGCCATACAAGAAAGAGATGATCACTTACACCGCACACGAGTCGTATTTTCAAAGTGAAACTGTTACAAATCCTCATGACTGCATCTATGAAGTGGAGATTTATTCCTTGTGAGCTTTAGGCACATGAATCATTTTTGTGAGCAGTTTTACATTTACTCAAGGAAATTTGTTGAACTTTATTCTTTGAATAGTTTCACTATTTTGGAATTTGATTTACATATTAATGCAATAAGTTGGAATTTTTGACACCCTATACATGCTTTAAACACACTTTTCGGATTTCATTACATTGAGGTCAAGTCACATATACCTTCCTATTGAGGTCAAGTCACATATATCTGCCTTTTTTGTTATTCTTCTCGGTAACTACATATAAAAAAGATCTCAAAAAACGTGTTAAAGCTGAAGTCTATCATAAATATGGGAAAATAGAATAGCATGATTTTTTTGTGAGAAGTTAAGCCATAGGAGGGGAGAACGATTAAAAAAAATTAAGGAACTTCAAAGTTGAAATTGTGGAGAAGAAGAGTTTGAAGGTTTTTTATTAAGTTGCATGTGTAGTTGCAAATGCATATGTTTGAGATCTATGACCACTTGATCCCGTCACTTTTCTGAACTATTCTTTCACTCATATGGCCTTAAGTTCCGAAATTGCATAAATCTTCCGAATTATTGTATGTAAAGTCAATCAGTCAAATTTCACAACTGGTGCATTAACGGTGAACATTCTTTCAATGAAGATATGCCAAGTCGTACACTTTATTCCTTGCGATTTTTGAAATTGGGATTTTTCTTTAGATTACTTTTCACTTACTCATACTAGAGCAATCAACGTTGATAGAACTGTGTGTTCAGATTATTGAGAGGTATGACTTGTGGTTTTGAATCGAGACTACCGGTGTTGATTTGGGATGCGTATGGTTATCTTGTGGAATATGACGTCACTCTTACAATTGCACTCTCATTTTTATTGCACTTGACTGTTGGTATCGCATGGCATGATTGAATTGATGAGAGTTGCTGCATTATATTGTGTTTAAGAGGTTGGTGTTAATTATTTTTGATACATCGCATGATGAGATTTTTGTGGGTATCATCACTGGAAGCCCTCAGGAGACCCACTCGTCCACTAGGGAATCTTGGGGTTTAAGGCTCAATGCAGATGCCAATACATTCGGACTCTTACGAAAGACATATATCTTTTGCTTTGTTAATTTTTCTAGGGACTATCAAAGTTTAGTTGGGGGATAAATTGGACTTCGTACTGAGTCCAAGTGCCGCCAAATTATTCTAAGATGGCCCTATTTTAGTTTAGTTATGTATTTTTATCATATTTTATACTTATAGTTATATCTGAGATTTATTGCAGAATAATGTTGAAAAAAAGGCAAAAGTGGGCAAAAATACACCGAGCGTTCGAACGCTAAACTGAAGAAGAAACTGGGCATTCAAAAGCCAAGAAGAAAAATGCTAAGGAGTGTTCGAACGCCCTTGCTTACGGTTCGAAACATGCGAGGGTTGAAAGTTGGGATTTTTTTTTAGCATTCGAACACCCTTGCCTACAGTTCGAAATATGCGAGGGTTGAACGCCCTTGCCTACAGTTGAAATTTATGACTGAGAACGCAGGATAGAAGAACAAACTGGGCATTCGAACGCCAAGAGAAAAAATTCATAGATTGCACTGAATGTTCGAACGCTAGTTGGAAGAGCAAAGGGAGCATCGAAAGCCAGGCTTTAAAAAATGGAAGTTTCCTAATACCTATAGAACTCGAATTTGGAAAGTCTTATATCTACTCTTTTATATTTTCTGGAGATATGGTCGTGATTTTTAGAGTTTTTCTCAGACTTCCTAGTTTTAGTTTGCAAAGTTTTCATAATTTTTGTAAGTTTTACATTTTAAAGTTGCGTTTGGTCAATTAATTTATATTGTTGGTGAGATTTCATCATAATTTCTCACTTCTTGTTTCATTAAATTCGAAATTACTTTGGTTTTACGTCATTCAAATTATCTTAAAAGTTCAGAATGCATGAAATTTAGTTTTTTGTTTATATAGTCATGAGTGCTAGTTTTCTTAATTGGGATCGATGTTTGATGTCAATGGGATGGTAAACCTATTTTCACCGTTAGATCTTTTAAGTTTTATTCTCCTTTTTCACGAATCTAAATACTTTTGAAAACTTGGGAGTCCTATCATGTTCGATAAACATTCTTGTTATTCAGATCGATGATGAACTACTATGATTAAAACAACTAGATTTATTTACTTTCAAAAACTTGGGAGTCCTATTATGTTCGATAGCATCTTTGCGATTCGAATCGATAATGCACTACCATGATCACAACAAACAGATTTATTTAGAGGCGAAGTAAGAAGAATATTTGCTTTCAACATTAAATTTTCCGAATCCGAGACTCATGACGTAGTTGAAGGATCTGAGTTATAATATGCCTCTATTGGGATTCTGAAAAACTCGTTAACTGGATCAATCGATCTAATTCTTTTTATAGTATCAAGGTTTAAAATCAGTTGTCATTACTTCTTAACTTAGGATTTAGTGAAAACCAGCAAATCCAAAAATCAATATATTTCGTTATTTTTGAAGCATAAGTAGGAATTTTGTGAGGATCGCATCGGAGTATTTTAGTATCTTGTGTCTACCTTGGTACTATTCCTTATGGGATCGATACTCGTCTTTCGAGTTTATTACTACTTCGCAACCCGTACACTTGCGGTAAACAATTCACTTCTGGGAGCAAATTATTTTATCAGAAATGCAAGCAAATCGGCTTGAACCAATTGAACCGGTTGGTATTTTATTGAACTGGACAATTTTTTAACCGGTTGAATCGAACGATTTTTTAACAGACAAATTAAATTTTTTTATTTTTGCAATTTGGTCCAGAAACTTTGAATTAAATTTTTTAATTTTTAATTTTTTTAATATTGTTTTACTATAATTAATTTTTACTATTATTATTGTTCACAATAGGTATATAATTTAAACCCATTTGTCCAATTTTTTTCTAAGAGCACTTAAAAATTATATATAATGAGTTACAATTAGTAATATTCCATGTAATATTTTGACATTTTTAAATATGTCTTCTATAATTAATTTTCAAATACCTACATAGTAGTTGAAGGGGTAAAAAAAAATTTTATTTTTATTATTTATTAATTATAAGATCGGTTGAATCATAGTTGAACTAGTGAACTATTGAATCGGTGCTTTGACCGATTCAATATCCGGTTCGATTCTGATAACTATGCCTAAAAGGGAAGAGTTTGATAGAGAGAGTAGAAAGAAGAGAGTGAGGAGATAAAATAGTGTTATATATATATTATATATAGGAAGCTACTACAACATCCCTATAAAATAGAGAGGTTGTTAAGAGTCTATTGGAGTGATTTTTTGAGAAAATACTTCTTAAAATAGAGTAAAATTAAGAATAAAGAGGTTATTAGAGATGCTCTTTGTTAGCCCTATGGCGTCCAATCACTATAATTGACAAATATTTTGAATGATAACAAATTATTCTTTATTGCTCTAATGGTTTAATTCAAGTATGATAGTTTGGCAAGAATATTTAAGCACACTTCTCAAAACCAAAAAGAATCAATATAGTTGGACCTGCAAAGAGAAGCCTTCAAGCAGAATCTCAAGACTGAAGAATCTTTATTAGGGTATTCTTGTAAAGCTCTTGTATGTTAAATTCTTTGAGGCGCTAGATGAACTTAATATCCTTCATACATGTTTAAAATACAAAAGTGTATTAAAACTGAGATTCTTAAAATGTGCTAGCAAAATTCTTGTCTTTAAATAATTTTGATTACAATTTTAAAAAATTGGCTAGCAATTTAAGTGTTTGACTTGAAATGTGATTGCAATTTTAAAAATTGGTGCTACAATAATTTTTGACTTTGAAATTTTAATTCCAACTTTGAAAAATTGGTTATGCAACAATTTCTAACTTTGGGAAAATGTGGTTGTAACTTTAAAAATTGACTGCAAACAATGTTCCTGACTTTTAAAATTTAATTCCAACTTTAAAAAATTGGGTGTATCAACAATTTTTACTTTGAAAATATGGTTGCAACTTTAAAAAATTGGCTAGTACAATTTCTTCTGACTTGAAAATTTTAATTGGTGCAACTTTGAAAAATTTGGTTTAGCAATACTTCTTTCTCTTGACTTTGAAAATGTGGTTTTTAATACTTTGAAAAATTGGCTAGCAACATTTTC
>CM018898.1:9115743-9118243 GCA_009663005.1 Actinidia chinensis | reverse complement strand
GTGAAAAGACTTTGTTATGACTCCAATACAAGTTATTACTGGGGTGTTGAATACCTCAATAATAGGTGGGTGTTACTAGTGCCTTTACCTCCCTAGTTATTAGGGGAGTTATTGGCTATTAATCCAGTATTACTCCTATACTGGTCCCTCTTGAGTTCTCAATACCAGTAACATAGTTGAGAGAACATACAATCCAAATAGAATTCATAGTTCCTCTTCTAGTTTCTGAGTTTTGATCTGATCAGACGGTGTACATATTAGATGTTGTTGTTATATCGTGAGAGGCCAACGCTCATCAGGATTCAACACACCAGTAGTAAGGCAAATATACCTTAAGGATATCATGTGATACACGAGCCTCAGCAGTCTAGATTTTTTAATTTGCATATTTTGTTTTTGTAATCTGTTATATTTAATAAAATAGTACATATTTAGTTTTATGTTGCTCTTTGTATAACAATATGTATAATGAGTTTTGTTATAGACAGTTCATTTTATACAATGTATGGACCGTGCATACTTATAACATTATTTTTATGAAATTTCACTATATATTAGTATGCATGCACTATATATATTATATATATATATATTAATATATAAAGACATAAAATAACCCCCATTAATGGGTCCAATCGTATGCATGGTGACCAACTGAAATGTATTATAATAATAAGTAACCAGTAATGGGGTCCAATTCGTCCATGATGGTGACCAACTGAAATGTAAATATATATATATATATATATATATATATATATATATATAATACATAAGTAACCCATTAATGGGTCCAATTCGTCCATGCATGGTGACCAACTGAAATGCTATTGGTTTGGTTATGCTATAGTGTATATCTCCTTCCGAGCTACTTAAATGTCTACTTGTATAGTGTGCCTAATCTAGTGAATGTGACATTTGGACCCCATTTATTTATTATATTGACCGCCCTTTTTGCATGAAACATCACGTAACCGACAAATCAAGAAACAAAAACAATGATTAGCACAAAGCACCCTATTTAGTAGAGTGGTTGGAGAGCAGTTGCACAAACAATGTCCTCTCTCTCTCTCTCTCTCTCGTGCTTTTGGATAAGAAAATTGGTGTTTAAGTAACCCATCCCTGTGGTTTACCTCTTCCTCTTCCTCCTTCCTTCGGCCAACCTCTCTCAAACCACACAATAATGAAGGACTCAAACTCAAACTCAAAGCCCTGGAGACCCTTCACTGCAAATTGTTGCTCGACCGACCAGACGATAAGTTTTGGAAACTTCAGCCGGTGCAGGCCATCAAATTCGGACTTTTCCAAGAACATAGCCCCGTTGCCATCTTTCCGGCGCCTATCGTTCTCGGATCTGAGCCGTTCATCATCAGCTCGCATCAACGAGGATTTGGCGCAGTCTTTTGGGTCGGACTTGTACGACTTTCAACTGAGTGAGTTGAGGGCCATAACTCAGAACTTCTCGAGTAATTTCTTGTTGGGTGAGGGTGGGTTTGGGACGGTGCATAAAGGTTATGTGGATGATAATATGAGGCAGGATTTGAAGCCTCAGGCTGTTGCTGTTAAGCTTCTTGATATTGAAGGCTTGCAAGGACATCGTGAATGGCTGGTAAAGATTTATTATTATTAATATTAATATTTTATTATTAAAAGAATTAACTAGTTGGCTAGTGGGAGTGCAATTACATTCATCCACTTAATACATTCACTTAATAATATAGCGCATATTATATACTAATTAATTGATTGTAATATATGAACTCACCTGAAATAATAAAATGTCATCCATTTAAAGTTTAATCAATGAGGATGTGGTGTGGGTATGGTACTTAGCCATGGTCCATAGCCAACCTAGGAACTTTGACACCTCCACGAGGTTTTGACAAATACAGTAGCTCTTTTATAAATTTTAAAATATTAATAATACTTTTTAGTTTTGAAATTATTATTAAGATTTTTTTGACATTAATTTGTTGAGATAAATGACAAGATTTTTATTAGATTTTGGGTTTTCATATTTCTTTTCTCAATACTTCAGTTAAAATAGATTTTGAGAAAGGTATATGAAAGTCCTAAATCTAAAAATAATATTGTCATTTATGCCAAAACATTAAGATAAAGCGGAATCTTGATAATAGGTTTAAAAATAAAAAAGGTCAGTAATATTTCAGAAACTCCAAATAGAGGTAGTGTAGTTGTCAGGAACATCAGGGAATCGAGTCGTAACCTTATTTATATCATGATTTTACTACACAAAGAAAAGTTAAGACTTCATTTGGATACATGAATTTGAAATTCATATATTTTAAATCCTCCATTTGCTTACATTTATGAAAAAAAATTCAATTATGCATATTCAATTAATACATATTTTAGAAAGAGAGAAAAAGAGAAGAGAAGTGAAGAGAAAGAGAGAGTGGAGAGAGTAGACTAGAGAGAAAAGGAGGGTAAAGAGAAAGAGAGAGTGGAGAGAGTAGACTAGAGAGAAAAGGAGGGTAAA
>CM018898.1:9003243-9005743 GCA_009663005.1 Actinidia chinensis | reverse complement strand
AGGGGGAACAAGGTAGAGGCAGTTGTGGTTGAGGGTTTAGTCTAGTGGAGGAATGTTTTAGGGAGAGATTTGTTGATGGTGTTGGAAAAACAATATTTCTAAATAAAAAGAAGAGAGTGAAGGATATCATTAGTTGCAATCGCGTATATTGTACACTCTCCTCAAGAGTAGTTTCCCGCCCCTTGAAAGTGGATAACTTTGTATAGTAGGATGGTTGCGTTCTATCCTCCAAGATTCACAGCTTATACATCCACTGTAAGTGTGCATTTATGGTAAGGAAAAAATAGGCACACTTGCGGTGAGGAAGATTTAGGAACACCTCTAACTAGATGCACTCAAACAATAAGAACATAGAAAGAACAAATACACTCAAACAACAAGGTTTTTTAGAGTATTATAATTAAAGAGGGGAGCTCGTGTTAAAATTGCAAGGCACAATTTGGGGATTCCCACATCCTTGCGGCGAAGCTCGCAATGCGCACTCGGTTAATTGGTTTCTTGACCGGGTTTCCCACACTTAGGCTTACTACACTTGCAAGCCCAACAAAGGTGCTTACATTTATAAGGAGTAAGTGTGTTACAAGTTTCCAACGTGAGACAAAGGCAAAAGGAAATCTCTTGTTTTGAATTATATACATATTTCCCAATAGAGGGTGGCGGCATTGCTATTAAATGCAATTGTGTCGTTGTAGGTTGTGGCACGTTATAGAGGCTGTTGAATGGATTGGTTTGATTGTTAAGGACAATGAGAGTGATAGAGGTCAATGGAGTGTGTCATGAGTGATAAGAGGTCTCGTCTCTCTCTCTTTTTCTCCTCTCCTCTCTCCCCTTTTCTCCCCTCCTCTCTCTCTTTTCTTTCTTTGACCTTTTATATGGCGTGGAAGAGTTAATAGTATTTCATTGACAAGGAGTGGTAATGTAATTTTAAAGAATAAAAGGGATGACAATATCATTTCAGAAGAATACAATGGGTGTTAGTATAATTTACCCTTTATTTATTTCTCACCTTTCTTTACACTAACCTCCCTCAGGCTTTTGAGTAAGTTGATTGCCCCTTGAGGTCTTGAAAATTACACTATTCCCTCATCACAGTTTCTCTGTTAACGGTGTTACATGAAGAACCTGCAATTACTTTATTATCCTTATCTATTCAGGAAATTTAATTCAATTGCCACAAGCCTTCATTCTATCCACTATAGATTAATATCAATCTATAAGGGGTAAAATATCAAGTATCATATCTAGCCGAACTAAGACAGCACTATTACCCGGCTGTCGTTATACAGTAAGTTCGGCGGGGGTCTTTGCACCGAGGCTCGGTCGAGACGCAACACTGTCTCTGGCCGAGCTAGATCAAGCATTGCGCATTGCTTTTAGGTTGTCGCTTAATAGCAAGCTCGGCAGGATCACTGCGCATAAGCCTGTTTGGGACACAATGACCGACGGTGACCCTAAGACACATCAGGGGATAAAAGGTGACTTATATGATGAGCTTTTTTTCTGACAGCCCCCATGCTTGGATTGAGATGTTGGCGATGTGATGACTAGTTATCAACCAAGCCTTAGGGGCATGACTGGGTCAGCGGCCCGTTCATTAACACAGCAGTTGGTACGTCGAGGCATACGTCGAGCTGCAGTTTGTCCAGTGATATGATAGTTAGCGTCGAATTATTATATAAGGCCAATCCTTATTCTTTCAAAGGTATGCATTTTAGCTATTCTAAGCTTGCACTCTCACTCTCTCTCTACATACTCTTTGTATCAACCGATCATCTTACTTGACCGTCGGAGAACAATTTCTCAAAAACAGCTTCGCCACTTGAACTTACTGTTCCTGTGTTGTAGTTTGGGCGCAGTGTCCAGCAGCCTCCTCAAACCATCACTTTGTTGCCGCATGTATCTATTTTCGATTTTTCTTTTATCTCTTGCGTTGTACACAACTCCACACAATCGAACACCAAAACCACCATCATCAATCTGCTCATCAATCAACACCACCTAAAATCACCAAACATTAAAACCACCCACCACCACTGTAATACCCCGACCCGCAAAAACAAATATTAAATTAGTAAAACGAGTTAAATTTATTTTAAATGCAATTAATATTTTTATAGTAAAATTATATGTAAAATAAAACACGATAATACGACATATTATGGACACGTGGTGACAGATGTCACCACATATGAGGGTATATGTGTGCATGTATTATTGACGTGAGTGTAGGTGTGCAAGTGTGGGCTTGTGACACCTAAAAGAGAGAGAAAAATGGGTTGTTGTGCATATGCATGTGCACGTGTGTGTGTTTGTCTCAAGTGTGTGCATGTGGCACATGGGAGAGTGGGAGATAGTTGCTGGCAGCAGTTCCGTGTGTGTGTAAGAAATGCTGCTGGCAGCAGCTTTAAAAACAAACAACACTTTCACTTGTATAAATAAAACATGCATCAATTTACTTCACACCACACGAAATAGAGACAAACAAAAGAAAGGGAAAAGG
>CM018898.1:8943243-8945743 GCA_009663005.1 Actinidia chinensis | reverse complement strand
GGTTTGACATTGTTGAAAATTATATGCCCACATGTCTAAATATTTAATTATTATTTAAAATGAGAATTTATTTTATCATAAATTGGATGTTGTTCTTATATATCATAAGATGATATGTTCCTAAGTTATCTAGAGATACAATAAATGTGTGAAAATGAGATTTACACATGGGAGATACAAAGGTGATGTTTGCTAACTGTTTAATTTTTGTTTTTCTGTTTTTGTTTTGTTTAATTTATAAATAAAAATAAAAAATTTGTTTGTGTTACAAAAAATAAATGAAAAAAAGGCAAACTACTTTTTAGTGGGATCCACACATACAAAAAATACTGAAACACACCTTTCTTTTTTCTTTTTTTTTTGTATTTAATATTTTTTTTATTATTTGATCACACTTTTATATTATATTAATCTTTTGACAATAAGAGTCTAAAAATATAAAAAATATTAGTTTAAATTTGGAGATAAAAAATAGTTTCTTCATTTTCGTGATATTTTACTTAATTAAATTAGATTAATTTTTCTAATATTTTAGACTCTTTTTACCAAAAAAAACCGAAAAAGTATAAAATATTGACTAATCGGTTGAAAACGTGTCACTAATACAATAAAAGGTGAGAAAAAATAAAAGCAGAAGAATAGAAAATTATCCAAATAGAAAAATGAGTGATTTTCATACGTTCATTTTCGTTAATTGTATTTTTTTATATTATTAAAATAATTTATTCGATGGTGGTAATAAAATATTTGAGTAAAAATAAATATCTAAACAAATTTTATTAGAATAAGGACAAAAAAAATTAAATATAAGATCACATATATTTTGAATCTTCCACACTATATAAAAAGATACCCCCTTGGTTTTTTCAAATCAAAACTATCTCCCCATATGTACAGTTGAATCATTTGAATTAATTTAATGACTGAGATTTTATTTGAGACTATTCTTTTCTCAAAAAAATATAAATTCATATTCTCAAATGTGTGGGGCTTACATAGATTTTGATCCAATAGATAAAAAACCTCTAAAGCTGGGAAAAAATATCACTTTATTTTCATTTGTTTTACCCATTAGATCATTTTTTTAGTGAAACTCACACTAAAAAAACTAAAACACCCATTTCTTTCTTCCTTATTTTTTCAAACTAGTAATATTTATTTTAAAATCAATATACTTTCTAATTTGTTCTTTATTAGCGTTTTATCTTTTTGTATATGAATGCAATGTATTTTTATCTGATATTTATATCTTATTTGTATTTTTAAGTTGTAAAAGTCTAATAAATACATCTAAGAGTTGATTTATTATTATTTTTATATATTGCCCGTGAGCATGGACAATTACAATGTGATAATATTCGCTAGATATTTTTTGATAAGGTTAATTGTGTTATTTACACTTCAAACTTAACACGCGTCTGACTCGTTTTGGTAGGAAAAATTAGTGAGGGCAACAGAAAAATCTATGCATTTGTCAGAATCCAGTGAGGTAAGTATTAACTATTTTTTATTTTATTTTATTTTTTGACGGGGGAGAACAAATTCTTTTTCATTAATAATTTTTACACATTAATATTCTATTCCATTTCACCTTATATTCCATTCAGGACTTTCATTTTGCCTTTATTCTCAGGTCACTTCACTCCACCTCACCGTTATCTCTCATATTGCCTTTATTTTCTAATTGGCCTAGTTTGGGTTTTTTATTTTTTTATCTCAAAAATATGAATTTTTTAATTTAATTTAGAAAAAAAGTTATTTAAAGACAAAAAAAACTATTTTTATCCCCAAAAAGCCATCTAAAATTTGTATCTTTACTAAACTTTTTTCAAATTAAATATTTTTTTTTATATTTTTGGACCCTCCCGGAAAGAAGAACAAAAAAAGTATAAAATTTTGATCAAACAAAAAAAAAAGTACATTAAAGATATAAAAACTCAAAAATCAAGAAATAAAAAAATTCTATATCCCAAACTGAACCTAAAAAAAATAAAAAAAAAAATATGAAAAGCTAAAATAATATGTTTACATGTTTCCCTTTACTTATTTTTAGCGCGTTGAGTTAATTTATACCCATCTCTTTCACATCTCTTTCACAGTTATGTTTCCTTCACTTTTTTTCCCTTTCTACTTATGCTTGGTTTTGCAAAGAAAAAGAAAAAGAAAAAGAAATGAAAAAAAGACTTTAGCTTGTTTAATTTAAGAAGAAAATTATTAAAATAGCTTAAACTAATATATTATACAAAAAGGACATTTTGTCCCAATGGTCTCTAAAATATTTACATAATTTCCCTGATTTTTTTAATTTTAAAATATTAAAAATACAAATGGTTTATTTCCATTGGCCTATTGTAAATAAAGAAATTGAAATTGGACCATCTAAGTTTTGAAAATAATCTTAAGAAAATCTTCTATATATTCCCTTTTTAATTTTAAATTCTATAAATTACTTTGTATTATATTCTCATTCTTACCATAATTGATTTCAATGGTAAGGAAA
>CM018898.1:8905743-8908243 GCA_009663005.1 Actinidia chinensis | reverse complement strand
TCAGGAAATAAATTATAATTTTCTTCCGCGTTAATCCAAAACGGTGTGACTATTCTCGAAGGAAAAATAATTTCGGAAAAAAAGTATAATTTCTAATAATTTAAAAATTAAAATAATTGAATAATTTTTTAAAAAAAATTACTACTCTTTATTAGTTAGCTCAAGGCCAACCCGCACGAGCACACCAAGCGGCTGAAGCGCAGTCGCATGTGGGTCAGAACATCAAACTCACTTTATACATAATTCTCATCCTTTAAAAACTTGAGGTGTTCAAGAGCCCAAGTTTAGAGTCCAAACTTGAATTTTATATGCTCACTATTTTTTTTATTTTTTCAATATGGGACAAACTTTTTTATCCTATATTTTTTCTTTGTAATGAAGCTTTTTTGATAAATAAATTCTCATTCAAATCAACTCAGTTTTTGACAAATGAATACACAAAATTCATCTACTCATTTAGGAGAACATGAATCAATCATTGTTCATCTAATTTATATTTGGAACTTAATTAAATTTTAGTCTCAATATATGTTCACAACACTTCGTAAAAAATCATCTTCTAACAAATAATACATCTGCCAGTGATGGCTGCTTCACACAGTCGAGCCTCAATTCCCCCTCACTCTTTTTTTCTCGTCTTTCCTCCATTCTCCCCCTCCCCCTCTCTCCCTCTCTTATTGATTAATTTGATGGATACTGTGAGAGAATAAAATACAATACTTCATTCCAGGACGAGTTCGGACGATGCTGTCGTCGGACTATTGCTTCATAGCAAGTTTTATCAGTATTTTTGCACAAGAGTTTGGTCAATGAACTTATCCTAGAGGAGATGCCCAAGGCCAAGTTTCAGGGTCAGAAAAAATAACATACACGACAAGGTAGTTTTTGAGTTTTTTATTTTTAATTAAAATTTCTTATTTTTCTTGACAAGAAAAATTTAAAAATATAAAAAATCGTGTTCAAATTTAAGAACCAATTCACTAAAGACAAACGTTTTAACTTATTTTTTTGAGTAGAAATCAATATCTTTAATTTGTCTTTCATAATTATTTTTAAATTAGTTGAAACTATTTATATTTTTAAAATTAGATAAAACTTGGAATTTGTTATAATTTTAGAAAGTCCCCCCCTTCCCCTTCCCTTATAGTTTATAGAATATCTTTTGAAAGTTTTCCTTCATACAATGGACTGCTGAAATAACCAAAATACTGATCCGCAAGAAATATTAAAGCACAGATGTTTAAAAGACAATAACGCCATTATTAGTACATAGAATATGAAACGAGGGTACTTCTAGTTCTTGTTCTTTTTTCTTGTCACCAATAAATCGAAAAAGACTCAGTTTGACTTAGTTTTTTATAATTTTTTATTTTTTATATATTTTTTGATTTTTTTTATCATTTAATCAATTTTTTATATGAAAATCTTAAAATTTTAGACTCCTCTCATCAATAAGAACTGAAAAAAATATAAAATTCTAGTCAAATAGTTAAAAAGTTCACTAAAAAACAAAAAACTCAAATAATTAAAAGAACTGAAACATCTAAAGTTCAAAATTTTAAACGTTACCACCCAAACCGCCGAGGACGGAAAGAGAAGGAAGTTATCCCCTTTTTCTTTTGCGCCCACCTCAGGATTTTCTCGGTGATCCAAACCGTCAGATATATTTGAGAAGTCATTTAAAAAAATAAATTAAATTTATTGGACATCTATAATTAAATAACTAAATCATATTTATCTTAAAATAAATAGACGACCAACAAATGGAGGGTCCAGATAAAAGTATAAAGATTCTTTGTCTATTAATATTTGACCGACTTAATTTTTTGCATGAATGATATTTTCCATAGATTTCATACCTTGAACGGTTTAGATCATCAATATACATTTTCAGTAAGCCGAAAATGATCAAAATTCATGATAAAAAAAAATTCAAACCATTATCTTTAGAGGAGCAGGTCCAAATAAATTACGCCGACGTAGGCCCAAGTAAGCTCTCAATTTGATTCCAGTCTAATCGAATCTGGCCCACCTGGGATAAACATGTAGGGCCTTTTTGGGATTTTAAAAAAGTTGCTTGGCTTTATCCATGGATGATTGGTTCTCTATAATTTGGATCCAAAGCCCCACTTTTTAATTGGATGAATTTCATTAATCTCTGATGAGGTTTTTGACAATTACAACTATTTTATTATAATATTTTAAGTACTATTGGATTTCTTATAACTATTGGTATTTCTTACTTTTAAAATTATTATAAAATTTTTATTGGAGTTTTTTGGCAAAAAAGACAAGATTTGTCATTAAATTTAGGTATTTCATTTTTTTTCTTAATACACTAATTTTAAATGAATAAATATTTTTTATAATATTATTTATTTGTAAACTATGAAATTTTTATTTTTTATCAATAAGTAATATTTTTTAAAAAAATTAATTTAAATTATTTACTTTTTAAGTACTCCTATTCAAAGCGTAATTAAAAAAATCTAAATTTATT
>CM018898.1:8818243-8820743 GCA_009663005.1 Actinidia chinensis | reverse complement strand
CCTTCTGTAAAAATTACAAACTGATTGTTCCGATTTCCAGTACCTCAGGATCCTCTTCTCTTCACTGAGCCTGCAAATGTAGTCTGTTTGGCTGCCCATGATCGACTAACAGACTCATAACAACATTAAATCGGGTCCCTAGTAGCTTCAATACATGAGGCTACCTAACAACTTGTTGTAAAAGTTGAATCCACCTTAACCCCATCGGCATCTTTGCACACTTTAACCAGGAACAATTGGGATTGAGCACTCGTTCCTCTTCGCCTTCTGACCGTTCGCACAATCCATTGCATACGCCTTTGGCAATCTAAATTCCTCTCTCTTTGCAGCACCTCTTATACACCAAGGAATTACTCATCCTCCCAATATCACCGTATCAAACTCATGCATCCATAGATTCTTAAATTCCCAATCATGGTCTCATCATTCCCTGTAAAATAAGATCATCAACATAGATATCTGTAATCAAAACTTACCTCCTTCATTTAACTTGACCAACAGGTTGCTGCTGGACATTTTCGAACCCTTCCTTCAAGAAGAAAGCTTTCTATACGGCTAAACCAGCTCGTGGAGCTTGTTTTAAGAGGCCATATAAAGCTTCTTCAAAGCTTAACACCATGTGTGGACCTGTTTTTATTCTCATAACCCCTCGGCTGCGCTACAAACCATCCTCATTAGCTCACCATGTAGATACGCCGATTTCACATCGAGTGATACATTGTCCAGACCCTGTTGTGCAGTAAGACACAACAATCGGATAGTGTCCATCCTTGCCACTGTGCAAAACACCTCTGTGTAATCGACTCCACTCCATGCTTTTGTGTATACCCTTTAGCAACTAGACAGAGCTTTGTCTTGTTCCACCTTCCCCTTTTCGTCAAGCTGTCTTGTAAAACCCACTTAACAAAATACCAATTCTCTTTGCTCCACAGGTAGATATTTCAAAACCAATTGTCATTCCTTCTCAATAGCTCCTATCTCGAGTCATAGCTTGCTCTCTCCACTTCTCACTTCTTTAATACTGCCCTCTCAAAACACACAGGATCATAGAGGTGAACACACCATATTAGCCAAATCTTCTCTCTGGAAAGTCCCTCTCCACTCTCGTAATCCTCCATCCAGGCCGGTCTTTTCTCTTATCTTTCTTCATTGGAGCTGATCCTTCGCCCCCCCTCATTAGAAGCTCGTTGGGCTTGTACATCACTGATTTGAGAGACTCAGTCTCCTACTTTTCCTCTGCACATCCTTATCTCTTCACTATCTTCTCTTTAATGACATCTCTTATGGCAACTTCTGCCTTGTTTTCACCATTCTAAGTTCAACATAATTAACTCTTTGTACTCCTTATCCCAATCCCACCAGCACTTATCTTCTTCAAACTTAACATCTCGGCTCACAACATTCTTTTTTGATAGAGGATCATAAAGCCCCTATAGGCTTTTGATTCCGCGCTGGACCCCCCCAACACACGCACTAACTCTGTCTTCCAACTTCTTTCTCGTGGCATCTTGTACGTGTCCATGTGAAACACATCCAAAACTAAACTCGAAAATGCTCAACTGAAGGCTTATATTCCGCTCCAATCCTCCTCCGGAGTCATATCTTTTACACGTCCAAGGTATGAAACTTGCGATTTAGGACAATTCACATCTAAGCTTCAGGCCAAAAGTTCTTTGAATCTTTTTCTTCTCCGAAAGCAAACTCCGCACCATATCATAACCGTCCTATTCTCTTCCTTTCTGCAACTCCATTTTGGTGTGGAGTGGTATGCAGCCGTTAGTTGCCCCTCTTGATCCCATTCTCTTTACGAACTGATTAATTCGTGTGAGGTGAACTCCCCTCTTGATCATTACGTCAAACCCTTGATGTAATTCCCTGTTTTTCTTTCTCAACAAGACGCTTGAGTATTTAAAAGTGATGATGCTCTGACTTCTCACCAAAAAGTATATCCAATGTTTCCGAGTAAAGTGCATCATGAAACATATTGAAGTACCTCTTTGTTGCTATTTGATATGGGAGGTGATCGACCCACACAAATCTGCATGGATCATTTGGAGTTTCTTTTCCCTCCAATTGCTCTTCTTTGGAATAGGGTCTCGGTGTGGCGTTCCTACCATGCATGCTGTACTACTATTGTGGAGGCAGAGAATTGCTGCAAGTCCATGCACCATTTTCTTGAACTAAGAGTTCGTAGGCCCTTGTGCTTAAGACCGAACCCTGCAGTGCCACAAATGGGCCACTCCTTAGATGTTTGTATGAAACACTGCTTTCTTGTTGAGATCTAGCCACCAGAAAGAACATTCTATTTTTCTGACATCTCGGTTGAGCATCAACCCTCATCTGGGATGGTAGATGCCGACAAAACCACGTTGGATTAAATGATAACCGTTCTCCCGCAGCTACCGATACTCGACCAACTTTGTTCCCTAACTCTCCGGAACATAAAACACCTCGGTAACCACATCCCCAAACCCCTCACCATCAGTCCCTCAAAGAAAAA
>CM018898.1:8653243-8663243 GCA_009663005.1 Actinidia chinensis | reverse complement strand
GATTGTTAGTACCGCGTGGCGAGTTGGGGTTGCTGTTCGAGGCAGAGGCGGGGGGGGTGTGGATAGGAAGAGAAAAAGAGGAGTGGAGGAAAAAGAGACATGGTACCTCGGATGGTGCCATTGCAACGGTGGCGCATTGCAACGGTGTTGAATGACTGCGGTGTTGGTTGTCACATCCCCAACCTAAATCAAATAATTAATGTTATTTAGGCAGGATGTGATCGCACAGGCCACCCATGCCTGTGAACGACACAGGTTAATCTACCACAATATCTCAATGCCCCCAAACAAGAATAAAGTACCCCGCCATGGGTCATATACAATTGGATAATTAAAAATCAACCCCTCAAACTAAGATAATGACACATACATTAAAAATACTATCTTGTAAAACACAAGACATATACAAACTCAACTCAAGGGTAAATCAAAATCTACAAAAGTAGAGAACTACTCCGAGTTCTTTCTAAGACTCACCTCGACCAGGATGATCACCACGTCAGGAGTACAACCACAGTAATGTGTGGTGACAGCTAACGTTCACCTACCTGTCAAAAGACTCTGGTGGGGTGTGAGCTAATAATCCACATGGCTCACAATAGAATATCAAATTCATAAAGATTCTCACCAATTTTCAAAACACAATCCTTAGATACCTCCTCCACTACCACCACATCATCCAACTGGGGTAGAGGTAGACACAGTAAGGGTTGGGACAATGAACTACATGAATCTATCTAGATGCAGCAGAATTATAGTAGACACAAATGAATGTGTAGCCCTGGATCTATAAATACGTAAGCTTTCTCATTATGTACTAAAGTGTACCTGTTACATGCATTAGGAGTGGTTGACTATCTCTCTGGTCAAGGCATAAACTCGAGCTGAGCACGCGCGGTTCTTATGGAGTAGTTGCTGCCCTTGTTGTGCCACTTCTATTGCTCCTCTACCTCTCTCCAACGCACTGCCTACTGATGAAACTTGCAACAGGCCCTTGAGTACAATGTCTTGCTATGTGGTCCAGGTTGCCCACACTGATAACATTATCTACCCAAGGGCATGGACAATTCACGGACCATATGGCCTTCAACACCGCACGATAACAAATGATTCCTCCCTTTAGTACCAGATGTGCAGTAGAGGTATTAGGTCTAGATGGTGGTCTCCACGATCTCGTCCCCTAGACTTTCCTCCATCTCTAGAACTACCAGGTCCTGCCACTTCCTCGCCATCAGTTGGGCTCTGCTCTGCCTATACTGTTCGATGTACATCTGTCGACTTTGTTCTTGACGGTCGCCCCTGAATCAAATCTCATTTCTTGAAATTCTCTCGTCTATTTGAAATTCCACACCTCTCGTTCTGCATTTTTGATTTGTTCACTAACTCTGAATATATATTAGCTCAAACTAGCTACACGGTCCGGATCTGCCAGTCTTTTTAGCCATGCTCAAATCGTATGACTTCAGTTCTTCAGTTACGACATTTCAGCGCAAAATCAGACAACGCAATAAATTTTCTTCATATTCACTATAGACATCGTCCTTTCTTCAAGACATTAAACTCTTCTTCTTTTTGCATGCGGTAGTGCGAGGGAAGTTACTGATCATTGAGATTTCCACAAAATCGTTGCCATGAAAGGCACTTCCTTCAGGTTGATCTCCTCATCATTCCCAACAATTATTGCCTCTCCCTCAACATAAAATGGGATAAAGTAATTCTGTTCGCTGGTCACTTCCATCACTTAAAATGGTATTAACTTCTTCATCCATCTTCAGCACTAAAGGATCAGTTGCCCCCATAAAATTAAGGCGGATTCATTCATAAACTGCTATGTAGGGTGGTACCCCGTACTGGCATGCCATTTGAAAAACTCCATGTACTGTGTGTTATCAAGGCAGCTAATCTCTCTGTTGCGTCAGGTGATTGGGCTGTGCATTCGTGGTTCAGATTCTCTTGTCCCACCCCTCTACGGAAACTGATGATTTCTCATCCGCCATTTATCTCTCTGCATCAAGTTAAATTAGCACATGCACATATATACAATATAAATAATAACCAAACCAACTCCGGACAAATACTAGACAACACCCGTTCACGTGGTGTGATCCTGACATCAACCCCACGCATAGCCTCAGTGATATACTTTGGCTTTTAAAACCATTGGCTCTGATACCAAACGTCCACATCCCCAACTAAATCAACATAATTAATGTGATTTAGGCAGGATGTGATTAGCACGGCCCACAATGCCTGCGAACGACACATGTTATCTACCACAATATCTCAATGCCCAACAAGAATAAAGTAACCAGCCATGGGTCATATACACTGATAATTAAAATCAAACCCTCAAACCATAAGATAATTACACATACATAAAAATAATCTCTGTAAACACACAAGAACATATAAACAAACTCACTCAAGTAAATCAAAATCTACAAAGTGAGACTACTCGAGTTCTTTCTAAGACTCCAAACCTCGACAGGATGATCACCACGTCTAGGAGTACACCACAGTTTTAAACCAGACAGCTAAACTGTAGCACCTCACCTGTCAAAAGATCTGTTGTGGGTGTGAGCTAATAACAACATTGCTCACAATTAGATAACAAATTCAGAAAAATGATACAGATAAGCCATCACCATGAAAAATCCAGCCATATAACAATGTCAATGCATAATGTATCACCCAACATGTTGCGCGCAAGTCTAAGTTGAGATAACGTTTGGCCCAATATTGTTGGCTCGTTATCAAGGAGCCCACCGTGGCACCCTAGGCTAGTCCACCGTGACTAAGCCTTAGTTAAACCCACGTGGTTCACTTGCACCAGGCCAATGCAAGCACACAAGATAATGATATGCATTGCACATTCCACTCACAGATATATCCACAGATATAATCATTATCACCAGTCGTTATAAAAATTCACCAAATCATCATCAATCGTATAAAAGACAAGAGTAATTCCATATGAATAGATTATCTTATATATTATTTTCCACCTGTCACCGCACACACACCAAAGTCAGGATTACGACTGAGGTGCTCTTGAGGCCTTCCCTTCCTTAGGTCTGTTAATCACAATTATCAGTGCACACTTATAAATACATAACTCAGGGACTATAAATTTTAATGTTAACACGCATGGATTCTCATTAAATGATAGTAGTTACACCGCCGTAAATTTAGGTCGTAGGGCGTTAGGACACGTTTCCACCGTTGATTGTCGCCACATACGTTTAAAAGCTCTACCGATTACTGGTTGCTCCCCGGACCCCCAATCATTGTAACATTCGAATTAGGTTTAAACGACCCTTATAATTGGATGTCAGAACGCGGAAAAAACATAGAAGAAAACGGAATATTCATACGACGTAAAAACTCATCAGATGACCAACTTTTAACTAGGGTGCACGATAAACCTGCAGGGACTGAACTAACGAGATAAGGGCAGAGCTGGGGCTGTTGAATTCAACTTTGGACTCTGGGGCAAACACACACAACAGACGCACGCACACAAGACAGACAGAACAGAGAGAGAGAGAGAGAGAGATGTGAGAGAGAGACACAATAATTAATTGTTTTCAACAATTAACTTAATTACCTATTTATGATTTCAATTTACAATCATCAACCATATCAATTCAATTATAGGCTTTATGATCAATTGATACAACCAAAATTACTAATTAAATCAAAAACTAATTAATACAAAATCAAGAACTCACCTTTTATATTAGGATTCCTTTCTTTGTGTGAGTGTCCTCTCTTCTATCCACTCGGGTTTCTCTTACTTTGTTCAACACATACATGAAGCCTTGCGATCTTCCCAGCAGCAGATTCAACTAGTACACACAAACACACACCACACGCTCATTCCATGCCATAAATTATATAGTATTATGTAATTAATTAATGAGTTATGAAAAGCACCAGCTTGCGTTATATATGTGGAGTGGAGTCGCGGGAGTAAAATGTTATTAATTAAAGTACGCGGTACAACAGCGTGAATATTTAAAACTTAGTGGGGTGAAATCGAAAAGACGTCTTAAAGGATTATGAGATCAAAAAAGAAGACATCAAAATTAGAGGGAAAAAGGTATAATTAATAAACAAAGGTTCTTTCTGTGCTCTGCCCATTGTATCAATTTATGGTGTAAAGAAAAGAAAGAAAGAGGATAAGCGGAAAAAGGAGAGAAGACAAGAGAATAAAAAAACAATAAGAGCAGAGGAAGGAAACTCAGGGAAAAATAGTAAAAAGAAGAACAAAGAGAGGAAAGACGAGAGAGGGAGAGTGTTGCTCTGTGGTGGTTGCTGGTGCTTGTGGTACTCGTTGAATCTGCTTCTGGGAGCGGCTTCCATGTTGAGTTGTTGATTTGATGCCACTGAGTATTCATGAACTTTGATCTAACTTTTGGGAATGGATTTGGTTAGCTTCTTATAATGCTTCTAGTGACTGTTTTAAAGAAGGAGGTGTGGTTTAAATGCAAATGAAGTGGAATTTACATTGGCAAGGTGATAAGGGATGTAATCCCAACTTGTTTGATTTCGGTTGTGAAAGCAAGAAAGTTGTTGCAGAAAGGCTTTGTGAGGGATATTGGCTCACTTATTGATACAAGCGACAGTAGAGAAAGTAAGTTATCTGATTTCTTCGGTTGTTCGAGGATTTTTCCAAATGTGTTTCTCAGATGACCTTCCAAGAGTTAATACCAGGAAAGGGAAGTGAGTTTTCTATTGAGTTATTTGCTGGAACTGCCAACCTATTTCTAAGCATCCGTTATGAATGGCACCATCTGAAATTGCGAAGAATTGAAAGGGCAATTGCAAGATTTGCTTGCGGAAAGGGTTTAGTCAGGCCGAGTTGTATCACCTTGGGGTGCACAGTTTTGTTTGTGAAGAAGTAAGAAGCAGGATGGTAACGATGTGCGACTAGGTATAGATTATAGAAGATGAAATCAGCTCACAGTAAGAAACAAGTCTCCTTACCTCGAGATAAGATGATTGCTTGATCAGTTACAGGGTGCTTGTGTCTTTCCAAGATTGATTTGCAATCTGGGTATCATCAGCCGTGAAAGTAAAGGACAGTATGTATCGAAGACTAGCATTTCGTACTCGATATGGACACTATGAGTTCTTTGGTAATGCCTGTTGGGTAAACGAATGCACCAACTATTTTCATGGATTTGATGAACAGGGTATTCAGATCTTTTCTTGATTCATTTGGTCATTGGTGTTATGACGGAATATTGGTTTTTCTCGGAAGTCAGGAAACAGAAAAAGAACATGACAAAGCATTGAGAATTGTGTACAGACTTTACGTTTGAAAAGCAATTGTAGCTAAAAGCTTCGTTCAGCCCAAATGCTGAATTTTGGCTGGATGGGATAGGGTGGCATTCTTGGAGTCATGTTATATCTGACAGAAGGAATACATGTGGAATCAAGAAGATAGAGGAAGTAATGAATTGGGAGCGGAGGAAGAATTTGTGTCAGAAATAGAAGTTTCTGGTATGGGTTGGCAGGTTATTATCGGAGGTTTAACTAGGGGTTTCTTCTATGTGTTTCATTGACGCGGTTGACTCGCAAGGATGTCAAATTTGAGTGTGGACAGATGATTGTGAGCGTTAGTTTTCAGGAGTTGAAACTAAGTTGACTACGACACCAGTGTTGTTGCGAGTCTTCGGAAGGGAGACTTTGTGGTATATAGTGATGCTTCACCATCAGGGGATAGGATTGTGTATGAAGGCAGCATAAGGAACAGTAGTGCGTATGCCGTCAAGACAGTTGAAACCACATTGAAATGAATATACTATACAGGATTAGAGTTGAGCGCCTGTGGTGGTTTGCCTTTGAAGATAGGGAGGCATTCTTTGTATGGAGAGTTACTTTTGAAGTGTATACAGAATCATCCAAGCTTAAACGTATTTGTTTACACAACGAGATTTGAATGCTAGACAGAGAGAGATGGATGGAGCGGATTAAAGACTAGTGAATGTGATTCATTATCATCCAGGGAGAACAATGTGGTGGCCTGATGCTTTGAGCCCTTTGAGTAAGGTAAGTTGTTAGGAAGGCAAATTGTATCAAATGTTGTAGGGCAAGTTTATGGCGGAAATGAATATGGGAGTGGAGTTTGAGCCCCCAAAAGCGAGATAGGTGTTATCGGGAACACACTTACAAGTGGACCTTTATTGCTTGATCGTATTCAGCCGAAACTTGACAAATGCAAGATGAGCAATATTGAGGACAGATTAAGACAGCAAAGTGTGTGGACAAGTGTAGTATGAGTTCTCCTATCCTGATGATGGAACTTGATGTTTGGGAATCGGTTTTGTATTCCCAATGAGTTAGGATTGAGGAATGAAATATACCTAGAGGAGTGCACCATATCATTGTATAGCCAGCATCCAGGGGAGTACAAGAGTATAGAGATTTGCACGTGAATGAAGTTGTATTGGTGGCCAGGTATGAAAAAGGACATTGCAGGAATTGTGGCAAGATGTTTAACTTGTCAATAGGTGAAAGCTGAACATCAGAAACCTGAACCCTGGTTTGTTGCTAAACCTCTACCAATTCACACAGTGGAAATGAGAACATATTACTATGGAGTTTGTGTGGGACTTCCAAAGACTGCCCATGGTGTGTGATTCTATTTGGAGTGATGTGATAGCAATGACCACAATCAGCCATTTATTCCGTGAAGGTAACTTATTCACTTGACAGATATGCAAAATTATATGTGGATTGAGAGTGTGAGATGCATGGGGGCCCACCAGTGTCTATTGTGTCAGACGAGAATCCAAAGATTTACTCCAGATTTTGGCCAAGTCTTCAACAAAGCTAATGGGCACGACATTGAAATGCCGTACAGCGTTTCATCCCTCAAAAGATGACCGGCAATCTGAGAGCGACCATTCAGACATTGCGCAGCGCATATGTTGAGGGGCCTTGTTTATGACTAGATTCAAAGGCAGTGGAATGACTATATGGCTTTGATGGAGTTGACATATAACATAGCTATCAGGTAGTAGTATGGTATGGCACCATTTGAAGCATGTACGGTTTTTCGGAAAATGTGTGAACTCAAGGTGCTGGACTGAAGTGGGTGAAAGAGTGCTGGGTCCAAGAGTGATTCAGGATACAACAGAGAAGATCAAAACAGTTCATAAACATTTGAAGCGTTAGCAGAGTAGACACAAAAGAGCTTGTGTAATCGCCGACGGAACTTGAATTTGAGGTGGGAGGCGATCAAGTGTTTTGAAGTTTCTCCATGGAAGAGTGTTACTGAGATTGAAAGAAGAGGTAATGGTTAAAATTGAATCCAAGTAAATTGGTCCATATACCATAGTGGGAGCGAGTTGGCATAACAGCTTATAAATTAGAACTTACGCCAGAAGAAATGTCCAAGTTACACAATGTGTGTCATGTATCTATGTTGGGAAGTATAGTATATAGCAGATCCGTCAAATGTGTTTGATACAGAAAACGATTTGAGCTTGGAGGGATGACTTGAGTTATGTTAGAGGAACCGGTTTCAAATCTTAGACAGAAGGGAGCAAGTTCTTCGGAACAAAGTAAATACCATTGGTGAAAGTTCTATGGAGGAGCCAAACAGTAGAGGAGCTGGCCCACATGGAGAGGGAGGAGTCTATGCGGAGTCAGTATCCATTACTTATTTCCAGGTGAGAATTTCGACGAATTCTTTAAGGCGGGGAGGTTGTGAGGACCCTAAATCTAATTTCCATAGTTATTGTTTAATTCCATGAATAATTATATAGTAATTATGTAATTAATGTAGTTTATTGGACATAAAGCCGTGCGTTATATATGTGGGAGTGTATGTTGCGCGGGAGTAAAATGTTATTAATAAAGTTACGGGGTTACAAAGCGTGAATATTTAACCTTAGTTGGGGTTAAATCGAAAACTTAAAGACTTATGAGATAAATAAAGAAGACATCAAAATTAGAGGAAAAAGGTATAATTTAATAACAAGTTTTTAATAATCACTGAAGCTTTTAATAATGACAGGAACTCCTCTCAAGTTTTAAATGACACGACCCTCCCTTCTACTTTAAAATAATAGTAATTCGGGGAACGGGGAACGGTGGATCGGGGCGGGGATATACAAAACCGTCCCCGCCCCGATTCCCCGAAATTTTTTTTTTAAAATCCCCGATCCCGCCCCGATCCCCGAAAAATCCCCGAATATTCACCCCGATCGGGGCGGGGGGGGAAGCGGGGCGGGGCGGGGCGGGGGCGGGGCAAATTTGCCATCCCTATCTCGTTTAACCTAATTCGAATGTTACAATGATTGGTACCAGCAGTAGTAATCGGTAGAGCTTTTCAACGTTTATGTGGCGGACAATCAACGGTGGGAAAGGAAACGTGTCCTTGACCTAAAATTTTACGGAGTGTAATACTAACATTTAATGAGAATCCATCGGTTAAAATTATACATTATAGTCCTGAGTTATGTATATATAAGTGTGCACATGATAATAAAATTGTGATTTAAACAAGGACCTAAGGAAGGCAGAAGGGCCTTCAAGGCAACCTCAGGCGTTAATCTGACTTGGTGTGTGTGCGGGGGTGACAGGTGGAAAAATAATAATAAGAAATCTTTATTTCATATTGAATTACTTGGTCTTTTATACGATTGATGATGATTTGCGTGAATTTTATACGACTGGTGATAATGGATTATATCTGGGATTATATCTGTGAGGTGATGGGGCAAGCATATCATTATCTGGTGATTGCAGTGCACTGGTGAAAGTTAACACGGTGGGTTAACTAAGGCTAGTCACGGTGGACTAGCCTAGGCGGTGCCACGGTGGGCATTCCTGATAAACGAGCCAACACATATTGGGCCCCAAGTTTCTAAAACTTGCGCGAACATGTGGGTGATACATAGCATTGACATTCTGATTGGTGGAATTTAATGGGGTATGGACTGTAAGTGGCATTAGTATTGTGGTTGACTTGCAGAGAGAGAGATATATAGAGGAAAGGGAGAAGAATGGAGAATGAGCAAAAGAAAAATAAATATTTTATTATTTATTTTTTTGTGAGTCCCACTTAAAAAATAATCCAATTAGTAAAAAATATGCACAACTTTAGATTTTTTTTGTCATTGGATCATAACCTATGTGAGATCTTTAAGATAGAAATAGAAGAAGGAAATGATATTTTCTTGGGAAAAAAAAAATTCAAGTGAAATTTCAGCCATTAAATTAACTTAAATGATTTCTAATCGTAAATAATTTGAAATATTTAAAAATATTTGTATTTTATATTATAGATAACTCTTAGAATTAAAAATTGTTCTATCGCTATTGGAGATAAAATCTTGAAGAGAAACTGAAACTGAAAGAGATTATATATGCATCCACTTGGGTGGATCCTCTTGAAGACTTTCTTACTTGACTTATCGTGAACCATAAGATAATTAATGAGTTGGGCAAATTCTGAAGAATTTTGAAAGGTTAAACTATATGATTATAATGTGTTAAAATTAAATAATCACAAAATTCCAGAGAGAGAATCATAGGTCGGATCTGACTGAGAATGCATGAACTCATTATCATTTTAAAAAATGTTCCAAATTAATACCCACAAGGTTTGACACGCAAAACTTAATAACGTTTTAGTCCTTTTTTGAGTTAATTTTACCGTATTTCTCCTGTTTGTTTGAAGAGTTTAGGGTAAATTACATCATTAGTCTTTGTAGTTTGATCAAAGTTTTACTATGATTCGTATAGTTTCAGTATGATTCGTATAGTTTCAATTTAAACAATTAAAATCATACAGTTTCAATTTTCTTTAATGGGTATTGACGGAAGGAATACATTGGGACAAAATGAAAATTATAGGGTTCTAATTGCTTAAATTAAACTTTAATCAAACTACAAGGACTAATAATGAAATTTACTTAAGAATTTATAGGGAAATGTTGATGTGGTTTCTATTTTTGCTTTTTGTGTTCTAAACTTTATAAAT
>CM018898.1:8565743-8568243 GCA_009663005.1 Actinidia chinensis | reverse complement strand
CGTGAGTTAGATCTGCAATGTCCTTTCTAAGTATTGAAACATGAAACACATCATGCACATTTTCAAAATGTGGGGTCAAGGCTAATCGATACGCTACTGGTCCTATCTTCTCTAGAATTTTAAATGGCCACACATACCGTGGATTCAGCTTCCCTTTCTTCCCCAATCTCATAATCCCTTTCATTGTCGAGACTTTCAAAAACACCCAATTGCCTTCTTGAAAATCTACGTCTCGTCTATTCGCATCATCATAACTTTTATTCCGATCTTGTGCCACTTTCAGTCGATTTTGAATCAACTTAATTTTTTCCGTGGTTTCCAACACAATATCTGGCCCTATAATTTTTGTCTCTTCCACCTCTGTCCAACACGATGGTGATCTGCACTTCCTGCCGTACAGTGCCTTAAAAGATGCAATACCAATACTTGCTTGGTAACCATTATTATAAGTGAACTCCGCTAACGCTAGTTGTTCCTCCCAGCTTCCTTGGAATTCCATTGCACACGCCTGTAGCAGATCTTTCAATGTATGTATTTTTCTCCTCGACTGTCCATCAGTCTGTGGGTGAAAAGCTATACTCAAATTCAGATTTGTCCCCATTGCTCGTTGTAGAGATTGCAAAAATTTCACAAACCTCGGATCTCTATTTGATGTGATTGATACTGGAGCACCATGCAATCACACGATCTCCCTCAAGTAAATAGCAGCCAGTTGATCCATAGTTTGTGTATTCCTAATTGGAATAAAGTGTGATAATTTGGTCAAACGGTCCACTATAACCCAAATAGAATTATTCCCCTTCATCTTATAAGAAAATCCAATCACAAAATCCATCGTGATATCCTCCTATTTCTACTTTGATACTGGCAGTGGTTGAAGTAATCCTGCTAGTTTTTGGTGTACAACTTTAATCTGCTGACAGTACAAACACTTACTAACATACTCATTGATGTCTCTTTTCATATCCATCCACTAGTACATCTTCTTTAAATCCTAGTACATTTTCTTCATTCCCAGATGAATAGCCCACTTTGACTTATGTCCTTTTCCCATACCTCGCCGTTTGATGTCATACAATCAGGCAAGCACATTCGATTCTGAAAAACATAAGGTGGGCCCAAAGACAAACCAAGAGGGGGGTGAATTGGGTTTTTCTACAATTTAATGACAATTATGATTAATTTAAACTTAATCTAAATCAATCAATTATATGAAATCAATATAAGCAGAATCAAATGAAGCAAAGCAAAACAAGGAAACACAAAGATTTACTGAGGTTCGATCACAACGTGTGATCTAGTCCTCCCAAAAGACCTCAGCAAGATTCTTCTTCCACTACTGTAATCCGCCAACTATAATGGGGGCTGATTTATAAGTGCTCAGCTCACTTACCACAAGTGATTTATCCAAACTCTACTCAAACTTTCTAATGTTTTACTACAAGAGAACCACTTAAACTATTAAGTGTTTTACTTGTCAAGAGATACACTCAAAACTCGCACCAAGTATTTGGTCTAAGTACACTCAAATTCCTAGTGTTTTACTTACAAGAGAAGAGAAAACACCACTCATTAGTGTTTGGCTTTTACAAGAGAAACACTCAAAAACTCGCACAAAGTGTGTTTGTCCAAGCTACACTCAAATTACAAAAGAGATATAGGTGTTGTATGAAGATGATAAAGGTGAAAACAAACCTCTTGGAAGAGTAGATAGGAGGGGAATAGCTCAACCTTGGTGAACAAGCGAGAAATTTTAAGAGAATTAGCAAATTGAAGTCATTTGATGATAAATTCCATGTATAGCATAGTGTTCAACCTCAAATGTTGTTGGCGACTTGTATTAAAGGCTTGACTCAATTAGCGTTTGAAGGTAGTTGGAGGCCATTTAATGCTGTTTGGAACCTTTACAAAGTTTAAAAACATAGAGGCCGTTGCGCTCAGGTGTCGACACTTAACCATAGGTGTCGAAATTGCATTCCCAGATTTACGTATTGGCTAACTGAATTTGGTGTCGACACTTCTAAACAGATTCGAACTTTCGAGGAGATTCGGTTTTCAGTGCATAGTAGTCGGGTAAATCAACTATAACTTCTTCGGATACTTGGAATTGTGATTCGCTCCAGAAGTGAATTCTTACCGCAAGTGTACGGGGCGCGAAGAGTAGTAAAAACTCGAAGAGAGTATAGATCCACAAGGAACAGTGCCAGGTGACACAAGATGACCAAATACTACAATGTAATCCTAACTAAGTCTACTTATGCTTCAAAAATAAAAATAAAAGAATTGATTTGGATTTTTGATAGTTGAACTAATTTTAAATAAACTAAAATAAAAACGGATTTAACTGGTAATGAAAAGAACTCAGACGATTGATCCAGTCAACGAGTTTTTTGGAATCCCAAATGAGAGCATATTATAACTTAATCCTTCGAATATTGGAGTTTAGATTCGGAAATTAACTTTTAAACCAAACATTCTTCCTTACTTTTACCTTAATAAA
>CM018898.1:8533243-8535743 GCA_009663005.1 Actinidia chinensis | reverse complement strand
CACTTTTCCCATATCTTCCCAAGTCCTTTATCCGCCTCGTACAACTCCTCAGCCAATCAAACTAACCACTCTTGTTTTCGCAAGGTCACTGGAATGATGCTCTTCGACTGAGGCGTCCGCCACTTTATTAGAAATGCCAGACTTATGTTTCAATGAAAAAGAGAATCGTTGGATATAGGCCTACCCACCGAGCATGCATCCGTTTGATAGCACTGACTTATTGATGAATTTCAGGGCCTGATGATCCGTGAATAAGACAAACTCCCTCTGGACTATGTATGCTCCCATGCCTAAGGGACCGCACCACTGCATATAGTTCTAACTCATAGCAGACCACTTGCGCCGTGCTTCACAAAGCTTCTCAACTGAAAAAGGCCACTGGCATTGCCCCTTGTGAGAGCAAGCTCCAACACCCACTACTGACACGTCACATTCCACTTGAAACAGCTTCTCAAAGTTGGGCAAAGCAAGATCCTGGACAGTACTCAGCTTTTCTTTGATGACTGCAAAACTATGGTTCTGCTGCTTCTCCGGCCCATGAGAACTGCCCTTCTTCATGCATTCAGTGATCGGGGCTACTATACTGCTAAAATTCCGAACACCTCCTGTAGAAAGTGCTAGGCCCATGGAAGCTCCTTACGTCCGCTGACTGTTTTGGGGGATGGCCACTCCTGATAGCTCGGACCCTTAGCCTCATCCACATGAATCCCTTAGCACTAACGACGTACCCCTAGAACAACAGCTATCAGTCTGAAGCTGCACTTCTTCAGGTTGATGTACAGCTTTTGCGGATAGGACCGTCAACACCTCTCGGACTGGTTATATGATCGTAGTCATTCTGCTATAACATCAATATTCCTCAAAATATACAACTATAATTTGCCAATAAAAGGTTTTAGAACCTGATTCATAGTCTTCATAAAAGTGCTTGGGCGTTGGACATTCCAACGGCACACATCCACTCGTAAGCCCTTCCTTGTCTTGAACTCCGTTTTCCACTCGTCGCCTGCTCGAATACGGATCTGATGGTAGCCACTTTTGAGATCAAGCTTCGAATAACTTTGACCCACTCAGCATGTCAAACATACATCTAAATGCGGAATAGGAAATCTATACTTGACCGTAATCTTATTGATGGCGGGCGGCTGTCCACGACACAACGCTAACTACCATCTTCTTGGTGTTTTTTTTAATAGGGCTGGTACGGCACATGGACTTCATGCTCTCCCTAATCTGCCCCTTTCTGACTAGGTCCCTCCACTTGGCTCTTGTAGAATCGACTCTCCTTAGTACCACCGATAATGGTGAAGATGGGGCAGACTTTGCTCCAGGTACTAAATCAATACATTGCTGAATATCCGCATAGGTGGCAACCCCGTAGGTAACTCGTCAGGAACAAATCCTGGAACTTCTTTGATTAGAGGTTGTACTACTACTGGAACTTCTGGGGTGTTTGGGGGGGGGGGTGTTCTTCTGTAAGTCCATCGCAAAACATCTGTTGGATTCCCTGGCCTCTTCGTCGAACTCATCTTCATTATGAACCAGCAAGACAGATGATTTTCCTCCCCTCCTTGGGAACCTTAGGAATACTACTCTCCTGAGCGACCAAGGACGACCCTCTTGTCATTCTGATAGAATACGTAACGTTGGTCTTCCCCTTATGCATAGCATCCACATCATGTTGTCTGCCTCCCCAAAAGAAGGTGACACGGTCATATCAACCACTTCGCCACCACTTCGTCCACATAGTACTTACCAATTGAAAACTTTATTCGACAAGTATCAGTTACCTTAACTTCCACTCCTTTCTTAATCCATCCAATCGTGTAGGGGTCCCGTGTGCTTCTCTGTTTCTTAGACCTAACTTTTGTAACCAAACTTTTCAGGCTATGTCTCTCCATTCCCGCTATCAATGTGAGATCCGACCCGCTTGTTGATGGTAAGCACGTCCTCGAAATGATCTTGTGGCGCTGGCTAGAATCTACTCTCTTAGGTGTCAGCAACAACTTTTGGATCATCAGAATCGACCCAGTACTCACCCTCTTCGTCATCTTGAAACTCATTATGGTCATAAGAATAAGGGTCGGCATCACCCTCGTCATCTCACCATCCTCCTCCTCTGGTACTGGCTTCCACTAGTTCACTGTTGCCCTTTTTGGACACGTATTCGAGCGATATTCAGGTTCACCACACTGTAGGCACTTATCTCCTGAGGCTTGGCGTATGGTTAGATTACACCTTGACGTGTAGTTGACCCTGTTGTTACTGCCTTCCATCTGCTCCCCTGTTTGTCACCGGTTGGGCTGCGATAAGGTATCTGGCTGTTTTTCCCCTATTAGAAAACTGGAATCCGTGTTTTTCCGGTTCTATTGGGATTCGACTTTCCTGGCTACGTCACAGCTTCATTTAGTGATGTAGAGTTTGTAAGGATACTTGATCTCGAATCGCTACTTCCAGCCCATTCACAAATTTAGCAATCTGCTGATCCTCTTTCCGGTAG
>CM018898.1:8503243-8505743 GCA_009663005.1 Actinidia chinensis | reverse complement strand
ATTAAAAAGATTTCTCTCTCCTCTCTCCTTTTTTTCATATCTTGTCAAGTCAATGATTTTTAAATGGTAAAATAAAATTTAAAAAGAATAAAAAAAATTATTTTATGTAGAGAAAATCTAAGGAGCATTGTTGGAGAATATAATAAAAAAAAGAATCCCGTGAGTTTGAAGATTCTTACTTTTTGGTCATTCAATCAATATTCTTGTAGGGATATAGTAACTTTGTCAAAAAAAAAAACATATATGATATTTCAACCACTATTCAGCTGGCGTTATGGATGGACAGTCAATCTTCCTAACAGACGATTGACGTCAAGGGTACTTTGTGTATTAACCTGGAACCTCAGGGGTAGTTAGTATAAAATAAAAAAAATCTATTACAAGTTTCAAAGCTCAGGGGAGGTTACTGTCATTTTTCAAACGTTAACTGTGCTTTATGTATTAACCCAGTTCCTCAAGTGTGTGATCAATGTATTTCACCCTTTCTTAAAATATAGAAAAAATGTAGAAAGAGATGCTTGTATTTTCAACAATATTTTCTATTTATACCTCACATTTTATTAAAAAAGGATTTCTTAGATTTAGGGGACCTTTTTTATTTTCTTCTTCAACAATGCTCCTTAGTTTTTTTTTCTAAATTATTTAAATAATTTTTTTTTTCAATTTTATTTAACATTTTAAAATATTGGCTTGACAAGCATTAAAGAGGATAGAGAGAAGAGATGATAGGGAAAAAAATTAATGTTTAGGGGTTTGAATAAGTGTGGCACTTGTTACTTTTTAAAGATGGTATACAAGAGTTTATTGGAGTGCATTTTTTTGAGTCTCTCTCTATAATAGAATAAAAATGAGGGTGGGGGCATCTGTTGGAGATGCTCTAACATTATGGAACTTGATAATATTGATGTTCCCACAACAAAATTAATATTTGGTTGTCATTTGTACAAAAAATTGTCAAAAGTGTTCATCGTTAACACGTGTATCACAATTCAATTTACAAAAACTCCACTAATTAACCCCGCATAAATATAGCAATTATTGAATTTTTACATTAGTTAATTACATTATCCAATATAAATATATTATTGATTGATAATATCATATTATCATTACCACGTGATATCAACGTGCGAATGAAAATTTATCACGCAACCCATTTTTATAAGTTTCCTGTACTGTGTTACTTGTGTGGGAACGGTGATGATGGGTTAGGAAGTGAGAGGAGTAGATCATAAAGAAATAGAGGAATAACAGGGATTATAGTTTTGAATAAGGGCAAATGTGTAAATCTACGCAGTTTATTAATGGAGCTTCAAAATGGAAACCGAAGTTGTATTAGGATATGATAAACTTTTTATTACAATTATACTCTCAACTAAAATTACTATTATAGTACTAACAAGGTGAAAAAAAATCGAGTGCATACAAGCGGAGGCGCGAGAAAGTTTCCAGTGACTGGACTCTGCACAGCCGAGCCTACAAGCTTACAAACGTGAGAAGAACCGCTTAGAACTGTTCCGGGAACGGTTCTCCGATGATCAAGTCAGTGACCGGAGAAGATAAGAAGAGAGAGACTTATCTTGTAAACTAACATTTGCCCCGAAGCTCAGTCAAGCGGCTCCGCCATGATGGTTATTGTGCTTGTCGTCCAAACTACCATGCTGAGGTAGCTATCCAGACTTGCTATAGAGCGACAATCCAATGATAGTGCATGGTAGAGCTCAGTCATAATGTTGGTTAAATACTTTATCTACAGAGTACTCTTCAACTAAAATTACTAGTACGGAGGAAAAAAATGAAAGAGACAATCTTAGATCTAATTCAATACACTATTCTCATCTTCTTCCACTTTGTCCGTCCATTGTTATCGGGTGATTCTATTTTGAACCCAGAATTTGTGTATCTAACCACATTTTCTCCGTACACCTGCCAACATATTTTAAATTCTTTTAATTTCATACACCCATAAAATACCGACCATAGCCCTTAAACTTTTTGAACCACCAACACCAGCAGCCTATGCAAGATTTTCCACCAGCAAAACTGGAGTCCAATAGTCCAAATCAAGTTGGAGCAGCTAGCCTAGTCAAACTACAACTTTAGTTAAATTAGTTCGTGAATTTTAGTTAGATTAGCTCATGAAACGAAAACCCTAAAACAACACAATGCATTAGATTAGCTGAAACAATCGATTGTTAACATTGCTATAATATCTCAATAAATTTTCTTTACTCACTATTTTATTAGTTTTTAAGGAAAGTGTGTTGGAGTGTGTGTGTGTAAAAAAAAGCATAAAATAAAATATAAAATATACTGTCTAAATAGAAAAATAGAGTTAGAACGGAGAATTCAATGGAGTACGTATGAAAAAAAAGTAATTAATTAAAATAGAAAAAAAAATCCTATGTACACAAGACCAGTAAACTTGAGTCCCAGAAACCATTGGAACTGAGCCCAATCTGAAATTTTTGTCCTCTGTTTCTTCTTCAATTTCATCTAC
>CM018898.1:8465743-8468243 GCA_009663005.1 Actinidia chinensis | reverse complement strand
CTTTCCCTGGAAATTCTCAAGATTCCTCCCTTAGCTGAAATGCTGCAACCCATGAATTCTGCTTCCGATGAAATCAAATTTTTCCGTAGTTTGAAATATGCCATACCTCGGTCAACGTCACAGACCTCCCATCTGCCATGCAGAACCGGACTATTCCCTTACCACAAACTTTGTTCGTCGTGTTCGTTCGCTATCCGTACAAGTCCCTGCATGTGAGTAGGTGAGAAACATCTTCCTTGTTCTCTACAAAAATGGTAGGCACTCCTGAAATCAATACCCATTCTGGATTCTCATGCCGAGATGATCTTAGGAACGCATCATGATCGAATCTGTCTCACTGATTGCCGAGGCTGATGCGTCTCTGAAGACTGCAATGTGTTTTATACTTGGGCAATTCCTCTTGATATGCCCCTCTTAGTCACATGTGAAATAAACACTTTTTGGTTTTAAAACTGCGACCTCTTGGATGTGTGACCTTGGCGGCCTTTCCATTATTCTTATGGTGACCTCGACCTCTTTCCCTGCTTCCGTATGATATTAGGGCATGTATGCCGACTCACTTCGCTCTGTTATGGGCCCATCTCTTTCTGCCGTGCCTCTTCGTTGAATAGGGCATCCTGACTCTTGTACCATAGTCAACTTCCCCATCCTGCGCGGATTGCACTGAGGAGAAACCACCAATGTCTCCCAACTCTTCGTAAAGAACTCAGAAGCAGTAGTAGTCAGAGCCTGCATCTCATCGTCAAAAGGGAGCGGTCTATACTGGTCCAACTGTGTGACCAAATTTGGAACTCAATCGGTATGTTCCGCCACCGTCCTCTCTGAAGTATTAGATAACAAGCCTCATCATACAATAAGGCCTTGTTCGAGAGTCTGCTGGTACATCTTCTCCAATTTGGTCCATTTAGATCGATCAGCACTGTCTCTTGTGCTACATGATGGAACACTTCGTGTCAATGCACGGTTGATTAGCCCGATCGTTTTTCTGTTCATCTTTGTCACCATTCCTCATCTTCTTCTCTATCGGTTTCTCTCTTTATTCTCAAAGGATCATGCAAATCTTATACAGAAAGGATGTCTTCCATCCTCGGTTCCATAGGCGTAATTTGTAGATGGAACGCATAATTATAGCTCTCCAAATTATTCTCCGCCATCTTACTCTCTCATAATAGAAGCAAATATCAAAAAAACCGACACCACGGAGAATCCGAAATGACGAAAAAAAAACTCAAAAAAGGGGCTTGTTTTCTGTCAAAATCTACTCTTCGGGACCCAAAATTGAAAAATTAAATTTCAAGGACTAAATTGCAATTTCCAAACTTCAGGGACCACTCTGTAATTAACAGAAAGTCTAGGGACAAAAGTGCAATTTTTGGTTGACTGGTCAACGGTCAATAGTTGACCGGTCAACGCTCGGTCAACGGCTCGGTCAACGGGTCAAAGAGGAAGAATATTCTAGGAATATTCCTTTGCTAATGCAATGATGACGCAGTGCTGACACAGACAAAGAATATTCTAGGAATATTCCTTTGCTGATGCAATGATGACGCAGTGCTGACACAGGCGCACAGTTTTCTTCCTCAGCAAGCGCGTGCGAGCGCGTGAGTGGTGCGCATGAGAGTAGAGATCTACACGCGCCGATCTTCAGGCGGAGCGTGATGGGAGGAGACGTCCGGCGTACCGTTTTGAACGTGGTTTGTGCTGGAGCTTCGTATTGAAGAGACGAATCTCGTGGTGATATCCAAATTCCGATTTTGAGCACTTCGATTTGCACAGAATTCGAATTGACTCCGTGCATCCGGGTGATGCTTTATCGGCAACTCGGAACTTGGCTTTGATACCAATTGTTGTACCCAAGATGAGTTACCAGTCACTCTGTCCAACATAAACCACACAACAAGACAAGTTTCCATGGTATCGGTCAACATGCCTAGTACACGGAGAAGGATATGATAATTCACATCTCAGAATGAATTACAATGAATACAAAGGAGGAGATCACAATCAACTCACTCAATCATTTCTCATTCTCAATCTCTCAGTCTTGCTATCTTCTCCACAGCCTCTCGTACTTTTATAGAATTTCCTACACTGCCCCATTCTCTTTCTCCACAACATCTCTATTTATAGACCACCGAGCAGGAAAGGATGAGCTCATGGCTGAGCTCATTCATGCCCCATGTTGACAATGGGGAGGGATGGAGCGTCTCTTCTTTGGCTCTTTCGGAGCCTCTCTGACAGCTTCTGTCAGAGCATATTCTATTCCTTTTCTCCTCTTCTCTTCTACGTCTCTTTTCTTTTCCCATTTCATTCTTATCCTAGAAGAATGGGTTATGGGCTTGGGCTTGGGCTCCATTGGGTTGGGCCTCCAATTTGGGCTGGATCCAACAGAAATATTTACCTTTTCCTACCATACACAAACCCTTCAAACCCTATATTTTCATCAACAGTTCAGTCACAAAATACAACTGAGATTAGAATAAAAAACTACTCATTTATG
>CM018898.1:8450743-8453243 GCA_009663005.1 Actinidia chinensis | reverse complement strand
CTTTCAAAGGAACGACCTTAGATTGCTCCTATGCTAAGTGACCTATTAGAAGTTGTTGGAAACACTAAGGACTCGACGGATGGGAAGCTCGGTCCCAATGGGGAGGGTCCATGCAAGATAACTACACTCGTAGGCAGAAGAGATTATCATCTTGAGGATCCCGAGGGGAAGCAAGTCCCGAGACTTTAGAGCTTGTATGGACCTTTAAAGTATTTCATACGAGACTAGTCACTAAGCTACTCAAGCACTTCGGGGGGATATCCTGATTTTCACCTCCAGTTCCCTCTTCACCTTCTTCAGCTCTGAGCTCATTGCCTTTGTCTGCGCCATCCACCTCGGCTAGGCCTTCTATTTCCCTCTTCTGTTGGCTGGTTCATATACTATTCTTCATTAAAGCCCAATAGAATGAAGGGCGAGTAAGCTTTAGGAAGTTCCAGGAGCTCTGCCATCTGCTGCGGCTATAGTCCAAGTTGGGTTCTCTACAGGAGTACCGAGCTCCTTTAGACAAGTGAACCAGCCTTCTTGGAAAATGTTGGGGCGAAGCACAACCACCTATCTCTCATAGGAGTCACCAGCCCGACTATAGCCATGGTTGAATACCCGCTCATACACCAGGCTAGTGGCCATATTTTGGAGCTTGGCCAGATCCTGTAGAGCCTTGTGAAGTTTTTCTTGGGCGGCATCAACCTCAAGCTTAAACTTAGAAACAGCATCATCACAAGCTTCGCAAGCTGCCTCGTCAACGAAGAGCTTTTCCCTAGCCTCCTTCAGATTAGACTCCAAGGTTTTGGCCTTCTTTAAGGCCTTCTTGGCCTCAGAGGAGTATTTCTTCAGTCTCTCCGAGTTGGCCGTGGCTCATTGGAGGCAAAAAATTGTCAAAACAAAAAAAATGATTTAAGTGTTCAAAAAGACTAGAAAGCATTTTGACCGAGCTGAAGTTTTTACCTGGACATGATGCATGACCATCAAATTGCCCTGCAGGTCCGCCACATCTTGTGGAAGCATGACAATTTGCCCAAGTGCAAGACAAGTGTCATGATCCTTAGACGAATCAGTCGTGGTGTTCTACCTCCCGTGCTCGGCAATAGCAAAATTTGGGTTCCAGAGCTCGTGAGTTCTGGAGGGACTCAAGGTTCTAGCCTAGCCTCTCGCTCCCCCGCTTTCTCCTTCTCGAAGGTCTCCCTGGCATCGACAAGGAGCTCGCTTCTGAATGCACAAAGAATATAGCTTGACTTGTTCGAGCTGTTTAGCTCGGTGGGGGATAACGTGGCAGGAGATCGGCTTGTACAGAAGAAAAGTCTTCACATCCTGAGGTTTGCCACAGTTGTTGACTCTTTGAATCACCTTGGTGCACTGCTCAAGCCTTTTTGAGAACAAGTCGTTGAATATTGAAACGTTTCAACCAAGGTGGAATGGTTAGATAAGCAAAGTAAAAGATTTATGCAAGTGCGATAAATGCAACCGAGATCGAAAACTAACTTACTATCAGGTAGGCTTCCATTATTCCTGTGGAAAGAATATATGCTATCATCCCCAGCTCGAAATTCCAAGGATCTAGAGACCCAAACAAAATCATTGAGATACATGTCTTTGTCGGGGACCTCGATCCAAAGCCTCGTATGAGGTTGCTGAGGGTTCTAAAGTCAGAGAAAATGATTGCTGGTGTAAAGGTTGGTACAGGGCTCTCTCCTCGAGCGTACTACGCACACGTCTAAAGTCAAAGGCATTGAATGGGAGATTTTCCCTCCACATCAACGTATCAACTGCAAGCACGGTACGAACGAAATTGACTGAGACCTGCATAAAGGTTAGTCAGCAATGAGACATAACCTCCTTCAGTAGTGGACTGATCGGGAAACAGAGACTTGCCTGATGGATCAACCAAATTCGAACTAGAATGCGGTCCCCATGTCCTTTTACTACGTTGGCATCTTCATTTGGTCTTGGTCTCTCTATCTTGAATGTCATGAGCATTCCTAAGCCGATTTAGTGCGTCATCATTGTAAACTAGGAGGTGAGCTAGTTTAAATTCCATGTTCTCAAAGAAACAAAATAGTGAGAATGAGCTCAAATAGTTACAATGGATATTTGGACGCAGAGTTAGCTGAGCTCCCCGCGAGGTACATTCTACATTTCATTAAGGGGCAATACTCAAACCCTCTTCCTATCTCGAAACTATCTCAGCAACAGAAAGGTTTGAGGGGACAAAACCCTAACTCTAGAAGGCGAATTTTGTCAACAAGTCATCATAAACTATAGGGGGAGCTCGGATCCATTCCATCAGGGGAAATGGGTTACCTTAGTCTCAGAAACCAGAAAGCTTCAATCACCCATCAATGGCGGATTGGCGATCATAGACATCAACAGACATACATCATGCACATAAACAAAATCATAGGAAAGACCAGTGTTGTTAGAGGCGCCTATAGTCGCGCACAGTGCACCTCATAGTGAGTGAGGCGCAACTACTTTACTAAGGCACTAGCGAGTTGTGCGAGTC
>CM018898.1:8418243-8420743 GCA_009663005.1 Actinidia chinensis | reverse complement strand
ACTCAACTATTAGTTAAAGTGTAGATCGTGGACTCAGGTACAAGGAACACAATCACAAGTTCAATGATTCGACACCTAAGGCACATAAATTCGTAGTGGATTGGTTGGTCGGACTTAGTCTCGTAATTTTTTCCCTTTAAGGTTTTTCACATAAAAAATCAAATGCGGGAGGATCTAAATTCAATTCATGTAGGATTCTGGAGGTGTTGAGGATTCAACATTCAACTATCTATTAAAGCGTAGATCGTGAACTCGATCGGTACAAGGAACACACCCACAAGTTCGAGGACCCGTATAAATATTTTTAATTAGGTAGGCGATGAGGTTCGAACATAGGATGTATATACGACTGTTCTGATACCATGTGAAAATGTTAACCGACGACTCATCTAAAATCTTAAACTAATAAAGAGATTGACAATTTTATTATTTATATTATTCACAACACGCTCCCTCATATGTGGTCGAGCTTTCTTCTATAAAGAAGCAAAACACGTATACATTTTTAATTAGGTAGGGGATGAGTTTCCCAACACATTTGAAATCTTAAGGTTTGCCAAAATAATTTTCATAAGCTATAACTATAATTGACTTGATTCTTATTCCAACATTGTTCATGGTTTGGATACTAAAACAACCCACATGGGGGCATTCACGAAACTAAATGAGCAGTGAAAAAAAAAATTATTAAACAAAATAAAAGTAGCGGTGGTCATGAACGGGCAATTGATTACCACTGACGGGGACCAAACAAACCACGCATCAACTATAAAACTAACCACGTGGATAAAGTTAGTTCAACATCAGCTATATTTAACAACGTCTCTAACAAATATATAAAAAAAGGCCCCACATCTCATCTAACTTACTAAAACCACCTTCCTCTACTCACTGTCCGTGTAATCCATCCTATCTCTCTGTCTAATCACTCTATATCCATCTATTTGCTTAAAACCTGCAAAATTTCATGTGGTATTTCTATTTTTAGTAAATATCCTCATCTGCAATTCATTATAAATAGTCGTCCCAAATCCATCTAAGCAACCCACAACAATATTACTTGCATTGCACCGATATTTTTCTCTCCAGCCCCCAGTGGCTAGACTTAGCAGAATTAGTATCTCATTGGGAATTTTGATGTTTCTAATCCTTGTTTCCGAAGCTAGGGTTCCAACCAATAGTGGCTAAGGTTTGAGAATAATGGGAATGTTGGCCATGGCTGTTATGGAGAAATCATAGGGATTGGCCTAATTACCAATAATGACCCATCACCTTGATTCCATGATTGAGGGATATTTGCTTAGAATAGGACGTTTTTATTTCTTTCCTAGAATACTTTTATTTGTATAGGTTATATTAAACCTTTATTTGTAAGATGTAAAATACGAAATACATTTTCTTCCTCATTGTGTCTTCATGGTATCAGAGCTAGATTCAAGGCCATAAATTTTGGTCGAAGAAAAGAACAGAAAGGAAGAAGGGAAAGGCCAAAAAAAAAAAGAGAAATGGAGAATCAGTTGTAATGTTGAGAGCAGCACAAGGAGAGAAACACAGTCATGGAGACTCGCATCCGAATGACTCAAATGTGAACCAGACTCAAAATCAGACTCAATTCACGAGTTATGAGCTGCAGTACCAGATCGCATAAAGTTTGAACGACACTAACTACGCGCATGGTTTGGGGGGATCCCAGGTTTCGAGATGATAATCTCAGGCAAAGACAAGTTGGGATATATAAATGGGGAGTTTCCACAGCCCCAGAGAGACAGGACCCTGGTTATAGGAAGTGGAGGACTGAAAATGCGTGGTGAAGGGTGGATGATTAACTCCATGGACCAGAGTCTGGAGCGGCACACCTTCATCAAATTTCCAAACAGCGAAGGCGGTATGGGAAAATATCGCCACGACCTTACTTTAGGCCACCGCACCTCTCAAGTGTATGGTCTCAAGAGACAAGTGATGAGACTCAAACAAGGAGGGGAATCTATCGAAGCATACGACAACAATCTTAAAGTTCTATGAAAAGAAAAGTGATTTTCGGCGCCCAAATCCGATGAAATGTGAAGAAGATATAATGAAGTATAACTCTAGTATACAGAGGATAGAGTTTATATTTTCTAGATGGATGAATGATCGCCTTGACAAATACGAGGGAGAGGTGCTTCAAAATATGGCCATTTCACTACAGTAGAACAAGCCTATGCCCCCTTCGCGAGAAGACCTAAGGCAGCCGTGATGATGACAAAAGGAGGACACGACACCGGTCAGTCATGCTCTTTTTGAAAAAAAGGGAGGACAGAAACTCAGCGCACTCTTCGCGCAGATGGTGTCGGTGGAAAAGAAAAAAATGACTAAGGTGAAATCACAGTAGAAGGAGGAGGTTGACACACTGTGGGAATATGAAACACACGAGAACCCCCCCACAAACCCCCCCCCCCCCACCCATGGCTTCAAGTGCATGGATATCCGGCAGTGGTGGCATGAACTCAAGGAAAAAAAG
>CM018898.1:8283243-8285743 GCA_009663005.1 Actinidia chinensis | reverse complement strand
ATATTGCTAGACAAAAGGGTAATTAAATCCAAACAAAGCTTAAAAATCATTCCTACCCATGAGTTTTTTTCAGTGTGTGTCATATGCCCATTGTTAAAATTTGTAGGTGTATAAAATCCTATCCCTCTATATGCATCGAAAGCTACAACAGAAAGGTTGGAGATGAGTTTTAGAGAGATAAAAAAATGAGAGGATAAATTAATCCATCTTCAAACTATTTTAGACCATTGACAATTATGATTGACTGGACTAAGAAAAATATAAAGGGATAGGATGTCAAAAAAGTTTTTATTTTTTCTGAGAAAATAAAAAAAGAAGAAAAGAAGAAACCCGTGATTATATCATATTTTGTATACATTTGATATTTTTAAGTCCCTCAATTAGTTAATTTATTTGTCTAACTCGTTAGTTAATCAATATATTATTTGCAAAGTGTTTGCTTTGATGATTATAGGTAAAATGCATTGAACATTGGTTGCACGTAATTTGAGAAAGAGTGATGACATTTATGAGTTTAAGAGATGGTTTAAAGAAGTCCCGAGCCAAAAGAGATGGAAGGAGAGTCAACAGAAGCAGAAGAGTTGCAAAATACATGTGAACCGGTACCAGGAATACGGATGCACCAATACCAACATTGTACCGGCACAGTCCTATTCTCAGCATCGATATCCCAAGATCAATGCACTTTTGTACCGGTACTTCCTAAAATGTGGTACTAGTAGATTCGTCTACAGAGAAAGGCTAAATGGACAGTTTTGCCTTTAATGATAGGGGTATTGTTGTAATCTCATTTAGGTCGACTATTCTACCTATAAATAGATGGATTAGCTGTGTTTTAGGGATTTTCAAATCATTTTCATAGTTCAAAAGTTATTAAGAGCTTCTCTATCTAGTTCTTGAGCCAAATATCAAATTTCAAGTGTAATTGTAATCCGAATTTTTGAAGATTTGCGTTAGTTACGAGTTTCTCTACGAGTGGGTATGATCAATTAAAGGTTTTGCTTTTCAATCTCATACTTGTTCTTTAGAAGCTTTTGTTCTTGATTTTTAGGGTTTACAAGTAATTGTTGTTTGATTTAAATTTTTTTGATAATTGTATGCCCTGTCTAAATATTTAATTATTATTTAGAATAAAATTTTATTTTATCATACATTGGATGTTGTTCTTATATATCATAAGATGATATGCCCCTAAGTTATCTAGAAATACGATAAATGTGTGTAAAAATGAGATTTACACATGGGAGATATTGATTGTTGATCATAGTAACTTTAATTAGTTCATAGTCGGTGATGAATTTGGATGTCTCATTTATGAAAACTATAATACTCTTAGCCTCTATACGATATGATAATTTATTTCAACTATTAGAGTAGTTGACTCTGGGTTAAAGTATTGGTGTATTAGGAATACATTAAACTAGATCGTCGTAATAGAGTATAATATAAAATTATCATTTTATGATAAAATCTTATATAAGTTATTTATAATTGACTCTTAATTTTGAGAGAATGATAAAGTCAAGTTCTTAATCCAAGTGGAATTAGGAATTTATTTTTGAGACAAATCAGCGTTACACAAAGCAGCAACCTGTAATCAGCCGTAGTAGTGCAGAGACTATTGCAACATGCAGCAGTGGCGTGGCAGCAGCTCGCTGCAGCAGAAGATGGCTGGGGGAGCCAACAAGTGTGAGGGTAGGATAGCAAGCGCGACATCATCATCTAGGGTTTCGACCTTGATTTTCTCGTGATATTCAAGGTATATCTAACCCTTTTTGATCGATGTTTTACGATTTACATGGCTTTAAGAGCTAAAAAAGAAAAAATTTAAAAATTCGCTTCTGCATGCGAAATACGATCCCCTTCATTTGGTATCAGAGCCACGCCATGTTAATCTGTAAATGTTGATGATTAAAAGAGTTTTTATTCTTGAGCTATTCATAGATCATCAATTAATAAGAGGTGTTGTATGCATGTTGGTGCGAATCTTAAATTGACAACTTTTAGCTAAAAATCCTCCTTAATATAAAATTGCGCATATAATTATTCATTTTATATCTTGTTGTAGCGCAAGTAGATTTAAATGTTTTACAATGCGGAAAAGTATTAAAAAGTATTACGAAGCACGTAGATGCCAGGAGCCAAAGCTCGACCAGTCCAGAAACAATCAGCAATCAAACCGCCTTAGCCTGACCGGTCGGACAAAACCTGGACTCTTCGGGAAGGGTCGGCAGAGCATTAATTACAGAGGCGACAAAGCAGCTTTGGAGGACTTGTTAACTACTATTTTCTCCATTTTTCTTCCTCTATAAATATGATGAATGCCTTGAACCCAGAGAGATACTTAATACTTGAGAGAGATTGTTTTTTTTATTAGAAGACTTACCTTTTGGGAGAATTGAAACTCTTTTAGAATTAAGTTACTTAGTTTTGAAGAATGCTAGATTTCTCTTTACTTTTGTTTCATAGTTTCATTTAAAGAGCATGTTCAAGACTTGAA
>CM018898.1:7840743-7845743 GCA_009663005.1 Actinidia chinensis | reverse complement strand
ATTCACTGACACCTGTATGAAGGTAAGATGGTAGTGCGCCATTACTTCTTTCAGCATCGGACTGATAAGAAACTGAAGCCCAGCTTGGTGGATCATCCATATGAGAATAGGGATCCAGTTCCCATGTCCCTCAACTAGGTTGGCATTCTCTCTAGGTTTGAACCTCTCTATTTGCATGTTGTGTGTGATGCCGTGGTCGGTCTTGAACTTGTTCAGCGTCATCATGTACTAATAGTTGAGCTCAGTTCAACTCCATATTCTGAAAATAGAAGAAAATGGTTAAAAACCAGCATAACCAGGTAAATTATGACGGTAACTTGTTGCAAAGTTAGCCGATCTCCTCGTGAGCTCCAAGCTCTGTTCCATGAGGTTTGGCATTTATGATGCAGAGTTAACCGAGCTTCATGCAAGCTCTGAGCTATGTGGATAGCTCTCAAGGCTTCCTCCCATCTCAAATCCATCTCAGCTATAAAAGGTCTTGAGGGGGCTAAAACCTTAACCTTGTAAAGTTGATTCTTTAAAGGCAAAAACTACAAGTCAGCTCGGACCCATTCCATCAAGAAAAATAGGTTAGGGGCAACCCAATTTGCAGAAGCCAAAAAAGTTTGAAAATCAACAATGGCGAACGGGCCAAAGTAGAAATTACAAACAAACCCCCAAAAAAACATCAAAGCAAGCCAAAAGCAAATTCAGGGATGCCAAATGCAGATTTAGGAAAAACCAAAATGAATAAAAAATGCACATACATCAATGCACAAACAATGGTGGAAATATTACTTAGAAAACTTTGAGAAAAACTCATAGATTCGGTTTAAAAGCGGTCGGAAGGAAGAAACTGGGTCAATGGAAGAATGGGAGATGGTTGTCGGCACAAAATCGGTGGATGAAGCAACGGTCAGATTGCAATAATTTAGGGTCTCACACTTATTCTATTTAGAATGCTCTCAAAGGTTAGGATGAATAGTGTGACCAATGAACCCCAACACATGCCCTTAAGAAGTGTCGACTCGTGGGCAAGGTTTTTTTTCTTTGAACTAATCAGTTCGAAAGCGTGTAAGCCCCTCTCACCGCGCGTCCACACCAAACAACCCTTAAGGGCAGGTGAGACACTTCGGCACCTATGCCCAAAATAAGCTTAAAACAAATCGGACCTCAATGCGTGGCACCATAAGACATTGAAGTGATAGATCCGTTCATGGAAATGACAACTTGCAGGCACTAGAACACATACACTACCTAGATGAAACTTCAAACTTCACAGGCATCCAGCTCACATGACCTTGGCTAGTATTGATCCAGCTCTGTCGGACTGAGGGGCAATTGTAAGAGTACGAAATATCGAATACCAACTTTGGACGAGCTGGGCTAAGCACCATCGATGGGCTATTGCTTCAAATCAAGCTCAGTGGGGTCACTACTCTATAGCTCGATCGAGACACAACAATTGGTGATGATCCTTACGAATATTAGGGGACAAAGTGACTTGCATGACGAGGTTTACTCTAACAACCCCTATGACTAGATCAAAACATGATTGGCTAAAGATACCAACCAAGTCCTAAGGTCATGGTTAGGTCAACTGCTTACTCACTGACACAATAGTCAGCGTATCCATACACGTGTTGAGCTACAATTTTGTACAATGACGTGACAATACGTCTAAGCGCGTGCAAACTACACTATATATAGTCTAGGCCACACTAAGCTTAAACACACACTCTCTCTCTACATTCACTTACTACTTTTGATCATCTAATTTGACTATTGTAAAACCATCCCAAGACAGCTCTGACGGCCTTTCTCATTGTTATTGTCTTGCAGCTTGGTTCAACCACCAGTATCTCCTGGGAGCCACCATTAATTGCTGATACGCCATCACATGTGTCTATTTTTAATTTTCTCCTTCATAATTGGTAATCCACTACCCCCCAATTAGCTTAGATGTGCTTAGATTGTGGAGCACAAACAATTAGGTTCATCAAGTGTTAATTTCCTTAGTTTTTATTTTAAATTATTAAGGTTCATAAAGTGTTAATTTACTTATAGTTTTTATTTTGATCAATTAAAATTAGTTCTTATAAGGGGATAAAATACCAAGTACTAACTATGGCCGAGTTAGGGCAGGCATCGCTTCTAGGCTGTTGCTACATAGAAAGCTCAGCGAAGGTCTCTACACCGGAGCTCAGTCAAAATGCAACATCAACTTTGGCAAAGTTAGGGCAGACACAGTTTCCAAGATGTCGCTATATAACAAGCTCGACGACGTCTTTGAGCCAAAGTTCGGTCAAGATGCAACATTAGCTCTGGGCAAGCTAGGGCAAGCACCGCTACCTAGCTGTCGCTTTATAAAAAACTAGGCAGGATTGCTGCGTAGAAGCTTGATCGAGACGCAATGATTGTCAGCGATCCCGAGGCATATTAGGGGACAAAAGGTGACTTGCATAGCAAGATTTCCTCTGATAGCCCCCACGAGTGGATTGAGACGTTAGCGACATGATGACTAGCTACCAACTATGCCTTAGGGGCATGGCTAGATCAGCCGCCTACCCACTAACATAGCAGTCAGCATGTCCAAGCACTAGCCGAGCTGCAGTCTGTCCAGTGGCATGATAGTTGGCGCATTTCGGCATGCGCCAAACTACTATATAAGGCCAGGCCTTACCCATTCAAAGGTATGCAACTTCAACTACTCTAAGCTTATACACACACTCTCTCTCTACATACACTTTGTATCTACCGGTCATTTAACTTGACCATTGGCTCCGTCGGCCATTCTCACTATTCCTATATTGTAATTCAGACCACCAACTAGCAGTCTCCACCAGCCACCGCTAACTGTCACTTCGCCACCACAAGGGTTTATATTCGATTTTCTCTCCTCCATTCTAATACTCACAACCCCACATTTTTGATACTATACCCACTTAAGGAATATATGTATATCAATTGCTATGGAGGAGTCTAATGATTTTTGTTTTTTAATTTTTAGGTATTTATTTAGGTTTTCATTTCTTTCATCAATTAATTCCACATTTTAGAAAGTTAGGTCAATTGGAAACAAATTCCCCTTCTTATATATTTTTGGAATGAATGAAAATGTCCTTTTAATTATATAGTTTGGGCAAGCAAAAGAAAATAAAAAATCTACAATACACATCTCTTATTTGTTGTGTATAGTACACACCCATTTAATAACCATCAAATGATAAAATTATAATATAAACATTTGAATAAATTAGTAAAAATTAATATTAACTTGAATAGCTAGTTAAATCTACTTTTATGAATTGTACTGACTTGATTATGAATTTTGTGGTCATTTTTATGAGATATTTTGTTATGAATATATTTGGTATGAATTTTATTGGTATGTTTGGTAATTTTATCAATCTTTATGGTTCTTTAATGAATTCTTTATGAATATTTATGGTTCTTTTATGAATTCTTATAGATATAATTATAAAAATAATTTAGTCATTTCAAAGTATAATTATCGTGGAGCCCACCAATTAAAGTTTGGTTTTATAAATTTTATTAGTTTGGCTATGAATTATTTTAGTTTTGTTATGACTGATTATGGCCATTGTTATAAATTAGTGTGGTTTCAAATAATGGATTAATTATTTCTAAGCAATAATTGTCGTGGAGCCCACCAACTTAAGTTTAGTTTTATGAATTTTATTGATTTAGCTATGGATTCTTTTGGTGTGGTTATGAATGACTATGACTATTGTTATGAATTATTGTTCTTTCAAACAATAAATTAGTCTCTTCAAAGTGGGATCTAAACTTTTATGAATTTTATTGGTTTTATTATGAATTATATTGGTTTCGTAATGAATTTTCGTGGCCATTGTTATGAGATATTTTGTTATAAATGAATTTGTTATGAATTCTATTGGTATTTTGGTAAATTTTATGAATCTTTATTTTATTTGTTTTTGAATTCTTATGATAAATTTCCAGAACCGTATTGCCTTTATCCTGGGTTTGTGCGCCTCTCTTTTGTCTTCTAGTAGCTTGTCGTGTCATATGAAAGCTACAATCGGGTCCATCCAGCTCGGCCCCAGCTCAGTATTGACTAAGACAGATTCTCTTGGCATCTTGAGATTGGGGACGAGATTAAATCGACTGAGATAGTCTGACCTTGAAAACTGATACTAAGTCTGCCAGTGCGTCTGTATGTGAATTTAAGTCTTTCCCTACTTGTTTGATCATTACTGCTCTAAATTCGGTGAGGAGGCTTCTTGCTAATGCAAATTTTCTCGTGTCTTGGTTAACCACCAGTTTTGAGTCACTAAATATATAGAGTTGAACCTTTAGCTTACTGGAAGATCGGAGTCCCGTAATGAAGGCTTCATACTCGACTTCGTTGTTTGTCGCTGGGAAACTGAGTTTGATGCAATGTTCAAAAATTACCACTTTTGGGATTTTCAATACTATTTCTGCCCCTACACTCAGGCTATTTCTTACTCCATCAACAAACCTCTTCCAAGTCATGGTTGGATCAATCTGGGATGGTTTTGAAATAACCTCTGGAACCCCAAGATCATCACCAGCGATGGTTATCTCTGTAGCTTGGGTGGATTATTGCATAACCTTTGGATCCCTAGGTACTGACTAAATTCTGGATGATCCTGCCTCTGAGCTTTCCTCCCCTCTATGTGTAAAAACAAGGCAACCTTACTCTATACTCATAGCTTCAGGAGAGAACTCCACCACAAAATTGGTTAGGACCTATCCTTTAATTGCTACCCTCAAAAAAATTTATGTCAGATTGTCCAAGCTCAATGGCCGAGCTGGATGGACAAGTCTGCTTTTGATAAAATATTTTTGAACATAAACTCTGTATATACAACGATGGGGTGTGCTTGAAAATAGTGCATGAGTTTTCGCGAGGTCAAGACCAGGGCCAAAACGAGCTTCTCCAATGGCGGTACCTTGTTTGGCAATTCATAAACGTCTTGCTGACAAAGTAGATCGGGTGCTGCTCTCCGTCT
>CM018898.1:7528243-7533243 GCA_009663005.1 Actinidia chinensis | reverse complement strand
AGGTGAAGCCCCCAGAAGGACAGAATTCAGATGAAGACCTCACCCAATGGAAGTTGTTCGTAGATAAATTATCAAACCAACCTTCAGGCAAATAGATGGAATACTCTATATGGATAGGATTTAAATCTACCAACAACGAAGCAGAGTATGAAGCTCTTTTTGCCGGACTAAGAGTTGCAATAGAACTGGGGATAGATTCCTTGGATGACTTTAGTGATTCTCAACTGATGGTAAACCAAGTCCAAGGAGATTACATCGTCAAAGACACAAGGACGGTAGCCTACTTGGATGAGGTGAAGACCATGTCAGGGAAGATAAAAGATTTTAAAATTCGCCAAATTCCTAGAGAGGAGAACAAGAAGGCCGAGCTAACCTTGCCTCAGCCTTTGATTTATCTCGGACAGGAGTACACACCTGGAATTCTTAACAAACCCAAGTATTGAGGTCGCCAAATCAGTTTGTCAGATAAAAACGGGCCCAACGTGGATGGACGACATTATTGCATATCTCCAAGATGGAACACTACCACAAGACAAACTCCAAACTCGCGTATCCAGTACAGGTCTGTAAGATTTTGCATTCACGATGGAATATTATATAAAAGATCTTTTTTAGGGCCCCTCCTCAAATGTCTCCAACTTGAAGAAGGGGAGTATGTGCTGAAGGAAATTCATAAAGGTATCTACGGAAATCATTCTAGGGTGAGGTCTTTGGTGAGAAAAGTGGTTTGTCAAGGATAGTTCCGGCCACAAATGGAACGAGATACAGCGACGAACCCAAGAAAATGTGATAAGTGCCAACAGTTTGCACTAATTACTCATCTCCCTCACACCAAAATGGTCCCCATAACCAGTCCATGGCCCTTCACTCAGTGGGGCGTAGGCATACTCGGACCTCTACCTCAAGCTCTATTGCAAAGAAAAATCTTGATTGTCGCCATTGATTACTTCAGAAGTGGATGGAGGCAGAACCTTTTACCAAGATCACAGAGAAAAACACCAGGAATTTCATATGGAAGAACATCATCTGCCAATTTAGGATTCCCAATGTTGTTATCTCGGACAATGCTAGACAATTCGACAATGATGGATTTAGGCAGTTTTGCTCGGATATCGCCATCTCTCATCATTTATCCTCGCCCGGTCATCCTTAAGCAAATGGACAGATAGAGGTCACTAATAGGACAATCTTGAGAAATTTGAAGACGAGGATGGAAAAATCCAAAAGCGAATGCGTAAAAGACTTGCCAAGCATACTTTGGGCCTGCAATACAATAAGCATAATTCCTACGGGCAAGACGCCATTCTCCATGGTATATGGGACATAATCAATTACACCAGTGGAAATAGGAATGCCGAACTTCAGAACCTTAAATTTCAACCAGAAGAATAATAAAATAGAGTTGAGGCTCAACCTTGACCTCCTTGACGAAAAGAGGGAACGAGCTGAAATACGCCAAGCAGCTTACAAGCTCCAGGTCTCCAAATACTACAATCAGAGGGTCAACCACAAGTCTTTCTTGCCAGGCAACTTAGTCCTAAGAAGATTTACTGTGTCTACAAAGGAACCAAATACAGGGAAACTCGGTCCTACATGGGAAGGCCATTACAAGGTTACTAAAATATCCAGACCAGGGACTTATTGGTTGAAAGACATAAACGGGAAGGCATTCCCTCACCTCTAGAATGCGTAGTATTTGAAGAAATATTACTAATGATACATCTGGTCGCCATAGTACAAGATCACCCTACCAGTGTAACATCACCAGTCTTATGATTGCCAAAATCTACATTTGTACTATGATGATCAAAATTATGATTGCCGATCTTTTAGATAAGTAATAAAATTTCTCCAAGTTAGATTTCGTTGTTGCAATTTGCCAGTGATTTATATCGCCAATTGTGGAAATTTTATATTGCCATTCAGCTATGATATCACCATTATCAAGAACGCCCATTCAATACTATATGATAAGGCGTCTTGATCGCCATTTCGAAAGTCGTCATTATCAAGAACGCCCATTCATTACTATATGACAAGGCATTTTGATCGCCATTTCAAAAGTCGCCATTATCAAGAGTGCCCATTCATTACTATATGACAAGGCGCCTTGATCGCCATTTCGGAAGTTTGCATTATCAAGAACGCCCATTCATTACTATATGATAAGGCATCTTGATCGCCATTTCAGAAGTCGCCATTATTAAGGACGCTCATTCATTACGATATGATAAGACGTCTTGATCGCCGTTTCGGAAGTTGCCATTATCCAAGACACCTATTCATTATGATATGATAAGGCGTCTTGCTTGCCATTGTGGAAGTTGCCATTATCAAGGATGCCCATTCATTACGATATGATAAGGCGTCTTGATCTCTATTTAGGAGGTTGCCATTATTAAAGACGCCCCCCATCCATTGAGAAATCGAATAATGACTCAAACAATGAAGGTATTTTGATCAACATATTGGATTGTTTGATTATTTATTTCACCATATAAGAATTTTCTTAACTTCGCTAACTTCACCTAACAGTTTTAATAGTCGCCAGTTTTACTTCGCCTTATGTCTAAAGTTTACCACGCCAATTTATCATTCTAAACGGTACATAATGATATCAGTACGACCAAAAATACATGCAACAAAAAGAATAAAAGATAACAAGAAATGTAATTCATTCATTTCAAAATGCAAGGATTACAGGCTGCCATAACAAAATATATATATATATATATATATTACAAAAATTTAAAGAGGAAAGGGGTTGACATCACTCATGTCTTTTCCCCATCCTTGTTCTTGCCCTCTTTCTCTTTTTCTTCCTCAGCCTCATCCTCCTCCGTGACTGTGAGTAGATCGTGACCAAGACCCATGCCTTTCCAATCAATGGTGAGGTCAGGATGATGGTGACGAAGCTGTCGTTTGTAAAAATCAAATCCTTCGCCAAAATACTTGGAAGCACCATCTTCAATTGACCCTAGGAAATCCAATGAAGATTTAAACTCATCCATGATAGAGGTCCAAGCTTCAGCCATTTTCTCCCTCAAGCTCCACCACCAACACTCCCGACCTTTCCAATTTGTCGACGAGTGAGTCTTGATCAACCTTCATTTTGGCGAGCTCATTGATGGCATGTTGCTATCGAGCTCGGGCCTCGGTCAATTGTTGTTCCAAGTCGCCAAAAAGCTTCTAGAGGCAAGAAACCTTGCTTTCCAAGGAAGCTGTTCGCCCTTGTTGGAGGGGCGCCTCTTCTCCTGATTCCCTACTCCGAATAGCCAAGAAAGACCCGAGCACGAGCACTTGCTACAAATAACATTTCTCTTTAGAACACCTTGACGAAAATAAATTGCCAAGTAAAGATTTAGGTTAGAACCGAGATTGTACCTAACTAATCACGTAAAAAAGCTTAGTGGTCATCTGATCCAGAGTAAGCCTCTTTACTTTCTCTTTGTCGGCAGAAGGGATCATTTTCCTCAATAACTTCTTGGCCACGAATAGGCTACCCAAAATAGAGGTCGAGGGACCCAGGGCGGTATCAAGATTGGCCGAGGGACCCTCCCCGGGCCTCCAAGAGAGGGTGGCTCTTGAACACACCACATCATCAGGCTTGACTGCCTTCTTCTTGGCCTCGAGCACCTGGGCAACCTCATTACTCTTAGAGCTGTCATCGGCCTTGCCCTTTTTATTTGGCGAACTAGCGAGGTCTTCTCTTGGACATTTCTTGCCAATCACTATCCCTTGGCCGGAGTGGGACCCGCTAATGAACTCCCACTCTTAGACTAAGCTACTTTTTCACCAATCTTTTTTAGGCTTAGTCTCTTCGACATCTCTACAAAACAAATACCGATGTCAGATCAAAAAGAGATGAAATAATTAAAAGAATAAAGACTGTACCATTCGATTTGAACTCGGAAGGGAGCCATGATTCTGCCATAGCTCCCGAGCTTGAGCTTAAGCGACCTGATTCCTAGGCACCTAAGATAGGTCGAATTTCCCCCAGGAGCAATAGCATAATTTGATTGGGAAGGCGAGAAAGGACCCTATCTGTCCACCTAATTGTTCCTATACACTCTATCGAGCCATCTCGAGATTGGCCAACTCAGGATAGTTCATCTCGAGAATGGCAGGACTCACTCACATTGCCTGATGAGGTGGGAGCATCAGGTCGATCCTCACCTGCATCCTTGGGCGCCTTGGACTTGGGAAGACCGAAGCTACGGTGGAAAGATTTGGATTTGAGGAGATCCGGGATCGAGTAGAGTCCTTTCTGCTCTTCAAGCTTGTCACCTTGCCAAATGCTTCCAGCTCTCCTTGTAATAATCGTGGCATCCCATTGCAACGTTTACTATAAAATCTTACCAAATAATTAGCAAAAATAGTAAATAAATATATATATATATATATATATATAAATGAAAATTCAGTCAGTTTCGATACTTATGAGGTATTCCCAACGATCTCGGGACTATTGGAGCTCTGACCTCCCTTTTTACTCCTTCAGGAAACTCCCAGCCATCTCCCGAGACGAAGAAAAAATTTTGCTTCCATCCCTTGATGTTGCTTGGGTACCCTCCGAGCAGGGCTTTCTTCAGCCTCGCCTTGAAATATAGCCATCCCTGACCTGACTTAGGATTCTTGTTCAAGCTAAACAAATTCATGAACTTGGTGAGGGAGAGGGAGTATTTGTAAGCTCGCCACAACACTATCGCACAAACGATGCTTCACCATGCGTTGGGACGAGCTGAGCAAGGCAAATATAAAATTGAAGAATCGTCCTAATTGTGGGATGAATGAGAAATCGTAGGCCAGCGTGAAAGGTTGCCTCATAGAAGGCCACCTCGCTGGGGCGAGCAAAATTAATTATTTTGCCCACCTCGGGGAAGTCTTATTTGGACACATGGTGGGAAAGAACAGGACTCTCTAAGGTGACCTACATCGTCTAAAGTCATTATGTTTTCTTTTTTGAAGAAGGGGAGAGAGACCTTTAGGGGACTTCCCTC
>CM018898.1:7480743-7485743 GCA_009663005.1 Actinidia chinensis | reverse complement strand
CTAGGAATTGAAAATAGACTAAGTTGACACTCAGGAACTACAAGTAACAATGAGCATTTCTCAAATGACTTGCCTCTCAATTGAATCAAGAATGTACAGATTAATAACTCGATAGAGAGTTCTAATGCTTGTATGTGTAGTGTCCATTGTATATCTCGTTCGTGCTTCCTTTGATCCTGATTATATATAGATAGATTAGATTACCTATTCGATTTTCTCTGTATAAAACAATAGATCAGGCTTCTACTATGGTGCATCGTGGAGTTATTCTTATATGCACATATAACTAATAAAATAAAATAAGGCTTAATTATAAAAACTCCTTAAACTATCACTTTTAACCTTTCATTTAAAAAAGAGCTCATTTATACCCCTTAAATATCAAAAATTATCACTTTCACCCCTCCATTAGTATTCCGTCGAAAATTCTGTTAAAATTTGGTCACATGACACCCATGTGATTGGTTCTATATTTTTTATGCCAAATATGTCCTTTGTTTGGGAGGAAAAAACCCAATGTCTATATATATACTCCAATTGCTCTCTTTTGACTCTCTCTATACACTTTTTGCACTCCTATATTTTTTATGCCAAATAGGAATTTCTTACAAAGCTATAAAAATAAATAAATAAATAAAAACTAACACAAAATAAATATGAATACAATATTGGTTTTGTTCATTGAGTAATCAAGTAAACGAGAAAACTCATTGACACTCATAGTACCAAACAGAAAAGGAATAAACTGAAAAATTAAAAAATATGACCATAAAAGTCTATGAGTCAAACTTCACGTGATATCTATTTATACACCAAATTTCCAAACTAAAGAATTATATAAACTTTGGTTTCATAATATAGCCACAAATTTTCTTAAAAAAATTATAATTATATCCATTAGAATTCATAAAAATTTCATAAAAATTCATAAAATTTACCAAATAATAGAATTCGTAAGAAATTCATTTATAACAAAAGATCTCAAAATAATGACTACAAAAATTCATAACAAACCAATACGATTCATAAAAATAAGTTTGGCTATTCAAGTTGTCATTATTAATTATTAATTTATTTAAATATTTAAATTAAAAATTTCTCAGCTAATGACTATTTAAATGAGGTGTGCATCACACATCTTGGATAATAGATGTTCACTGTAGCTTTGTATTGGTTACAAATCCTTAGACGTAAATATCAAATAAGTTAATACTAGTGCGTATGACAAATTTTCAAAAAAGGAAGAATGCTTAACATAAAACTAATTTAGAGAGTTTTTCAGGCAATCAAACCACTCGCTGATCTTACACAAGGCATGGTCATGACCAACAGAGTAAACTTAGGCTTGTGGATGTCTTGCCCATCTCTCTCTCAAAATCCAATTGCTATGACTAATCTTCCTACAAAAAACATTGAAAAAAGCTCAAGGATATGGTCGCGTCCCCAAAAACAACATCCCTCAACAAAATCGTGTTGTGTGCCGCCGTAGATGGTGCTGCGAGAATTGGGAACGGAGGGTCACATGGTGATCTGTGCGCTGGTTTTGATGGGCTGAAGGTGGGCTAGGAAGGGTAACGGCGTGCTCTGAGGTGGTGGAAGGGCTTGGTTCGGCTGCTTTCAGTCGGCGGCGGTTTAGGCGCAGGCGGCAGTTGAGTTGGCTGGGTTAGTGTTTGAATTGTAGAAGAAGGAGGGGGTATTATTGGAATAAAATGTTTTGTACTGAGAATATGTTTAAAATTTGAAATTAGGGTGAAATTGGGGTGTACTGAGATTAAAATAGGGTGTATTTTGAAGCTGCAACGGTTATAAGGACACGCAATTTTAATATGACTGAATACCCCTCACTTCCAAAGTTCCAAGTAGGGCAAGCGATTTTAGTAGAACTTTTGTGAATTCGTTGAATTCGACCATAAGAAAAAAATATCAAAATTATTGAAATTGGATCTGTGTAACTAAAGTTATGGGATTTTAAATTTTTGATTAAAAAATGGGCAATTGGTCTAAAAGCACTCAAAACAATTTTATTTTAGTATAAAAATAACTTAAAAGATGTTTAAAGCTAAGGTTTAGGTCATTTTTTTTTTTCCAAAAATATAAATGATCTCAAACAACATTTAGAAACCTTAACTTTAAATAATTTTTAGATTATCTTTATACTAGTATGAAGCAATTGTAAGGAATTTTTGACCAATTACCCCTTAAAAAAAATATAACTATCTTAATAAAATGCACAGGGTTAAAACATCTTCAGCTCAATCGTATTAATGCTATATTTTAACACGATTGACAAAAAAAAGTGTTTTAGTAATATTCACAATCGTATGATAATGATGATTTGCTTTGTGAAATTAACTATATTACTCACGATATAGATAAGTAATATTCACAATTGTCTCTGTATAGTAAAAAACTGACCGTGATAGACGATAGCACGATGTATTGCTGGGTTGGTTATTCCAAATTATAACATGATTAAATAACAAGATCTGTTAGAAATGGTTTTATGAGTGGAAACATCAAATGTGAGTCTTTCTCACTAACAAAGTGCCAAAATTATGTATTTAGCCTATAAAAATTTCGGCTATGGTTCCGAATTTAGACAAAAAAAAATTATTCAAATTTAAAATAAATAGTTAAGATTCATTTGAGTGTGTGAGATCACATAACTAAGTGAATCTGTATTATTCATTTTTAAATTGAAAAACATTACTTGATCTAAATTTGACTTGTCTTTTTTAACTGAAATTTTGCATGTGTAAATTTAATTGATTATACTTTTAGCTCACAACTAGAAGTTCCTACTTCCTATTAGTAATTAGGAGTTTCTGATAGAAAATATGTTAACTAGAATCATAATAATAATCAATCAAAATTGCAAATCAAATATTAACAAAGAAAAGAATTTAGAAAAGCCTGTGGGTTGGTCGAGGCAGCAAAACCATGTCCTCCTTGGGAGCGATACGCCCTCTTCTGCACTAGGTTGATCGACGTTCTTTTGGAAAAATACAAAGACCTTCTAAGTCTACTTCCGTGCAGCAAAACAAACGCACCAACCGTTCAATTGCCCAACACTCAAATCGATAATCAAGTAGAACATATTTTTTGATATTAATGAGTCTGTTTGTGTATATAAGAAAGAGGGAAGAAACTAATGTAGGTACATTGAGAGAGGTAGAAAGTATTCTGATGACTCTTGAACTCTCGAGCGGAGAACACGGATAGTGGTGGCCAAACCACTTCCAACGTTACACTCCAAAAATCTCTCATGTAGAGTTATTTTACTCCCACATGTAGGTCACAAAGTGTACATCAATGACAAATAAAATATAATTAATAAAATATAAAAATAAAATTTTAAATCAAAAATAACAATATAGTCTTGTAGGTCACAAAGTGTACATCAATGGCATTGGATGCAATGTACACGTTCTCTAGATAATCTTTTAATTTCATTATTAATGACATGTTTGGTTGTTATTATAATGTGTTTATTCTATTTTTATACCACTGTTCTGTTTATTGCCTCACATGACACATCCATTAATAGATTGTTAACTTCCGAACGGCAACGTTATTATTCATATTTAAGTGGTGCCTATACAAACGCACAAAAGCTTGCGCAAGGAGTTTACGCGCTGACGTAGCACGCCTAGATGGCATCCAAGAGCACGTCCACAATTCATTCTTAGCATGTCTAGACAAAAACACCCCATTTCTTTACTAAATTACAAAGTGCCATTCCTCCCTCCCTTCCTCCCTCCCTAGGTTACATAAAGATCGAGAACGTCTTCTGTCAAAATACTTTAAGAGCGAGAGTGTCCCAAGAGCTCTCGGGACGAGAGCGTCCATGTTATATAATTTTTTAATCAAAATATAGTCATATATTTTAGGAGCAGGAGCAGCGAGCGGGAGCGGAGCCTCGGTAGAAGGATTATGTGTAAGCCTACTGCATATACCCTGCTCATTTTCTGTCAAAGTACTACCCCTCCACCAATATGAAAAAAAACCCTCTACAACTCTCAAAGCACCTCCGCTTCCACCGTTTTTAATACCAAAAACTATTTGTAAATGAATCCCTAATTTTAACTCAGATCTAAAATTTTAAAGTTAGTTCATAGTCCATAGAATAAAGCCAATCAAGTTGATTGTGAAAAAAGCCAAAACATAGAACAAATCCATCACTAAAATCAAAAACTTCTGTCAGCAAAATCACCACGTCTATCAAAATTCACGACAAAAATCATGACCGCAACAAATCAACAATTTTATCCACTTCCACCATCAAACAGCTTAATTGTGAAATTAACCACAAATGAAACCCAAGAATACTATGCGCGTGTATGCCCTGTTTTTTCTTTTTCAATCGCTTAGTGGGATGTGCGTGTGAGAGAGAAAGAGAGGCAATCGAGTGTTAGATCTAGATGTTTTTGGTTGAGAGAGAACTAGTGGCAACGCCTAAAGGCAATCTTCAGTAAGATGTCGGGCGAAGGTCACCTGAAATGGGAGCCATGATAACTGCGCCGATGAAGCGTTGTCGGTCGAAGCGAGAGTGAGTCGGAGGAGAATGAGATGTCAGAGAGTGAACCGGTGGCGAATGAGGCAAGGGCATCGACTTTGACGGAGCTTGGGAGAGTAGAAATGAGCCAATGGATCTGAGGGTGAATCGCAGGGTTGGATGGGTAAAGGAGGTGTTAGGGCTGCACTGAAGAATTGTTTAGGTTAAAAGTGGGAACTACACAATAATATTTATCTGTCACATCAGCATGTAAAGAAAATTTATAAATTTACTATGCCAAAAAGGCGTACAAATTTGGTCACCGTATAACAGCATTCACTATAATGCATATACATTTCTTAAAACTTGGACAAGTTGTAAACGAATTAGGGGCAAAGCCAAAATTCTTAGAATAGGGGGTAGAGTGAATAAAAAAAATTGGGATCAACATTAAATTTGAGAACTATGAAATTTTATTAATTTGAAATTGAAATACTTCATATGT
>CM018898.1:7435743-7450743 GCA_009663005.1 Actinidia chinensis | reverse complement strand
ACCAACTGCCGTGTTGGTAAGTAGGCACGACTAACCCAATTATGCCCATAAGACGTGGTTGGTAGCTAGCCCATCACAACATCGGTATTTGAGCCCAAGCATACGGGTGGCAGAGGAAGCTTCTCATGTACACTACCCTCTAACCCTGAATCTCAGCTTAGGAAACTCCGTCAGGATAAGCTCAACAACCGAACTATTATGTTAAGATACTGATCAAACTTGCTATGAAGTGACAGCCCGGCGACGACGCAAGTTTGAGCTCGGCCTAGAGTGAAGTTAGATATTTTATCCTCTCAATTGACTGCCATCCAATGAACATATTCACTACAACCAGCTAGATTCTGGTATGAATATTATACACGGATCTTTGGTTACGATGAACAAAGAGTTCTGATAAATGTATCAACATTTTGGTTATTCTGTCCTTGTTCTATAGGTATTTTACGAATTGTAAACCATTTTTCCTTCACGCATTAAGGTATTTTCTTGAAAATATATGCTCTAAGATAAAGAAGTACAATTCCTACAAATAATGGTGCTAATAATCAAAATCTTCAAATCACAAAGCTTAATTGGGCCCTTGGGGCTTATAAATTAGGCCACGCAACAAACAAAAACCAATTTTATTTTGTATCTATTGTAAAGGGTATTAGAAATTTGTGGCGCCAATTTTTACTCAAAAATTAAGGGGGTCTAAATCCACGGATTTCTTGAGCTTTGTCATAGGGCAGGATTGGCTATTGGATTATAAAATAAATTTCTATTTCTACTCATAGGGATAATTGTTTTTACCGGCTTTTTAGCAAAAAACTTGAAAAAATATACAATTTTGTTTGGAATAATTGACTTATAATGGTTCTTCATGGATGACGTTTGCTACGGAGCCTACGAGATGAATGGTTCAGATCATTAGTGTGGGCTCAAGTGGGGCCCATAGGAGGAGTATAGAGGGGTATTGGCCCTATGGGGGATGAAGGCCGGTGGGAGCCGCTCCGATGATAATAGAAGTCCCATGTTGCTAAGATTTGCTCAAATTAAACAAATCCCTCTTTTATCCTTTTAGGTAAATATGATAGTACCCAAAGATTATAGAATTATTCCTAAGCTAGATTCTAATAAAAGAAAAATGTCTAGCTTTATTTTTTTTGCTAATAATTGATATTATATGAAAAGGTGAGGTATTTCAATCTCTATTCCGAAAGCCAAAATTTGACAAGAAGTGCAGCGTACCGATGGAGAGATACTTTGCCAAACGAAGCAAGTTTAGTGTTGTCAAATTTTCCATCTCATTGTCAATGGTTTTGATATTTAATGTTTTTGATCAAATGGTGAAAAATAAGTATTTGTGCCAGAAAGTGCATGACATTCCTGATAATTTTGAAGGAAAAAATATGCATTTCCTTACTATATACTCTATTATCAGTGTATATGTTGAGTGAGGAAATAAGGTGCTGCCGCCACCTTAGAGAGAGTCCCCTCCTTCTGAGTTTTCTAAGATTCTTTGGGGACTGTTTGCCCGGGTTAGGTGAGAGGTTGCTGAAGGCTTGGGTACATGTGCATCAGGTATGGCTCTTTACTTATTGGTTAGTGAAAGGTTAAGAGTGTTTTCATTTGGAGTGATTGAACAAAAATATTAGGAAAACTTGTACTTGAGGTAAAATGAGAGAATGATAAGGTTTTCTAGGCGAAAGGCTTAGGGGGGGGGATTAGGGTAGCTTTTGTTCCGAGATGCACGTGACTCATGTTTCAGTAGTAGTTTTTTTTGCTACTATTTCCCTCCCACTTTCGAGGGATATTCATGTACTAGTTTCCTTATTTAAGGTCCTTTCTCAGCCAAGTGGGATGTACTTGGCATATTTGAAGTTTATGTCGTAGGTGGCATTTTGTGTGATATCCTCTCCCCTCCTTTTATCGGCTAGAGAAAGGATGTAAGGAGTTGGATTAACTGTGTGTGAGCCTAGCCATATGCGATGTGCATGGCCTTAAGTGTAGTGTACCCCTCTTGGCTATGTGGTCCTGGGTGTGTAGTGGGATAAGGGTTGTATATGGGATCTTGCAAGCTCTCCTCCCTCCTCGTTTCTGCCTGTTATTAGGGAAAGGGTGTAAATGGGGGTGGGAATTGGATTGAGCAGAATGAGCCTTACTATGTGAGATGGGTTGGCTCTATGCTACAGTGTTCCCCTCTTGCCTGTTCTCTTGGTTATATGTATGCTTGCTATATGGGATCTTGCAAGCTCTCCTCATCCCTCCTTTCTTCTTCCTATTATTAGGTAAAGGGTGCAAGTGGGGACAGGAACCGAATGAGCGGAATGAGCCTCACTATATGGGATGCATTGGCTTTATGCTATGGTGTTCCCCTCCTGGCTGATTGTAGTCCAGGGTACGTAAGAGGGTTGCCTACTTGCCTTTTCTTTTGGTTATATGTCTGCTTGCTATATTTCAAAAGATTTGGGTGGTGTTTAGGTTAGAGCTCTCATCCTCCCTCTTAGCAAAGAAGGATGACGGCAGGGGGCGTAACTTCATGTATTCTAGGGGGTTCAAGTAAATAAAGTTCATTAAAAATGAAAAAACCTAAAAATCAAAGCAATTAATTTAACTCAAAAGCAGTTAAAACGAGGTAATTTAGCTAGTCAAAATTGAGCCTAAATTTGGCAACAAGTTAAATGTTTTTGCAAAGTATTTATATATCATATGAAAGACTAGGTATTTCAATTTCTATTGCGAAAGCCAAAATTTGAAACAAGTTTGGCAAAGTACCTCTCCATCGTTAGGCTATATTTCTTGTCAAATTTTAACAAAGATGCCAAATTTGGAAGCAAGATTAGCGTTGCCAAATTTTCCATCTCATTGTCAATGGTTTTGATATTTAATGTTTTTGATCCAACGGTGAAAAATGAGTATTTGTGCCAGAAAGTGCAGGCCACTCCTGATAATTTTGAAGGAAGATATATGCATTTCCTTACTATATACTATATTACCAGTGTATATGTTGAGTGAGGAAATAAGGTGTTGCCGCCACCTTAGAAGATAGTCCCCTACTTTCTGAGTTTTTTAAGATTTGTTGGGGACTGTTTGCAGGGGTTCAGGTGAGAGGTTGATGAAGGCTTGGGTACATGTGCATCAGGTATGGCTCTTTACTTATTGGTTAGGGGAAGGTTAAGAATGTTTTCATTTGGCGTGATGGAACAAAAATATTGGGAGACTTGTTCTTGAGGTAAAAGGAGAGAATGGCAAGGTTTTCCAAGCGAATGGCTTAGGGGGGATTAGGGCGGCTTTCGTTCCGAGATGCAGGTGGCTCATACCAAGTTTCAGGAGTAGTTTTCTTTGCTACTATTTCCCTCCCACTTTCCAGGGATATTCATGTACTAGTTTCCATGTTTAAGTTCCTTTCCTAGCCAAGTGGGATGTACTTGGCATATTTGAAGTTTATCTTCCCATGAGCCTAGCCACGTGGGTTGTACGTGGCATTTTGTGTGATATCCTCTCCCCTCCTTTTATCAGAGCTAGAGAAAGGATGTAAGAGGGAGGTGGATAGTGTTCCCCTCCTAGCTATGTGGTACAACAGGGTGTAGTGGGATAAAGGTTGTTTATGGGATGCTGCAAGCTCTCCTCCTCCCTCCTGTGGGAATCGGATTGAGCAGAATGAGCCTTATTATGTGGGATGTGTTGGCTCTATGCTACGGTGTTCCCCTCCTGGATGATTGTAGTCCAGGGTGTAAGAGGGTTGCATGTTCTCTTGGTTATATGTCTGCTTGCTATATAGGATTTTGCAAGCTCTCCTCTCCCCTCTTCTTCCTATTATTAGGGAAAGGGTGCAAGTGGGGGCAGGAATCGAGTCAGCGGAATGAGCCTCACTATAGGGGATGTGTTGGCTTTATGCTACGGTGTTCCCCTCCTGACTAATTGTAGTCCAGGGTACGTAAGAGGGTTGCCTACTTGCCTTTTCTTTTGGTTATATGTCTACTTGTCAAAGGTTTTGGTGGTATTTGGGTTAGAGCTTCCATCCTCCCTTTTAGCAAAGAAGGATGGCAGCAGTGGGCATTACATGTATTTTAGTTGGTTCAAATAAATAAAGTTCACTAAAAATAAAAATATCTAAAAATCAAAGTAATTAAATTAGCTCAAAGCAGTTGAAACAAGAAAATTTAACCAGGCAAAACTGAGCCTGAGTTGAAATTGAGAAGAAAAAAAAAAATTCAATGACACTATTGTAAAAAAATCCCAGTTATGCCACTGGATGAGGGTTTAGAGCTCCCATTAACTTCTAAATGCCTTTTGGTATACTTAGCATCGGAGAGTTATGTTTTTTGAGTTAGCTTTGTTTACGTGAAGATAGTATAATCTTATTATATAGAAGTGATAGATCCCGAACAATCTCCTTGTAAAAAAAAAAAAATGGCACTCAAAATGGCACTGCAGCGAGCTAAAATTTTCCAATAGCATACTAATTTTTCCAAATAAAATATCAAAAACAAATGGAAGCAAATTCCATTTTACTTTTAGAAGACTTATTTTTTATATATATGTCAACATTCAAGGAAGCTCCAACTGGGGCCACCAAGGACTAAAATTTGGGAGGGTCAAGTGAACTGTCAAATGTTTTCCTGAATTGTGTTGTCATGGTCATGTGATTTCCCTTTCACTCTAATTTCCGAGAAGATGAATCCATTTTTTGTATTTCCGGGTTATAACTAGCAATGTAGTAGCCCTTGCTATGCATGGCATTAGTCTTAAATCATGAGATAGTTATAGATTATGGAAAATATATTTAGGTTCTATAGAGAGATATAGAGATATATTATTTTAGTAATAAGATATTTATTTATGAAAAACATATTTGCCAAAAAAAAGTGTACAGCCTTTCCAAAAGCATAAATTATTGGTTAGTTATAGATTTTTTTTCTTTTTTTTTAATTGAATGTAAAAATAATTATGATGATGTGAGAATGCTTCAAAATTTACTACTAAGACCATGCATTGTTACCTTGCCGGATAATTTTAAGAGTAAATTTTTGTAGTGTAAGAGTCTTCAAATTTTATTATTTTATCTTTTTCTACTTTTGCTAATTTAAACATAATTTGAGTTCTTATTTGGGTTAACTAAATAGGAATTCTAGATTTGCAAACACCTATTAAATGCTTTTTATATGCAATTATTTATTATAATTAGGTCACATTTATAGTGTAATGGACAAAAATAATCTCTTTTGTGACCCAAAAATCTCTTTTTATTTTACATGGCAATTTATTCTTGGCCATCTACTATATTAACTATTTGCTTTAATTATAATCTGTTTATCTAGTAATTGGTATGAATGATTTCTTGTGGTATTATTTTACAAAACCCGTGTTTTTGAACCCACGGATGGCCGGAGGAAGGAAAAAGATGACGAGGGCGTAAGTTGTTTTATTAACAAATTTATCTGACTCGAGTACGTTAAAACTTTATCACTTTTTTAAAATTATGGGCTAAGAAAAATGATTGTAGAGAAGTTTTACTTCTTTAAGTCATGTTTTCATCTCACGAATTTACTTAAAATTGTGTTTTTATATCACGATTTTATGAGATAAGATAAATGGTATTTTAGTTTCACAACTTTAAAAAAGTACTCGGGCTTGGTAATTAAGTTTCAAAGTGTTTGTGTCTAACAAATTTGTAACAGAAAAAATGATTTTTCTAGGCCGGTCTCATTTTTAGAGCTCTTAATTAGGTAGTAAAATATTCCATTTGGAGATGTCATAAATATTTGTCCATTTAAAAAAAAAAGCATGTAATTTTTTCTTTTTTTTTTCTATAACATTTTAATCAAAGCAAAAAGTTAAAAATAATAATTAAATGAGTAAAATTGAAGTCAACAAATTAAGTGTAACGATTACGTTATCTTTAAAAAAATGTATTTTTCAAAAGAAACTAATAATATATCGAAGGAGTAAGTTTTTAACTAATTATGTCATCACATTAATTTAATCCACAAATACCTTCCGGAAGCTCGTTCGTGGGGACTCTGCACATCACGCAGGGACGGATTCATTTATCAATGTCTAAAATGGTTTGACAAACTTCTCGTGGGGTCGATCAAGAGTTTTCATCAGTTGACCGAGTCGTTTGTGGCCCGGTTTGTCATTAACACAAAGTTGCCTAAGGGCATGAGCTCCCTACTGACATTGAGGAAGGGAAAGAATGAGACTATTTACAACTACAACAAGCAGTACTGGGAAACTTACAATGAGATCAAAGAGTGCTCCAAGGAGCTGGCGGTGGGGACCTACAAGCTTGGGTTGACTCCAACGGAGAGGCTTTGGGAAAACTTGATGCTCAACCCTCCATCCGACCTCCGGGACCTCATGTTTTGGGTTGAAATGTTCCCCCGTTTGGAGGACGACACTAGGCAAGCTAAAAAAATCACGGGGGCACCCACTAGAGGCGAGGGACAGTTCAAAAAGCAAAAAGAGAATCCAATTGATTTTGAGTCCTTGGCAAGACAAGGGATCAATGTGGTCTTTAAAGAGCCGATACATAAGCTCCTAGCTCGGATTTGAGACAAGCCATACTTCAAAAAACCCGAGCCCATGAGAGAGGACCCCAGAAGGCGCAACTAAAGGTGGAGATACTCTTTCCACGAGGAAAGAGGACACAGAATCGATAGTTTCCGAGCTCTCAAATCTTTCTTAGACCAACTGGGCAAAGACGAACACCTCAAAGAATTCATTGACAAAGGAAAGACCCGAGCAAAGAAAGACGAGGCAAAGCCAAACCCGAGGTTTGACCGGGGTGGAAACGACGAAGCCGACCCAATGGCAGACGAAGAAGAGGATCTACCCCTAAGAACTATTCACATGATCAGTGGCCCACACCACCCGAATCTTGAGAATAGAATTCGGGGAGAGATTCAAATGGTCAAATAAATGCACGAAGTTCTCTCGGTCCATTCGCAGGTTAAGAAATTGAGAGCAGCAGCAGTCAAGCCAGAGAGTCTGACATTCACCAAAGCCGACCTAGATAGGGTGCAACACCCCCATTCTGACCCCCTAGTCATCCAATTTAGAATGAACAATTACGATGTAAGGTGAGTCTTGGTGGACACTGGAAGTTCGATTGAGGTGATATATTATGACCTTTTTAAACAATTTAAACTCACCCAATCAGACTTAAGGCCAGCAAAAGCTCCCCTAGTAGGCTTCAACGCTTAGTCTCATTGGCCCTTGGGAATGGTGACCCTCAAGATCAGAGCCGAATTCTAAGAGCTGGTGATGGAGTTCGTTGTGGTAGACATTTCCTCCCCATAAATGCAAGTGTTGGAAGAGATTAGCTGAACAAAATGAAGGGCGTGGCCTCCACACTGCACTAAGTCATCAAATTCACCATTTCTCATGGCAAAGTACCCCTTTACGGAGACCAAGTGATGGCCAAAAAGTGTTACTCGTTGTGGTCTCCACAAAGGTGGCCATGAAAGAAGTACATCTGGTCGAAGAAGAACATGAAAACCTGGAAGATGTCGGGAGGAACCCCGAGGCTAAGGTCATGGAAGACTTGATACGCTTCGAACTAGATGAGCCAAGCTCAGATCGTTTCTTTCTCATTTGAACAAACTTGGAGGAATGAGAAAGAACCAAGCTCATCTAGTTTCTCAAAGCAAATATCGAGGTATTCGCGTGAACACCTTACGAGATGCCCGGGAAAGACCCAAACTTCATCAGGCATGAACTGAATGTTCTACCGGATGCCTGACCGGTCAAACAAAGAGGAAGGAGATCTGCAACAGAGCATGTCGATGCAATGAGCGAGGAAGTGGAGAAGTTGAAATAGGCGAGTGCAATAACTGAGGTTCTTTACCCAAGCTGGCTGTACAACCGGTGGTGGTAAAGAAGAAGACCGACAAATGGAAGGTATGTGTGGACTTCACAAGCCTCAACCGAGCTTGTCCTAAAGATTGCTTTTCGTTGCCCAAAATCGACCAACTAGTGGATTCTACCTCTGGTTATGCCCGCATGAGCTTTATGGACGCATACCGAGGTTACCACCATATTGCCATGCATAAGCCAGACCAAGAAAAGACTGCGTTCATCACCCCGCATTTTCTATTATAAAGTCATGCCCTTCAGTCTGAAAAACTTCGGGGCCACGTATCAAAAGATGATCACTAAAATGTTTGAGCCGATCCTGAGTAAGACTATGGATGCTTACATCGACGATATGGTGGTCAAGAGCAAAGAAGAGGCCAATCATATTAGGGACCTGACCGAAGTGTTCGACAATCTCAGAAGACATAAACTGAGACTGAGCGCGGAAAAATGCGCCTTCGGGGTGGATTTAGGGAAGTTCTTAGGGCACCTAGTGATGAGGCAAGGGATTGAAGCAAACCCAGATCAAATAACTGTGATCACCAATCTCGTCAGCCTGAAGACTGCAAAGGAGGTCCAGAAACTGACCGAAATGGCGGCAACACTAAATAGATTCATTACTAAGTCCTCAGACAAATGTCATCCATTTTTTAAACTCCTATGCAAAAATATAAGATTTTCATAGAATGAGGAGTGCGAGCTGACACCCCAAGAATTCAAATAATACTTAACCCAACCACCGCTTCTTTCCACGCTAGACGAGGGAGGCTCTAAGTTTAACTCGATGTCTCAGAACATGCCGTTAGCTCATTACTATTAAGGGAGGTAGACAAAGAATAGCACCCGATCTACTTTGTCATCAAAACGTTTATGGATTGCTAGACAAGGTACTTGCTGCTGGAGAAGCTCGTTCTAGCTTTGGTCTTCACTTTGTAGAAACTCATGCATTATTTTCAAGCACACCCTATAGCAATGTATACTGAGTTTTCGCTCAAAAATATTTTGTCAAAAGCAAACCTATCCGGGCGACTTCAAAATGGGCCATTGAGCTCAGACAGTCTGATATAAAGTTTTTGCCGAGGGCAGCAATAAAAAGATAGGTCTTTACGGATTTTGTGGCAGAATTTTCTCCCCACGCTGTGAGTCCAGAGCAAGGCCACCTTGTGTCTGCATGCAATAGGGAGGAGAGTTCTACGTCAGGACCTCCCAAAAACCAACTAGAGCCAAGGGGGCCAGAGGTTACCTAGGAACTACCCCAGAGCTCAGCAACATCCAGCACTGGTGGGCCAACTGAGGGTCCCGAGGTTATTTTAGAACCACCTCAGATCGATTCCACCACGGCGTGGAAAATATTTGTAGATGGAGCGAAAAACAGTCTAGGAGCAGGGTCAGGAATAGACTTGAAAAGCCTAGAAGGGGCAACATTTGAACAGTGCCTCAAGCGGAATTTCCCAGCAACAAACAACGAGGCTGAGTATAAAGCCTTCATTGCGGGACTTAGGTCTACCAGTAATCTAGGAGTTTCCGAGCTCTATATATTCAACGACTCAAAGCTGGTGGTCAACTAAGTCACTGAAAAATTTGAAGCTCGGGGACACAAGATGGCGAAATACTTAGTAGTCACGAAGAGCCTCCTTAGTGATTTCAAAGCTGTAAAGATCGAGCAGGAATTCTCAAGAGCCCGAAACCCATACAAATTTATCAATAAATAGATCCTTGTCCGGGCTGCCGGTGACTAACCTTGTATGCGACTGACTAGAATCCCTCAGTCGCAGGTAATGATTACCGCTATAGAAAGGGTTGCCCGACTCCTTCTTTGGGCGGACTACGATGTATATGTGGAAAAGATCTGAAGCACTAAAGAGCTTGTCTAATATGTTCATTAACGTATCCACCACAAGGACGGTACGGACGAAGTTAACTGACACCTGCATAAAGGTGAGATGGCAGCGTACTATCACCTCTTTCAGCATCAGGCTAATTGAAAATCGGAGCCCGGCCTGGTGGATTAGCCAAGTACGAACCAGGATGCGGTGCAATTTCTCCGCCACTACGTAGGGAACATCGTTAGGCCCGGGACGCTCAATCGTGACATTGGCAGGGATGCCATCCTTAAACTTCTCCAGGGCCCGATCATCATAGGCCAATAGCTGAGCTCAGTTCAATTCCATATTCTGAGGACAGAAACAAGCCGGTTAGAAAGAGCTCTGCCAGCTAGATGTGACGAGCTATGAGGGTAAATGTAGATAAGCTCATCTGGAGCACTGGACTCCATTGAAATGAAGATACGCGTCGCTAAGGGAGAGCTACCAGACCCTCCTATTGCCTCAAAACCGCCTCGGCAATAGAAGGGCCTAGGGAACAAAACCCTTAGGCCATAGGTACTACAAAAAAGCCCAAACCCGTTTCATCATGAGAAAATGGGTTAAGTCGATACCGCATAGATGCAAAACTCCCACAAAAGCATAACAACAAAAGTAGAAAGAACGCTCAAAAGCAAAAAATGCCGGAGTACCAGAAACTCACCAAACTCTAAATTGGGACGAGACGAAAGACCGGCAGCCGGGAATCGGAGCGATGGCCGGAAAAGCTATCAGGTAGCAGCAGCGGATATAAGGACGCTTTTTTTCTCTCTAGAAGGCTCCCGAAAATTCGAAAGACTAAAACTAAACAGATGCCGAATGAGGAAGGCCAAGAGGTGGGAAAATAGCTAGAACGTGTCTTAGTGGGCGCGTGGAGTTACGCGCTGATAACCGCCCTGCACGGCCCACGGGACACGTGAACGTGGCAGAAATACAGACATGCACCCATACCACCCATACCAAGCGAGCCTTAGGGATAGGCGAAGAATTTCTGCGCACGAACTCTGGCGTGCCCGCAGCCTAACCAATTGTTTTGTGCGACCTAAATTGTTTTGTAATTTATTGGAATATTACTTGCACAATTTCACCACTATTTTTCCAATTTAAGAAGCATAAAATAACTAGTTAGTATTTTAGGTAATATATGTGTGCGCGCTTGCGAGTTATATGTGTAATGTCGGACTAGAAAATAAAAATAAAAATATTGACAAAATAAAAGGGCGGATATGATAAAAGAAAAGAAAATTTTGATGCATACATTTTTGACACAATTCCAAATACACCCCTCACAAAAAGTAAATCATATGTGAACCATATGATATTTTATGAAAAGAAAGGGTGTGTTCGAATTGTACGAAAGGTTTGTTTGTAAAAGTCTTTTTTCATGTGAGTGATGATTATTCTTTCCTCTCTCTGGAAATTCATTTTTGTTTTTTTTCTTATTATAATATATTTCAATGTTTTATTGGGATTTTATTTCACTTGTTTTTTTTTTTGTAAAAGTGCAACCTATCGTGTAAAAGATAAATAAATAAATAAAACTTTGGATAAATTTGTTGTGCAAAAGTGTTGATAAAGTTTAGATTATTATAATTGACTAAAATTATGAGATAAAATAACAAATAATTTAATTAATACGAATAAAAAAGGAATGAAAGCAAATCAATCATATAAGACGAGATGTACGTGGTTTGGTAAGATGCCTAAGTCTACAGGCAATTACATAGTTCATGTTTTAACTAATTTAATATGACATTTAAAAAATTACAATAGAGTTTCTCCCAAATTGAGTCTCTCACCAATTTCTCTAGTATATGCAATAGCCTTTCTCTCTTTATTTATAAAACTTAAGTGATGCTCATATATCCCATGACCTTAGAAAATTCAAAACATTCCTAAAATTACAATATTAGGTCCAAGCAAAAAAACTCAAAAAATTATACTTGGCGCACACCTATTGTAAGACATCAATGAATAAAAAAAAATCAAGGCAAACAACTTGTGTTTTTGCATTAAAGTTAATGATGCTAATATATTCATACCAGGACAGGATTGAAAGTATAAATTTATTATGGGTGTTTTTCTGCTGATTTATACTATTATAAAGAGAATACTCTAGTTTGGTATGAATCCAAAAGTAAGGTAGGCTTATACTTTTTTCTTTTTAAAAAAATACTCTTTCATGTTTTTAATAACTGCTGGTAATCACCATTTTATAATTATAATAACTATTAAAAAAACAAAAAAATCAATTATGTACAAGCATCATGTGAGCACTCACCACTATTATTATTACAAAGTGAACGTCCCAATTGGTATGAACACTTTTGAAGTTGTTTTTATGCTAAAAATACCCTTATAATCATAACTGTTGGTAACTGCTTCATAAAAAACAACTGCTAGAAAGATAAAGAAAAAAATAAAAATACAAAATCAATTTGTTTTCAAGAATCAGTTTTTCACACGCATCACATGGACACTCACCACTATTATATATAACTGGGTGAGTTTTGAGTTGGATAACCCCTTCACCTAAGGATGTCCATGGATCGGATTTGTTCGATTTTGAGTAAAATTAAGAACCGAACCACATACGTACTTCTTGAAATTTTCAAACGTCCAAAACTTGAAACCAATTCAATTCGAACCTAAACATAACAGTTCCGGTTTGAACCATAATTTTAGTAGATAAATTATAAAATATCCTACTAAACAATCACACACACATATATGAAAAATTTCTTACAAAACAATCACATTTCCATGATAAGTTTTTTACTAAACACTCTATATAACTAGACCATAAGAGGCATGAATGAAAAAACTTAAAAAGTAGTAGCAAAATATATATTATGGTTAGATCTTTTTATTTTATTATGAACGATTACTTACACAATCACTTACAAATTGCTTAAAAGCATCAAACTGTTGGGAGAATTATTACTTCCCTTGCTTGGAGTAACAAATATCTTCATTGAAATATCAGTAACTCAATATATGCCCTAAGGATTGGAAGGAAATGTGGGATAAAATTATGAGTGTTAGAAATTGAGAGAAAGAGTGATGGACTTTCTGCATTCTATTCTGTGAGTAAATCATATATACAAGTCCTCTTTATATAGAGAACTATTAGAAAGGTATTATTTACATAAAGGAAATAACAATAATGTAAATGAGGTAACATATCAATCAGAATATATTTTGCATCAGAATATATTTTGAGTATCAATCAGGGAGATATTCAAAATATATTCTGATATAGAATATATTCTAAATATATATGATAAATATAATCTAATATCTCCCCTCAAACTCAAGGTGGTAAGCTGGAGACCAAATTGAGCTAGGAAACAAGATCCCGAAAGCGGACTGTAGGGTGAGTCTTGGTAAAAAGATCAGCATGTTGATCAATAGAGCGAACATGGACCAGATGCAAACCTCCTTGAAGTAGGTGATGGCGAATGAAGTGGTAGTCGATCTCAATATATTTGGTCTGTTCGTGAAAGACGTCATTGTAAGCAATCTGAATAGTACTATGATTATCACAATGAAGGAAAACAGAAAGAGAATCTATGCCCAAGTCTTGTAGGAGCCAACGAAGCCAAAGTAACTCGGATATCGCGTCTGCTAAAGCACGATATTCTGTCTCCGTACTAGATCGAGCAACAACTGTTTGTTTCTACGCCATGAGATCAACGAATCACCGAAAAAGAAACAATACCCAGTAATAGCGCGACGATCAATGGGATCACCGGCCCAATCAGCATCCGAATAGGCGCAGAGAGTCAAAGAGGATTGCGATGAAAAGTGAAGTCCGTGAAAAATGGTACCCTTGACATAGCGAAAAATCCGTAAGCCTGCAGCATAATGAGTGGATCGAGGAAATGACATGAACTGACTGATAATATACACAGTATGAGAGATATCTAATCGCGTAATAGTAAGATAAATCAGGATACCAACAAGCTGGCGATAAAGAGTAGGATCAAAAAGTGATTCACCATCAGTAGTATTAAGTCAAACATTATTTTCTAATGGAGTTCGACAATCTTGTTATCAGTGAGTCTGACACAAGACAAGAGATCAGAAGCATATTGATTTGAGAAAGATAATATCCATCAGAAGTAGAGGAAAACTCAATGCCAAAAAATAACTTAGATTACCAAAATCCTTCATTTCAAATTGAAGATTGAGGAATCTTTAAGAGTTGCAATACCATCCAAATCATCACCAGTAATAATCATGTTATCAACATATAGGAGAAGAAGAACAGTACCTTTAGTAGATTTCTTGAGAAATAGTGTCGAATCAAAAGAGCTAGAAGAGAACCCAAACTGAGAAGTAGTGGAGCTAAATTAGGCAAACCAGGCCCAAAAAAAAAAAATGAAGTAGAACAAATGAAGTCATCTAGTTGGAAAAAAAAACATGAAATAGGAGTATTGTTTGTTGAATTGCCCGCAAGAGAAAAAAAAAATGAAGTGGTGCATAGTTAATTCATCCTAATAATTTATAGTTAATTCATCCTAATGATTTATGCATGACCTATGTACACTATTCATGGAAAATAGTAATGCAAGAAGGAAAATGGTTATAGAACTATTTAATTTCCTGTTTTAAATTGTTTGATGCAGAAAATTAAGGAAAGATGTTTAAATGAACCAGAAAGAATACAATTTCAGTATTGGTATTGCATGAAGCCCTAGATTATCATCTGAAAGAGCTCTGCTTTTGTTGACCTTAATAGATCATATAAATTATTTTTCAAATTGAACATTTTTTCTTTTATACATCGATCACTACCAAAGAAAATAAAAAATTAAACTCAGTGAACTTTTTTCGAGTCTACTTTAAGAAGGCCCACGTGGCTCCTGTCATAAAAAACTATGGCTAAGACGACATGCATGAATGATGGTCAACTAGATATATTGGCCCTAATTGTCTACAATAATATCCAAATAAAATTAATCTAGATGTTCCAAATGTTATTTGCCTACTAACATGTCACATTCCGAAGCAGTTATTGAAGCATCTCAAGTTCAATCACGTTTATCTCAACTAATTAAGAGCTAGACAGATAAAAAAATTTCTTGAGTTTTAAATGAAATGTATACATGTATGCAATCTGACTTTATTATTACCATACATTCTTTTAATTAGCACGTCTTGATTTTTGTATAGAATATTATATGTTATTCACATGGTATTTTATATTGTTTTGGTAAGAGTAATGATAGAAAATGAACCTAATTTCGAAGGTCGTGTCTTCATCAAAGAATTTCGATCATATTATAGAGAT
>CM018898.1:7425743-7428243 GCA_009663005.1 Actinidia chinensis | reverse complement strand
TCAAGAAAAGTTATGAAGATCAGATTAGGATTTAACATCTTTGTATTTCTTTGATTAGGTTTTGATTAGAATTATGATTAGATTGGAGGTAAATTCAGATTTGACTTATCTCCAAGGAAACTTGATTTGATTAGGATTTATTTTAATTAGGATAAAATTGGAGATAAGATTAGATTGAAAATTTTATCTTGTAAGGCCTATATAAAATGGCAAGAGGCTGTCAATTTCGAAAATAACGAAAATAGAGAGATTTATTTTATTCTTTTTGAGTTCTTGAAGAAACTAATCTGAACTTATCAAGAAATTCGTTGTGGCGTTCAAACCTGACTTATCAAACGGATCATCCATTATCATTTGTGGCATCTTCATCATACCAAGGTTCTTATTTAGTTTCAAGAGTATTTGGTTGGTTATTAAGATCATAGTGGAAGAAGCGAAGAAGTTCGAGAACCCGTTTAGCACAGCTTTTTGTAGTAGAAAGTTGACTTTTAAGAGAAATCAAACGTTTGGTGAATTTTTTCGTAATAGTCCTCTGAAATAAAAAAAGTGCTTCTGCCATAAATGCACGTTTGGTGGTAAAACTTGAGAAGCACCAAAGCCCCTTTTACAATATTGCCCAATAATAACATCAGTAGCCTTGATTATTCTAAAAAAAAAACAAACAGAAAAATAGAATAAAAAGAATTGCAGAAGCCTTGCAATTAAACAATTAATATTTCCAAGTTCCAAGATTCACCTGGGGGGAAGCATGCCGTTTCTATTTTCTCTCTATATAGTTATATATAATAAAACACACCTCTCCCCTTTCTCACAACAAATAAATCCACTTTTCCGCAACTCTCTCTCACACACACATGTATACATATCTTTCATAACTATGTATATCGTCCCTAAAGCACTGTTAAAAGATATTTTGAACTCCAATCTACCAACAATTGAGGTAAATGAATCAAAAGAAGTGAGAATATTGAGAGAGAAATCAAACCGCTAAAAGAGAACATGCCGCGCCGATGGAGAGGACCTAAGAGCAGAGACCAATGGCGGGAGGGAGGGATAAATAATAGAGTATATATTGCTTAGGGTTTGTAGTTAGAATGAAATAGAAGGGTAGTTTAGGTGATTAGTTACATAGCGTAAGGATAATGGGGGAAATTGAAATTCTCTCTTAAAATGCCAACCGACTTCGCGAGACACTGTCTGGAGAAGCTGCCCTAGGTGACTTCGATTAAATTGGAATTCCAAAATTAGAGCTCTGAATCTCGACAAGCATAATTTTTTTTCCTTTCTGAAAAGGACTTCCACTGCTGGGAGAGACTTTTAAAAGTGCCGCCAAACACTCTCCTAGAAAATGGCCAAATAGAAAAGTACGAAACTCAACTTCCAATGCAAAGATAAAATTTGATGACATGCAGAAGCAAGTCTGCTGGATGGGCTATCTTTGCTGTAGGGAATCCAAATATAGGATATGAACTGGGGCATTCTTAGAGGGCCTTTCTTCAGGACACTTCCTGTTTAGTTGCAGTCTTTTGTTCATCGAAATTGTTAGTACCATAGAAAAGTGGAAGAACTGAACAGCTTATTTCCGAAAAATCACTTTAACTCCCTGTATCTATTTGCTCTTCTCCGTTTGAGCCTGTTATATCGAACCATACAAGAAAGTTCTCAAAGTGGTGTGTGCCTTATATGTCTATGCATGCCTATAAAACATTCAGATAACTACTCATGGCGTTTTTACGCAAATAACGTGTCTCTTAAAAAGGCATCTTACAGGGGAAAGGTTGTGATAAATAGATAGTGTCCTATGTTTTGGGTAGCTCTTAGCAAATATCGTTTCATTTGAATCAGGCGGGATGGGTTCTCCGGAGACATAGGAAACAAGAAGTTCCGGTTGTTTATTGGAAGTAATAAAGATGAAAGAAACTGTAGAATTGTGACTAGAAGGGCATATGATACTGGTAAATTCATTAAATCATTACTCTGGTTCCCTGGAGATGACAGCCAGAGGCCCAGAGGTGTTCTAAGAAAGAAAAATAAAAGGGCAAAAACTTAAAAAATAACTGGTCGTACCCGGTTGAAATCCCACAAAGCTGATCCAACCAATCTTTCTGTTGTGCAAGTGTGATTGTCAATTCCAGAACACCCTGATATATATATATATATGACTGGGAGGAAGGATCTAGAGCCATCCTAGTACTGAAGTTTTAAGATGCTTGAGAAATATGGATTTCCAACCACCAATGTTGTTTCTTCTTCATTTGCCATCCTAGTGCTGAAATATACTGGTTCGCAAGTCAAATCCACCTTTCCTTTGGGGTTCAAGTCAGGTGACGCAGATTCAACTAATCCTTTTTTTTCCTGTGGGTGTTTGAAGGAGAAATGGGTTTTCTTTTTTTGAAGGAATGGAACTGAATTTTACAATTGACTAATATCCAAAATAAAATGCTTTCTGTGCGAGGATTTTTCAAGGATTGTCCATTTAGATGTCTCTCTTTTGTGGCCT
>CM018898.1:7393243-7395743 GCA_009663005.1 Actinidia chinensis | reverse complement strand
CTTCACTTCCAATTATGTCGGTCAACCTTGTACGTTTCATGTCAAGTGTCAATGTGGTCCTTCCGTCCATCTCTTGTTCAATTACGTGAGGAAAAGAGGTTGTGTGGACCTTAATTGAATGAAAAATGGACATAATACCGATACTGAGACTTGACCAGAAGTGTAAGAGGTTGATGTCTGTATTAAATGAATAAATTATTAGTTATATATGAAATACAGTGTCTACATGATTCTGCTGATGCTTATACAGTCTTCTATGACCATCTCATTAGTTTCTTAAAGCATATTTTTGTTAGTATCTAACACCGTACAACCCTCTATTCCCAGGCTACTTGATCTTTATTGTTCATGTTGTGGGTTATGTTAACATGCGGTAACATGGAATTTTGTGTTTCCATGTTAACATGTAGTACACATCATTGCGAGAAAACAGAAGTAAAAACAAAGAATTTATAGGTGAAAAAACAATTGCAAATGTCAATGGCAGCAGGTATGGATCTCTCTACCATTTCATTGTGTATTTTTTTCTGTCAATTTTGTTTGCTTCAGAAAAAACTAAACAACATTTCGGTAGAGCCTTTTTCGATTTGAACAGAACTCACACTTGCAACAGCTTTACTGTACCAATATTTTTTTCTCTGATGTTTTTATATTCAAAAGCTGTTCTTTCAAAATAAGTATTGTTGGATAGCTTGATACACATTGTTCGGCCATTTCCTAATAGCTTAAGTTTGGGGAGAATTGATGATCTAACGGGGTATCAGAGTTCTAGTTTCTAGTAGGTGTTGGGAAGTCTATATATTTGCACTCTTTTCCCGTTTCGTTGCATGGATAGATGTTTGTATCTCCACACGTGCAGGACGGGTTGCGCGTGAGGGAAGAATGTTGAATAACTTGATATACATTGTTAGGCATTTGATTATCTAAGTATTATTTTCTTCTCATTTTTGCTCATTCACATTCTAGTCATATGAAATCTCTTATATATGGCATCTTGTAAAAAAATATTTTCTAAAAAATTAGTCAATTGCAAGATTGTCTCGATTGATACAAGATATTGCCTTTTCCTATATTTTCAAGAACAAAGAGCTCTAAAATTATTTGAATAAAAGGATTTGGAGATTCTGATTGCTCGATATTCTAGAGTGGAGCCACATTTTATTGTTTGTTGTAATGCCGAATAATTTATTCATTTATATGTTTTAAAACTTATTTATTTCATAATAATGATGTTTCCGGTCTGACTAGCGACCCTTGACCCGGTCTCTTTTTTGATTCATTCAACAGTCACGATTGTTAACATATTACTTTTAGATTTGATTTTTGTGCAAAAAATAGAGAAAAAACAACCTTTGTATCATTTGAGCAGCATTGTTTGGCATTGGCATTGGCATTTTGGCACCAACCACAGTAGTCCAAGGTTTTAAATTGTGAAATAAGTAACCCGTATCAGTATCGGTAATACGACCATATATCGTTAATATTAAACTGTATCGATTGATATTTATTAAAATATTCATATTCGTAGTGGCTAAAATGTAACTTATTATAACCTTGAACCATACTGTGATTGATCAAAACTCAGCGTGACCCCGGTGTCCTAATATTTTGGTCCCAGATATGCATACAAATAGACTTATGTTGCCTTTATGCGTATTGATTGGTTCAAACATGCAGGTCTGAAAGATTCCTTTCCTAAGGAACAGACAATCATTTGAGGTATTTTTGCAATTAATGCTACTTTTGGATGGATTTATAAGAAAAAGGAAATGGGGAACTAAATTATTTGTTTTTATTTATATAAATAACTTGAAAAATGAATTTTGGAGAAATGCTAATTAGTTTATTGTTCTTCTTCGGCCCACCTAGTTTTTCTTTTAAGATATTTTAGCTGCTTTGTGTTTTTGAGTTTTTTTGTTTCTATTGAATAGTTTTTACTGTTTGATTAAAATTTTATTCTTCTTAAAGAGAAAAATTTGAAAATATAAAATTTTTTATTTAATTTTGAAAAAACTTTTTTTCCAAAGAAGATAATTTTTTTTTTATATTTTCATACTACTCTTTTCATGAAGACCCGGAAAGTATAAAATTTTGATCAAATGATTTAAAAAGTTCACTAGAAACGAAAAAACTTATAAAACAAAAAAATTAAGAAAACCAAAGTGGCTAAAATGCTCAAAAAAGTACTCACTTCATCCCATTTATTTTTGTTCATCATTCTAATTTGAAATATTCTAAAATACTTGTTCACTTTGAAAGGTCCTAAAAAAATCATCACCTACAAATGGTTGTGAATACTTCTTAAAACGAGGATAAAGGGTAATGTAGGATTTCAATATCTTTACATTTGAATGTGCATTAAATGTATATTTCATTTAAATGATAGAACTCTTAGAAGAATAAATAAAATGAGACGGAGGAAGTAGTTTATACTGCATTTTTTTTTTCCTTTTCTTAAATATGTTTTTCAATAATTTCAAAGCTCCAAACATGCCCCTAA
>CM018898.1:7368243-7373243 GCA_009663005.1 Actinidia chinensis | reverse complement strand
TGTGGTGCTTTTATGATATGTAATGGTGACTTTATGATGTCTTAAGTTATGAATTTATGCGGTAGATTATATGAATAAACGTGGTTCATTTTATGATTTTTTACGGTAATTTTTATGATTCGTTAAGGTCAATAGGGTCCACTTATTAATTAAAATAAAGTTCACTTTTAAAAATATATTAAAATTTTATGATATATAGTGGCAATTTTTTTTTATGAATCAATATGATTTAAGTTATGAATTGATATGATCTTGTTATGAATTGAGATGGGGTCCACGTATTAATTATCGTGGGAATGTAATATGAATTGAGATGGGGTCCACGTATTAATTACCGTGGGAATGTAATAATTGAAGTTTGGTCCTCTTATGAACAATTGCAAAAAAATTATGATATTTTGTGAGCAAAAGCTTTAGTTATGAATCATATTGATGTTAGTTATGAATTGTTGTGGCTACTAATAAATTTTTATGAATAGTTTTGATAAAATTTATGAATTTTTGTGGCCGTTGTTACGAGATTTATGGCTAATCATAAAAATTTTTTTTATGAATTCAACAAGAACATTAGCTTATTTTATGAATTTTTATGGTTAGTTTATGAAGTTTTTTGATTTTCATTACGAAAATTGTGGATTAGTTATGAATTTTCAAATAATTTTATGATAGTTTATGTCTATTTTTGATTGACTTGTTAAATTGACCGTATCTATTAGTCAAAATTGATGATGTGACGTGTTTTCAACCACACATGGTGCAAATGGTATGTTTCTATAGTGTGTATGCTAGCTTTCCAAATAAGTTAAAGCTTCATTTGATTTAGCTATTTTAGCTCACTTTAGAAAAACAATTCAAATAAAAAAAGTTAAGTTGCTTTATCTAATTATAAACGTTGACAACTACTTTAGGTAGGTTCCTTTATATTCTTGATTTAATAAAGAAAAAAATTATTAATTACATTGGAAACAAACTCACCTTATTTTATTAAAATAATTAAAATCCATAAAAGTTGAATTATTTAGCTAGTTGGAGCCAAAAATATGTTAATCGGATATCTATATCCACGTAGAGATTGGAAAAATTATTTTACATGTGTTTACTCAACGAAATTGAACGATTTTAATGATATTATTGTCATCTGGCTCTGCGCCATTCATGCGCCTGTGATGGCATCCACGTCATCAAGTCACAAACACGTAAAGAGCTCGGGAAAGAGAAGGTTTTTTAAACAGGAGAGGAGACAGATTACGTACGGTGGGGCGCACAGTGTTGGAACCGTGTTCACGAGGATGGTTCCCATATACGACGACGCATGGCCGCCACGTGTAATCCAGGCTTTCCGTGTTGTACTCTTTGACCAGACATGGACATATGGTCAAACGTCTCCTCGCTGATCCTCTGCGCTCAGGTACAGTTTAACAACCAGTTTTAACGATCAACACGTGTCCTAACCTGTCCACCTTGAAAAAAATTACATCAGTAATATCACTTTATAGTTGACTAATTGTATTATAATCAAATTACAAACTATTAAGTGGGCAATGGGCATAATAAACCCTAGAGTAAAATACACTGACCTTCCCTGAGGTTTCGGTTTAATACACAAAGTACTCTTTATGTTTAAAAAATTACAATAACCTCCTTTAAGGTTTGAAACTTGTAACAGATTCTCCCATTTTACACTGACCATCCCTGAGATTCCGGGTTAATACACAAAGCATTCCTGACCTCAAATCAACATCTTTTGTAAAAAAGACAAAAAGAAGTAACTTTGTCAGGGGTGCTTTGTGTATTAACCCATAACCTCAGGGGTGATCAGTGTAAAATGGAGAGAAAATATTACAAGTTTCAAATCTCAAGGAAAGTCATTGTAATTTCTCAAACGTCAAGAGAACTTTTTGTATTAACTCGGGACCTCAGGGAGGTCAGTGTAATTTACTCTAAACCCTATTGTCCAACCGTAATAGTTATTAACTTTTCAAAATAGCTTCTTTTGGTTTATATAACTGTTTTAATTCTTGATTTTTTTTTCATATTTAGTAGTCTTTTTTATTTTTATCAAAATTTATTGATTTTTTTTTTTATCATTTGGCCAGCTTTATTTAGTGAGTTTTTTTAGGTTCGTTCCTCTTCGTGAGAAAAAGTGACTTGAATATTTAACTTCAAAATGCCCCATAATTGCATAAAAAATAAGCACTAAATGCAATGATTAAAGTTTATAAAATGCGATAATGTCGAACGACATCGTTCCCTAATTTTTATCAAGAATAAGTTGTGATCTAGTCAAGACTAATGAAACAGAGACTAATGAATGGTTTTAATTTTGACTGAATTATTACAATTGAAATTACAAGATTTAGTTTGTTACCAAAGTTAAAACCTGATTTATTGTTTTTGTAATCTTTCTTAAAATTTAAATAAAAATTAACCACAAGTAATTAATGGAGTAATTGATTATGGAGGAATGTTCGAAATTTCTTGAGGAGATTCCAAACTCAATTGGATGTAACCTTCTTCATATATTTTTGTACATTTTTATTTTACTATTAGATTGTGTTACTTCTAAATGAATCTCCCATGAATCTTAATTAGGTTCTTTAATGAAGACTAATTTATGGTAAAAATTCAATTTATTAAATTCATACAAAAAAAATGTTATTTTTATAAAAGTGATTATCCATAATTTTGTCTTACTCTTTTTCTTTGGAAGCCCTGTATTTTAGTTAAAGATTTAAGAATGAATTTGTACAGAGAAAAAAAAGTGAGCGGCAAAAAAATAAAATTTAAATATTGGCCAAATTTTATCCTTTACTTTTCTTTTTCCTCCATCAAAATTTAAAATTCAAGAAATCAAAATTTCAAATTTTAAACTCCAACTAGACTCATTTGATGCAATACTAGCTACAAAGCCAAAAAAAAGGGGTAAGTAATAATTAACTAGCGAATGATAATCATCTAGCCATTAAGAGTATCGTTATTAATTCTCGTATTAGGTCAGCCTATATAGGGGTTTGCCACGGTTTTAAACGGGACCCCACTTACAGAGGTGGGAATGATCCCCAAATTAGTTAGTCATGAGTCGAGTTATCAAAAATAATAATAATAATAATTAATGAATAATATATCAAACTAAACGTTTTACTATGTAAGAAATACCAAGAGTCGCAAGAATATGATAAATCTATCCACTTGTCAACATCTTCTCAATAATCGTTGAGATTTTAGGGCCAACCGATAGCGGAAAGCACGATTGGTGGAAGCATATGCATTCTATCTTATGCATAGGAACGCCTCTTTTTTTCTCTCTCTCAAATGAAATTGTTTTATACATATAATTTTTTTATAAATAGCTAATAAATAATAGTATTAACCCCCATAAACTTGGTCATCAAGAAGCTCATAAAGATTTTGTTTGGTTTAGGAATTCGATTCTCACCCGTGTGCTATCAACTTTTTGTGTTGAGTTTGTCCATGATACGGGATTTTGTCCCAACTTTATATGAGTCCTCTATTTGTATACGGTAAATTTTGTCTTTCTGAAGTAGTTGGTCCAGTGGAGTGGAGTCGACTGAATAACGAGTTATAAAAAAATAATAATAATTAATAATATTTTTAACAAATATTTCTTCATTTTTTTCTCATTTCCTTAACATAAATTAATTTACCTTCTATCACATATTTTATTTTTTCATATTTTTTCATATAGTTTTCTTTAATTCTTATTATTTCCCTTCACAAATCCAACATCCTAATATCTCATAAAAATTGTGCAAAATCACTTTCTGGTGTAAATTATGGGGAAAACACTTTCTTTTGTAAAGTTCTTTCTAAGTACCCCAAAATCAATAGAAATGACTCTCCTTGTCCTTCTTACAATTTCTCTTTTCTTTTTTTTTTTGGCAAAGATAAGCAGTAGTGAAAATATGCTGAAAATAACTAATTTTATAAGAAATTATAAAATGATTGGAGAACCATGGTAAGAAGTACTCTTTTATTCTTTTTTAACTTCTAAAATATATGCGGAGACATTTGTATGTTTAAAATAAAATTTAAAACACAACTATTTCTTAGTTTAACACTAAATTTTTCACTCCCTCACGTTGTAATTAATAGGAATAGACCAATTAACGTGAGCATCAAAAAAGAGAAATCTAACGGTCTCCGAATTTGAACCAAAAATTATTCTCAGAATTCAAAATAAATGATATAGATTCACTTGGATATGTGACTCTACATACTCAAGTGATTCTTAATCATTCATTTTAAATTTGGTATCTTTTTTTTCTTTCTAAATTTGGGACCATAACACTGATGCTCAAAAAAGTAATTTTTGCATCATATATAGTATATAGTATACATTTATGGAAAAAAATGCATGGCCCATGAAAACAAATGCACGTTTAGTAGCAAATACATTGCTATAGAATGTAGTGTACTATATATATACACACACACAAATACGCGTATTGACCTTAAGTAAGAAACAATGCAGTTTCAAAAAGAATATTACATTCACAAAGAAAGACAAATTCAACTTGAGATCAGAGAAGGTAGTTTCTTATAAGCAAACCTTACATGCATCCTTCCTATTCTTAAATACCCTTATTTTGTTTTTGGAAAGTAAGAATTTTTATAGACATTATTAGTGTAAGGTTGTGTGATTTGCGAAATTTCATGATACGTCGTATTTAATGTAATTCGGAGATTTGATTTATCCATCACAAGCATTTGAGGAAGTTCTTCAAGCATTCAAAAAGGTTTACAAGTATTCGAAAAGGTTTTTAAACATATTCATGCAAACTCATACTGAAAGAGACTTTTATGATATTGTGGATAATATTACTTTTTACCAGCAATTTCAAACTTGATTTTGACTACTTTAGAAATCGATTCAACCAATGCATATCAGAAGCAAAGTTGTAGCCCTAACAGTTTTCTTTCCAACACTTTAGAAATTAGCTCAATTGAATATTGGAGGAAAAAATTATGGCCAAAATACT
>CM018898.1:7248243-7250743 GCA_009663005.1 Actinidia chinensis | reverse complement strand
CGCTTCTGTATCCTCTAGTCATCCTCCTTTGGAAACTATTATAATTGAACATAAGGGATCAGTTATGAAAGCCACACCTTTTAAAATACCCAGTGATAATACAGAAATTAAAAAAGTCATTGAGCAAAATAACTACACAAATCAATATCTTACAACTATAGGAAAACAATTAGATAATATAGAAACCAAAATAGATAGTAAATCCTTAGCCATCAATTCTCCTAGTCCTTCTAAAGTAAATTTAGAAACTCCAATAATTACATTACCTAGTAATAGAAGTAAGCTTGGACTTTCTACAAAAACGAAAGATCTTAAAAAGATTGAAGATTTATTTTCTAAATTAGAGACAAAAGCTCACTTAAAGGATAAGGGATCATCCATAAAAGTTATTAATCAACATGACCTACATGCTTCCGATTCAGTCAATACTTCAGAGGAAGATATTTCAGAATTAGAAAAACAATTTAATTTAAATAAAATTACAAAACCAAAGTTTCATCCAATAAGTACTACAAGTACAAAAAATTGGTATTCTAAGCCTACCCCTCCTGATCTCCAGTACGAGGAACGAAACTTAGATAATCAATTTTCTGTCGAGGCTAAAAAACTTTATGAATGGAATATAGATGGTCTTAGTGAAAATGGTATTTTACAAAAATTACATCATTTATCCATGGTCGCCAATAGCTACTTAACAAACTATTTAGATTATATACAATCTGATATAGTTGAATTATTAGTCTCTGGTTTTACAGGAATGTTAAAATCTTTGTGGGATAAATACCTCACTGAAGAGTCACGAGAAAATATTAAAAATGCTATTCAAATAGATGAAAACAACCTGCCCATTTTTTTATGAAAACATAGGGTCAGGAAAACCTGATGGAATTAATACTTTAATCTATACAATAATTAAACATTTCGTAGGAACCCCTAGCGATATACATTCTAGAATACATGATCAATTAAGCAACCTTAATTGCCCAACACTTAGCGATTTTAGATGGTATAAAGATGTTTTTACCTCTCGAGTCATGTTACGAGAAGACTGTACTAAGTCTTTCTGGAAAGAAAAATTCATCAATGGATTACCTAGTCTTTTTGCTCATAAAATTAGGGATGTCCTTAGTCAACCTACAGGTACCATAGAATATTATCAACTAACTTATGGCGACATAATAAGCACAATTCAAAGAGAAGGACTAAGAATGTGATAGATATGAAAATAAGAAAACAAGAAAATAAAGATAAAAACAAAGCTAAATATGAATTAGGTAATTTTTGTGAACAATATGGTCTTCCCCCTGTTGCTCCTTCAATTAGAAAACATAAACATAACAAGTCTAAAGAATTTAAGCCATATACAAAACATAAAACCAATAAATTTCCATCTAATAAATTTTATGATAATACAAAAAAGAATTCTACGAAAAAACATAATAGTAAAAACTATAATAAAAAAAACATTACCTGTCATAAATGTGGAAAGAAAGGTCATTATAAGAATGAATGTTGGTCAAAATCTAAAATAAATAAGTTACAAATATCTGAGGATGATAAAAATAAAATTTTTGAAATATTCAAATTAACCAATATAGACCGCTACAAGTCTAATCATCAAACTGATAGTCATCCAGACACAACTAGCTCTTTGTCCACCAGTGATAATGACGACCTAATAAACATAGGATGTAAAGACACTTGTTGTAAAAATTTAAATGTACTTACAAAACCCCAACAAGAAGAAGATGTTTTGATAGAATTAATTAGTAAATTAGAAGATGAGAAACTAAAACAGCAATATATTAGTAAACTAAAAGCTTTATGGATAAAAAATAAACCACAAAAAGATAAACCTGTTATAAGTCTCAATAACACTCTTGAAAGGTTTAAACGGAATAAACAAAAGGAAGTTTCACTAAAACACCTTCAACAATAAATTAATTCCATTAAAAGAGAAATAAAAGAATTACATATCAAAGATAAATCTTTAGAAGAAGAAATAACAATATTAAAAATAGATAAAAAATTTGATGAATTTAAGTCTAATTCCTCAGACGAAGAAAACCCTAGTGCAAATAATAGTGACAATGAAGATAGCTGGATAAATATAATCAACAAAATAAACTTACAAAAATGGCATTCTAAGATTAAACTCATCATCAAAGATTATGAAATTGAAGTTATAGCTTTGATTGATACTGGTGCATATCTAAATTATATTCAGGAAGGATTAATACCCACCAAGTTTTACCATAAGACTACTGAAAATTTAAGTTCTGCTAATGGTACTAAAATGAAAATAAATTATAAATTACCAAAAGTACACATATGTCAAAATAAAGTTTGTTTCAAAACCTCCTTTGTCTTAGTAAAAAATATGACTGATAAAGTCATTCTAGGTTTACCATTTATATACTTATTATATCCATTTACTACAAATCCTAGAGGAATAACTTCTAAACCATTTGGACAACTAGTAACTTTTAAATTCTTATCT
>CM018898.1:7110743-7113243 GCA_009663005.1 Actinidia chinensis | reverse complement strand
GGTAGATAGAAAATAAGATCCTAATGAAAAGATACTATTATTTGTTTTATAATAAAAAAATATTTTGAATTAATTATTATATGTGTTGTGGTAAACATTTGGGACAAGTAACCAACAGTCAGAATTACTTGATAATGATTTCGGTATTAAACTCATTAATCTACATAAGGGAACAAATGTCACAGGAGTGGGTGAGGCCACTCAAAACCCCTCCGACGTGGAGATGAGATCGATATAAATTTGCTAGATTAAGTAAAAAAATTATATAGCACTATTTTAGAGTGAGAATGCAGTTACCATTTTTGAAAAAATTATGAGCAGCCTTTTATAGATGGAGATTTCACAAATATATGAGAATATCGCGGAGAAATCCTCGGGCAACCACGTAAGGAAGCAGTGGCCGAATATATTGGCATAATGGGTGGAGGATTCCATGTAGAGGTGGTACCACATTTGTAGGTGGTTGCTGTGGGGGAGATGGAGTCACGTTCATCTCAGTATAAAGAGATTGGGGACTAATTACCGAGCAACAAGTGTTGGCAATTTGGGATGATGGGAGGAGAACATGAGCGATGTAAGGTAGCTTGGCATGTTGAGTGGTGACCATGAGATATTGGCGACGTGACCATCTTATAGATAATGTGGCGACATGGTTCGAGTGTAGTCATTTCCTCGAGCTAATTTAGGTGAAAATTCACCCTCCATTAGTTGCCCCTTTACTCAAGATGCCGAGGAGGATTACTTGGCATTATTGTGTACCAAACTAAGGAAAGACGATAGATGAGGTAAGCATGTAATGATGGCTCGCTCTACTGGGGCGGCACATGTAAAAGCATTAAAGAGAGGTGCGTCCCTTCATTTGCGTACGGCCAAAATGTTCTCGACATGTGGAGTGTCGTCAAATCCTATCTATTGAAGCGATCAGATCCTAGCCCTTCGTTTCTCCTATAAATAGGAGAAACCCTTCACACTGTGTATCCTTCTACATCTTGAGTTCGAGAATCGTTACCTGATCATCTCGCCTTTTGCCGTTTTGCGATTGTTTTAGCTACCCAATAAGTATTCACAACCTCAATTTATGTTTTGAATTTTTTGTTTATGTCTGACGACGCTAGCATAAGAGACGTAGATAACTCTCTTCCTTCTTGGACATCTGACCACTTAGGAGAACATTCCTATATGGAAACCGAGGTTACCGAATATCCCTCCTATCCCAAGGAAGATTCTCCTGGAAATGAGGGAGATTTTTTAGTGCATACCAAGCCCCCGCCACAGAGAGAGACGAACATAATGACCCAAGACAAGCTAGAACGTCTGTGTGACTCATGTTCTTTCCCTGTTGGGATTCAAATGAGGCTCTCCAAGGCTAATGAGACTGTAATGTCTACTCGCCCGGGTGAGGTGGCCTTCTATGGGCTCGCTTGACGTCTCCTCATTCACCCCACACTTAGGAGAATAGTGGCTTTTTACAACATTTGCCCTGCCCAGTTAGCCCCCAATGCGTGGCAAAGTATGGTTTGCGCGTTGGTGCTGTGGTGACATAAGAAATATGCCTTCTCCCTAAGTGAGTTTAGACATTTGTTTGGCTTGTTTAACAATCCAAGGCTGGGCTTAGGCTTTCTATACTTCAAGGTGAGGCCAAAACGTTCCTTGATCGGGGGATATCCCAACAACATCAAGAGATGGAAGAGAAAATTCTCTTTCATATCAAGGGATTACCGAGAGTTTGCCCATGGACTGTCTCGGGAGCTGGGAGTTCTGAGGATTTCGAGATCGTGGAGCACCCCAGGTTAGCTTTGTCAATTATCGGCTCATTCCTTGTTTACCAATCTTCATTTCTTTTTTTGACATTGTAACATTTTTAGATTGGCATTGCAACGCGCCGCCTGTCCTGACCAAGTCCGAACAAGAGAGGTTTGACCAAATCTCTGGCACCTTGAAGTAGGACAGTTTTACGCTGTCAAGGATATCCTCCATTTAAAGGCTTTTCTTAGGAGCTCTGCCCTTGATTAAGGGAACATGCATCTAGTGGTGGAGACAACGTTGTGGAGAAAAATTCGGCGACGCGGCTCATGTTGAGGTTGATGAGGGTGAGTCTTACCATTCCCATGGTGACCATTCCTGAGATGACCCAATGGAGTACGTAGGCACTATTAAGAAGAGACAGAGGGAAATCTTGCCTCTCCACCCTGATCAAATGTTGTTATCAATACTTGGGGCTAAAATCTAGTCATCTTACTTTTATTGGGTCCCATATATCTCGAACTCGAGCTTGAGCTCTAGGATCTAGTTAGAATCACAGCTGCCCCTCGAGCTAAGATCGGATGGTATTGCCTTCTTCCCTTTAACTAGTCTATTCTTTTTCTTAATTAACTTTAGTTTCTCAATGCAGCGATGTCGAGAAAGATGGACCTGAAAAAGCTCGCCCAGTTGGCGAAGGCGAAGGGCAACCTGAAGAAAGGTATGACCCCATCCAAGGAAAAAGGCATTCATATAAGCG
>CM018898.1:7010743-7018243 GCA_009663005.1 Actinidia chinensis | reverse complement strand
CCATCTTTCCCTTAATGAATTCAGGAGGAGCCTTTACACCTTATTTAGAAGTCCAAGGTCAAACTCGGGATGGCTGTATTTCAAGGCGAGGCCGGGCTAAAACATGATCAAAGGGTCGCCCAGCAACATGAAAAAATGGAAAAAAAGATTCTTCTTCATCTCTAGGGACGATAGGGAGTTTTTCTCGAGCATAGCTCCGGACGAAAGAGCTACATGGGTCCCAAGGTCCTGAGACACTCCAGGTCAGCCTAGTTTTTATATCAATATTTTTCTTAAGTTCGTCATCTCGTCTTAATCTAACAATTTTTTTCTTTCAAGCAAACGTTGCAACAAACTACCTATCTTGACCGACACCAAGGAAGAGAGGACAAAGAAAGTTTTGGATAAAATAGGGCTGGGGGATACTTCAACGTTCCGGCTATCCTCTACTCCAGAATGTTTCGCTAGTTCTTCGCCCCTGGCCATGCCGAGATGTCCTCTAGCAGCGGGGGCAACAATGCATCCGAAGATGGCGTGGTTACCGCTTTGGGCGATGAGGGTGAATTCTGCCACCCCTGACACGAACATCCCTGGAATGAAAGCCCTCGAGATGGATCATTAGAGTTCATAGGAATCATTAAGGAATGGAGGAGGTTTTTCCCTCCCTTTCCTGATCTAACCTTACTAAGGCTGCTAGGGCGGAAAGTCCCAGACGCCTTAGGCTTGGGACCATTTAGTTCGAGCTCAAGCTCGTATTTTGGGTCAGAGTCCTAGTCAGACTCAGGGTTGCCCCTAGATTTTAGATCAGATGGTACTGACTTAAATTATTTTTAAGTATTTTATCTTTTCTTTGTATTTGATGTCGGCTCTTATATTGCAGCCATGTCAAAAAGGATTAGTTTGACAAAGCTCGCCAAGAAGGTGGAAGAATCCAAGGCTGCCACCTCGTCAAGCAAAGGCGTGGTGATTAAGGAAAAATGGCCCCGAGACGAGGCCCCCGATTCCACGCCCAACAAAAGGGTTAAAAATAACGAGTCCAAGGGGAAGGAGACCATCTTGCCGCCCGAAGCTAAGAAGGCCAAACCCATCAAGGCGGCGAGTAGAGAGGCTGTGCGGCCAGCAGCTCCCAGGGAAAGCCCTTCAAAGAAGTTCTGGAGCATCCGTGATGGCGAGTGTTACTGTGGCCGAGAAAATTCTTGCCGGGGTGATCCTTCCTACCGACAAGAAGAGGGTTGATCAACTCTCTTTGGACCAAATTGTCACCAAGTTCCTTCACATCTTGGGCTAGGTATATACTCATTTTTATCCTCAGATTCAATTTACACACTTTTACTGATTTAGGGCACCTATTTTTTTTGCAGGGGATAGTGCTTGGGTCTTCTCTCACTGTCTGAAGCAGGGACATAAGGAATGAAGCCACCTTCCACGCTGCCCGAGTTGAGTCAGCCGAAATGAAAATGGTCAGGCTTAAAACTGGGCCATAAAAATGGAAGAGCTATTGGCTAAGTTTGGCGAGCAAGAGTGAAAGGTCGTTGAAGAGATGGCCATGCTAAGGGATGACCGAGAGGCTATCATTGAGAAATTGGTGAAGATGGATATGGTGGTGGCCGATCTGAGAGGCCGAGAAGCTCGAACGAAGAAGCTCAGTGTTGAAAAGTTCAAATCTTCGGAGGATTTTCAAGAAGCAATGGAAGATGCTTCCTCCAAATACTTGGGGGAAGGATTTGACTTCTACAACTTGCTCAACACCATCCTAACCTCGGGATTGACCTCGACGACATGGATATGGATCGAGACCTGCTCGAGAGGGATGAGCCCGAGGCCGAGGAGAGTAAGGACCAAGGAGAAAGGAAAGGCGGCACCAATCTCTTGTCTCCTTGAATGGCCCGCCCCCTTTTTCTCTTTTTTTTCTAACAAGATGTAATCTTTATTTTCAATGAATGAATGTTGGCTCTTTCTACACTTGTATGATTTCTTAGAGTATTTCTTGCTTGCACTGGTGTTATCACAAAGTGGTAAGTATAACTTAAGAGTGGCGACATAAAGTTGGAAAACACTAAAACAGCGAGCAACTTTAAGCATCAAATCGAACCATGGCGATTAAGATTGAATAACTGGCAACGTAAAACTGGCATGTCAATCTTTTTGGCTAAATAAACTACTTGACGAATATATTGTCTTCACCTTTATAAGGCAAATTTCAAATTTAATCCTAGTGATTAAATGACACAGCGAGGTTAGTTTAAAGGTGATTAGAGGCGACTTCAATCGTTAAACTTTCATGGCAAAAATGTTAATTAAGCAAATCACAATGGCAATCAAGATGCCTTATCATTTTGCAATGAATGAGCGTTCTTGATATAGGCGACATCCGCAATGGTGATCAAGACGCCTTATCATTTTGCAATGAATGGGCGTTCTTGATGTGGGTGATACCCACAATGGCGATCAAGATGCCTTATTATTTTGCAATAAATGGGCGGTCTTAATATTGACGATAATAAAGTTGAATGACTATATAAAACTTTCACTTTTGGCGATATAAACCATTGGTGGATAATGGCGATGAAATCAAATAGGAAATTTTATTATTCCTGAGAAAGTGGACATTACAAGTGGCTGTAAGCATGGCGATATCCACAATACAGGCAATTTTCTTCTCATGGAGACTAGTAGATTCACTGGTAATATTTTTTTCAAATGCTCGGCGTTCCACGGGTGAGGAAGTGTTTTTCCATTCATGTCTTCCAGCCAATACGTTCCCAGTCTGGATACTTTGATAACTTTGTAAAGGCCTTCCCATGTAGGACCGAGTTTTCCTGCATTTGGTTCCTTTATAGACAAAGTGACCTTCCTCAAGACCAAATCGGCAAGCAGGAAAGATTTGTGCTTAACTTTCTGGTTGTAGTACCTGGCGACCTGTTGCTTGTAAGCTGCCTAGCTTACCTTAGCTCATTCTCTTCTTTCATCAAGGAGATCAAGGTTGAGCCTAAGCTCAGCATCGTTGCTCTTATTATCTAAGTTTGAGGTTCTGTAGCTCGGCATCCCTATCTCCACTAGTATGACTAATTCCATCCCATAAACCATTGAGTATGGTGTCTCGCTTGTAAGGATTTTGCTTGCCGTGTGGTAGGCCCACAGTATGCTCGGAAGATCTTCTACCTGTTCCCTTTTGAATCTTTCTAGCCTCGTCTTCAAATTTCCCAAGATTGTTCTATTGGTGACTTCCTCTTGATCGTTTGCTTGAGGATGACCAGGTGAGGAGAAAATGGTGGAAGATGGCGATATTCAAGCAGTCGCCATCCGAGCAGAACTGCTTGAATCCATCATTTAAACTGTTTTGGCATTGTTCGAGATATTGACTTTTCGAATCCTAAATCGACAAACGATGCTTTTCCATATGAAATTCCTGGTGTTTCTCTCTGTGATCTTGGCGAGAGGCTCAGCTTCTATCCACTTCATAAAGTAATCAATGGTGACGATCAAGAATTTTCTTTGTAATTGAGCTTGAGGTAGGGGTTTGAGTATGTCTACACCCTACTGAGCAAACAGCTATGGGCTGGTTATTGGTACCATCTCGGTGTAAGGTAGATGACTTACTAGAGCAAACCTATGGCATTTATCACATTTCTTCATGTACAATGTCGCGTCTCATTTCATCTAAGACCAGAAATAGCCTTGGCGAACTACTTTCCTCATTAGTGACCTCGCTTTAGAATGATTTCCGCAGATACCTTCATGAATTTTCCTTAGCACATGTTCTGTTTCTTCAAATTAGAAACACCTTAGGAGAGGCCCTAAAAAAGACCTTTTGTACAATATTCCATAGAGAATGCAAAATTTTGCTAACCTGTATCGTATCCAATAAACTTGGAATTTGTTCGGTGGTAACATGCCATTTTGGAGATAAGCGATGATATCGTCCATCCAAGTAGAACCTTCATTTATTTGGTAGATGGATTTGGCAATCTCAATGCTTGGGTTGGGCAAGAACTCTAGTGGAATACTTCTGTCCGAGATGAAATCAAAGGTAAAGGCGAGGTTGGCCAGAGCATCAGCCTTCTTATTCTCCTATCTAGGGACTTGGCGAATTTTGAAGTCTTTGAATTTTCTGGACATAGTTTTTGCCTCATCTAAGTAGGACGTCATCCGGGTATCTTTGACGAGGTAATCCCTTTGAACTTGATTTACCACTAGTTGGGAATCACTGAAGGCGTCCAGAGAATCTATTCCCAATTCACTCGCGGCCCTTATTCCGGCGAGGAGAGTTTTATATTTCGCTTCGTTGTTGGTAGCCATGAATCCGATACGAATGGCGTACTCCATTTTCTTGCCAGACGGAGTTTGGAGAATAAGTCCTGCCCTGCAACCATGTTGGTTTGAAGACCCATCCACAAATAACTTCTATCTGACGAGGTCCTCATCTAGGTTCTGTTCTTTTAGAGCTTCTCCCTCAGAGATGGTCATCTCTGGTTTTAGAGCAACTTTGTGTTTGAACTCGGCCACAAAATCAGCTAAGGCTTGGGCTTTGACCATCATTCTTAGTTTGTATTCAATATGGAATTCACTCAGCTCAATGGACCACTTGAGGAGCCTTCCCGACGTGTTGGGTCATTAGAGGATCTGCTTCAAGGGTTGATCAGTCAATACAACAATGGGATGGGCTTGGAAATAGTAGCAAAGCTTTCTAGCGGCAATCAGAAGGGCATAAGTGAGCTTCTCTACTTTCAGGTATTTGGTCTCGGCCCCCATAAGAACTTTGTTGACGTAGTATACCGGCTTCTAGATTTTGCCCTCTTCCCGAATAAGCATTGCGCTTACTGCTATTGGATAGACGGGCAGGTATACTATGAGCTCTTCGCTTGTGGTGGGAACTGTAAGCAAAGGTGTCGAGCCGAGATGTTTCTTCAGCTATTGGAATGCTATCTCAGATTCTTGTGTCCACTAGAAAGATTGGTTCTTCCCCAGGATCTTAAAGAAAGGGAGGCACTTGTTAGCCGATTTGGAGACGAATCTATTAAGGGTGGCAACTTTCCCGGTCAGCTACTGGACCTTGTGAATGTTCTTGGACGAGCTCATAGCAAGCAGAGCTTGAATCTGGTCAGAGTTTGCCTCTATTCCACGCTTAATTACGAGGAAGCCTAGGAACTTTCCTTAGGAGATGCCAAAGATGCATTTAGAAGGTTTCAGCATCATTCAGTGCTTCCTTAGGATGCCAAACGCTTCTTCCAGGTGGGGGATGTGATTAGTGGTTTTGATGCTTTTAACGAGCATATCATCTATGTACACCTTCATAGTCTTTTCAATCAACTCTTTGAACATTTTGTTTACTAATCTTTGATATGTCGCCCTAGCATTCTTCAAACCAAATGGTATTACCTTATAGCAATACAGTTCTCTCTCAGTGATGAAAGAAGTCTTCTCTACATTAAGTAGATGCATTTTAATCTGGTGATACCTAGAGAAGGTGTCCATAAAGTTGAGAAGTTCGTGCTTGGATGTAGCATCAATTATCAGGTCAATTTTTGGCAAAGAAAAACTGTCATTTGGGCACGCTTTGTTGAGATCGGTGAAGTCAACACATACTCTACACTTCCCCCATTTGGGGGGACGACGACAATGTTGGCAAGCCAATCTAGGTAATGGGCTTCTTTGATGACATTGGCTTTGACGAGCTTGGCCACTTCTTCTTCTATAACTTTTAGGCATTCTAGAGTGAATTTTCTCCTTTTTTGGTGAACTAGGGGATGATCAGGCAAAGACATCATAATTGTTCTTTAAAAACTCCACCAAAATAGTCCGCATCTCTTTAGTTAGATCTGTCCCGATCACGACATGGCGATTTGGATAGTTGGGATGAATGGAGATTAGAGTAATTTCTTCTAGGGGTTTGGCATTTTCTATTTCTCTAGGATCTACTAGGGTAATCTACCCTACCTCGTCCCTTAGTGCCTCCATCTCGATGTCGTCGATCTGTAATTGCTATTGGACATATGGTTTTTGTGGAGGTTCAGTCTTCATGGCCAAGATGAAAAATTGCTTGGCCACTTTCTAGTCGCCTTTCACCTCACCCACCCCCGTTGAAGTGGGGAACTTCATTTTTAGGTGGTAGATAGAAGTGATGACCTTTGTTCTCCTAACATTGGGTGACCCAGGATTGTGTTGTAGGGCGAAGAGCAATCCACTACAATAAAGTCTTGCCAAATAGTAGTCTGGTAGGGCTCCGTTCCCAAGGTCATTGGCAACTTGATCCACCCAAGTAAGTGAGTGGCATTTCTTCCCAATCCGATTAGAGGAGTGTGAAATGGATGCAGTTTATCAAGCCCAATTTTTATTTTGTCAAATACCGAGATGAACAAAATATCTGTCAAACTTCCATTGTCAACTAGAATCCTCTGCACATTGAAATTGGTGATGACAGCTGAGATGACCAAGGCATCGTCATGAGGGAGGTGCGAGCCCCTCAGGTCATCATTAGTGAAGGTAATAGGCAGGTGGGCTCCAGCTACAAGCGACGAAAGGTTATAAACTTCTTCCTCTACTTGCCCACTAGCACTCTTGGCGTGCCTCTTTCGAGATGAGCTTGAACATTCTCCTGACCCAAAATCGTTGTGGATTACCTGTATGTCCCCTACTATTGGCCTATTGTCGTCATATCTTCTTTCTGGTGAGTCTAGTGGTGGACGATTTGCAATGTACTTCCTCATATACCCTTTCTTGATAATGTCTGCTATTTGTTCTTTTAATTGAAAACAATCTTCAGTGTTGTGTCCATGATCTTAGTGGAACTCACAATACTTGTTCTTGTTATTATTCCTTTTCTAGGGATCGATCTTGATTTTTCCAAACCATTTGACGAACTCTTCGTGTTTGATTTTTGTGAGCACTTGGGCGTTGGGAGCATTGAAAGGTGGCAATAACAACTCAAGGCAGCGATGTGAAGTACGAGGGCGCCTGTCGGCTCTCCTTGAGTCTCGGTCTGACTTCCTACTCTTAACCTTGTCCTTATAATCAGATCGCCTAGTTTTAGGCTCTTTCCTCTTATGGTCATCTCTTTCTAACCTTCTTCATTTGGCCTTAGCTAACTCCCCCGTTGCAATATATTTGTCAACTTTTCTTTAGAGAGTTGACAACGTTTCAAAAATATTTTTAGAGAGGGAGTCAAATAATGGGCTTGGGCAAAGTCCTTCTATCATGGCCATGATTACCACTTTGTCACTAAGATCCTCCACTTCCAAGATAGCCTGGTTGAAACGTTTCACGTAGTTTTTCAATCTCTTAGCCTCCTTCTGGTGAATGGTGAAAAGGTGGGAGGCATTTTTCTGTCTATCCCTGCAGCTCATGAAATTGGCGACAAAGAGCCTGCTTAGGTTGCCAAATGAGTCAATGGTTCCTAGAGAGAGTTTCCTGAACCATGATCTCGTCGATCCCTTCAGAGTAGCAGAAAAGCTTTGCACATCACCTCGTCAGAGTATCCCTGGAGTGACATGAGGTTTTTATACGAATCCAGGCGGTCCATAA
>CM018898.1:6993243-7000743 GCA_009663005.1 Actinidia chinensis | reverse complement strand
AGAGAGATGCAATGGAGAGGCAGGTGGCGATGGAGTTAGGATGAGAGGAGTATCCATGGTGTTAGAGAATTTCTTACCTTCCCTTTGTCTCAGTGCATACTTGTGACTAGTTTTGCGAATAGGGGGGGGGGGGGGGAAATCAGATTCAATGGCAGATGAGTCCTTTTCTTTTACTTCAACATTTTGCTTAGCATTGTCACTTTCTTTTCTTTCTTGGTCATCCTTCTCACTTTATTCCTTGTTCTTCCTCCTTGTCTCTTTCCTTTTCAATTTCGTTTTCTCCTTCTTCTTCTTCTTCCTCATCCTCTTTCTCTTCTTCTTCATTTTCTTCTTCTTCTTCCATTGTTCTTTTGCCCATTCTCAGTAATTGAATTTTCTTTTTCAATTCTCTGACTTTCCTTTTCAAAAGCAATAACCTTTTTGCAGCATTGTTTGTCTTTTCATTCAATTTTTGCAAAAGTTCCATTACTTGAACCATAAAATCACCCATTTCCATTTCACTTCCCTCAAATTCATAAGCCAAGGATTTTTTGGCACTCCTTTGTCTAGAACTACTCACGGATGGAGTCTTCTCCTATGATGCGCTGACCTCACCAATTTTCTTGATACATTTAGGAGTTCACTTGTTATTTTTCAAAATGTACCCCATTCTTTTTAGGGTCTTGTCATTGTACTCATCACTAATGAATTTGGGGGTTATCTTCTTCTCGTTATTCAAGTCAATTTTGAAGTATTTGAAATTTTGGTCAAAAAGATACTGTAAGGTAGAAATTTTTAAACATTATGGCTTTGAACATGTGGTCTAATATAAACAAAGGCAAGTCAATCTTTGAATCGGTTATATATGCCCACAAAAAGAAAAGTTCTTTCTCCAAAACGTACTCATATTTTCTGTTTTGGGGGTGAAAATGGTGCAAAAAAATGATGCACTAGCCTCAACTCAAGAGGCAAGTTATTTGCGATTGGTTGCACGCACTCATCTGTCTCCTATCTATATAAAACCTTTAATTGTTCTTTTCGGGTCACATTATCCCGATAGACTTCACCACTGAGTCCAATTCCAAGAATTTTTCTAAGTACGGATCTGTCTAATTTGAAAGAAACTCCCTTGACATAGCTATCAATTGAAACTTGTCCATAATCTCTAGTGGCATTGGATAAAAGTGGGCCATTAAATCAAGGTACACATCATCTCTCATTGTGGTCGTGGATTTCCAACCTAGGTTTCCCAAGTTCATACTTAGCTCAAAATTATGGGAATTAAAAAAGTTGTAATGTACCCATCTTCCATTGAATACTTTCCTAAGAGAAAAATCGAAATTGTACCTTTCTTGCGATTTATCCTCATCGAAGTATAACTCATTCCTTTCTAAGGTTGTGGTAGAAGTAGATTTCCCTCTTTCATTTTTCTTCTTCTTTCCCTTGTCCTTGCTTGAATTAGCTGTTGATTTTCTCTTCTGGCCCTTCGAAATTTGAGGGGTTGACACCACAATGGCTTTCAAAGCTTTCTTAGGTTTTATGATTTTTGGTTCCATGTATAGATTTGTGGAGGTTATGAGAGGTTAGAGGAGATCGATTAGGGTTCGTGTGAAGTATAGGAGAGTGATTTTGAGAGGATCGTGGGTGACAGTTGGTTTTTAGAGGGAACTTAGAGAGAGAGAAATATATAGAAAGAATGAGTCACGTGAAATGACGAACGTGGGTCTCTCAGTTTTTATAGACCTGACTCATGTATCGACACATGACCTTAAGGTGTCGACACTTGAGGCTCAAAAGTTCAATATAAAGTTTTGTCATCATAAAGTGAGGTGTCGACACTTGAGGCTCAAAAGTTCAATATAAACTCTCTGTTCTAATGTGTCAACACGTAATTGAATATGAAAGTTCTGTTCTAATATGTCGATACTTGTAAGTGAGGTGTCGACACTTGAGACTCAAAATTTAGTATGAACTTTCTGTAAGTATGTGTTGACACATAGAGTTTGAGGTGTCGACACTTGGGTCTCAAAACATTTAATGTGATATTTCTATTCGTATGTGTCAACACATGAAGGTTTAGATGTCGACACCTGAGTCTTAAACGTTTGTGCAAGTGCATGAAATGAATTATGAATATAAATTGCACAAATTTGGTCACAATTTAAACACCATTTTGACATTTAAATTACTGAAGTTTATCAAATATTAGCACATAGGGTTACACATTCCCAATTCTCTTCTAATCATGCTAAATTTCTCTTCATTTAACGGGTTTGTGAAAATATCAGCTAATTGCATTTCTGTGCTCACAAATCAAGTTCAATGTCACCCTTTTGCATATGATCTCTTATAAAATGGTATCTTATTTTAATGTGTTTGTACGAGAGTGCTGAATGAGATTCTTAGTCAAGTTAATGGCGCTCGTATTGTCACATCTAATTGGTATGTGATCAAATAAAATCCCATAATCCTTTAATTGTTGTTTCATCCACAATACTTAGGCACAACAGCTATCAACTGCCACATATTCGGCCTCAACTGTGGAGAGAGCAACAGAGTTTTGTTTCTTACAACACCAAAACACAATCATATTGCCTAGGAGTTGGTACGAGCCACTTATGCTCTTCCTATCAATTCTACTCCCCGCATGGTCAGCATTAGTGTAAGCAACTAGATTAAATGATTTGCCTTTTGGATACTATAATCCAAGATTAGGTGTGTGTTTAAGATATCAAATTTTTTGTTCACAATAATTATATGTGGTTCTTTAGGATTAGATTGAAATCTCGTACACAAGCAAATACTAAATATAATATCTGGCCTACTAGCAGTTAAATATAGTAGAGAGCATATCATGCTTCTATAAAGCTTAATATCTACTGATTTACCTTTTTCATCGCTGTCCAATTTTGTTAAAGTACTCATCAAATCCTTGATATACTTGGCTTGGTTGATAAAAATATCTTCTTTCAATTGCTTAATTTGAAGAACGAGAAAGTATTTAAGTTCTCCCATCATGCTTATTTCAAATTCTCCCTGCATACACTTAGCAATCTTTTTACAAAAAGATTCATTAGTAGCATTGAATATAATGTCATCCACATAAATTTGTGCTAGGAGCATATCATTATTTTTGATTTTAATGAAAAGAATGATATCTATCTTTCCTCTTGAAAATCCCTTTTCAATCAAAAACTTACTCAATCTTTTATACCAAGCCCTTGGGGGTTATTTCAAACCAAACAAAGCTTTTATTAATTTAAAAACATGGTTGAAAAATTTTAGATTTTCAAAATCGGGAGGTTACTCAGCATATAATTCTTCGGTAATAAAGCCATTTAAAAAATCACTTTTAACGTCCATTTGATAAACTTTAAAATTCTTGAAATATTGCGAACAAGCAACATCCTAACTGCTTTTAATCTAGCTACTAGTGCATATGTTTCATCAAAATCAATACCTTCCTCTTAGCTATAACCTTGAGCAACAAGTCTTGCCTTGTTCCTCACAATGACTCCGGATTCACTCATTTTATTTCTAAACACCCATTTAGTTCCTATGATTGGGTTATTACTAGGCCTAGGAACAACGTGCCATATCTCATTCATTTCAAATTGATTAATCTCATTTTGCATGGTATTTATCCAAAATTCATCATTTTCGGCATCTTAAAAATATTTTGGTTTTATATGCAATAAAAATGCAAGATGATTGCACACATTCCTAAGAGATGAACGAATTCTCACCCCTTGTGAAGGATCATCTAGGATTTGTTCGATTGGATGGTTATGCACAAATTTTCATTTCTTAGGTAAACCTTCATTGACATTTTGCTGGCTTGATGAAGCTTCTTGTGCTTCCTCCTTTTGTGGATTCTCACTTGAGATTGGTTGAATGTCAAGCTTTTCTTAGCTTCGCTCAACTTCCTCTACATCATAACTTATGACATATTTTTCTTCAATGAATACACCTTTCTTTCTGTAGCTCATTTGCATGAGATTTGCCTCTTGTATGTTTTCATTTTTGTATATTGTCTAAGTATGCTTAGGTAAACGTTGTCGGACAAAGCTCGAAGCTCACATAGAGTTCGATGAGCTCTTTTCTAAAATTTTACTAAGTATACTTAGGCAAGATTCACAGGACAGAGTTTAGAACTCGCATAGAGTTTATCTAACTCTTTATTGAAACTTTTTTTTTGGTTAAGTATACTTAGACAAGATTCACATGACAGGGTTTGGAACTCGCATAAAGTTTGGCTGATTCTTCTTTGGAATTTTTTGCTAAGTATGCTTAGGCTAATCTCGTGGGACAGAGTTCGGAGCTCGCATAGAGTTCGGCTAACTTTTTCTTAAAAATTATTTTTACTAAACATACTTAGGTAAGATTCATAGGACAGAGTTTGGAACTCGCATAATCGGCTAACTCTTCCTTAAAATTGTTTCTAAGTGTACTTAGGCTAACATCGAGGGACAAAACTCGGAACTCACATACAGTTCGGCTAATTCTTTCTTGAATTTTTTTTTCTAAGTATACTTATGCAATATTTGCAGGACAGAGTCCGGAACTCACATAGAGTTTGGCTAACTCTTTTTTGAAATTCTTGTTAAGTGTACTTAGGCAAACCTCGAGGAACATAGATCAGAACTCTCATATAGTTCGGTTATCTCTTCCCTAACATTGTAGCTGCTCGATTAAGTTGTAAGGATGAGTTCTTTTTCTTACTTGGCATAACTTGTTCGAACATGTTAGGTCATGCCTTAATAAGAATCTACTGTACTTAAGCAAATGGAGAGTTCTTTCTCAGCATAGATCATTTTGGGGAAAAAAAAGTAAATCAAAAGTCTCAAAATGAGTGGTTTCTTGTAAAATTAAGAAAAATATTTAATTTTGATAATAACAGAAAATAAAATCTTTAAGTAAAAAGTTTTTACAATTATATATTTGATATAAATGCCAGCTCGATTAAAAAAATTACATTAAAATGTTAGTACTTTCTCAAGTTGATGAAATTCCAAGATCTTAGAGCTTGTTTGCCTTCGGGATCTTCGAAGTAGTAAGTACCCTTGCTGACGAGCTTAACTATCTTATAAGGTCCCAGTGGCAGCTCCATAAATTTTTGTTAATAGTGTCATGTGTCCTCTATATTTCTTTTATGGGTTCAACTTTTTTAAAAATATATATATATATATATATAACACTAAATTTTTTTTAAAACATTTTAACACTAAAAATTTTTTTTTTGAACATTTTTCAAAGGCTGATGGGGTCAGTTGACCCCATCAGCACCCCCTGGCACTGCCCCTGTAAAGTCCTTATCAATTTGGGTCGAGCTTCCTGTCCGTTGTGTCCTTGGTGTTTCCAATAACTTTCCTTAGAACGAGGTCTCTAATTGAAAATTGTCTATGTTGGATCTTTTGGTTTTATGTTTTGGCTAATTGTTTCTGATAGTTAACCATTCGTATCAGTGCATTTTCTCTTCCTCTGTCAGCGAGGTTGAGGTCTCGAGCTAAAACTTCCTCATTATGACTGACATTATATGCTTCGGTCCGTATTGTGGGCAAACCGACCTCCAGCAGAATTACGACTTTGAATCCAAAAGTCAACGTGTAAGGCGTTTCATTTGTTGCTTTCCGCGGCGTGGTCCGATAAGCCCACAAAACGTTTGGCAATTCCTCGATCTATTTGCCTTTGGCTTTTTCAAGCCACTTCTTGATCCCATTCATGATTATTTTGTTGGTGGTCTCGGCATACCCGTTGCACTGCAAGTAGCTCAGTGTCGAGTTGTAGAACTTTATCTCCAATTGCCCCAATAAGACTTTAATTTTTTTTTCACGAACTAAATTTCGTTATCTGACACAAAGGCCCTGAGATGCCAAATCTAGATAGAATGTTTCTGCTGATGAATCTAATTACGTCCATCTCCCTGATTTGGGCTAGTGGTTCGGCCTTCACCCATTTTGTGAAGTAGTCTGTCGTTGCTAACAAAAATTTCTTATTCCCTAAAACTCGAGACAAGACCCCCACGATGTACATTCTCCATTAGGTAAAGGGCCACAGACTGGTGAGAGGGGTCAAGTCCTTTACTAGCTGATGAATCAAGGGAGAGAAGAGTTGACACTTGGTATACTTGCAGACGTACACCTGGGCATCCTTTGCATGAATGGCCACCAATATCCCTGAGTCAGGGCCCGGTGAGACAATGATATTCCCTCTGAGTGCAGTCCGCACATGCCTTCATGAATTTCGAATAACACATATTCGACTAGGCTAGGGTGGACGCATAGTAGGTAGGGTCCTAGATACGATCTTTTGTACATGTCCCCGTTGGGGGAGATCTAGAACCGTGCTGCATTTTATCCAAATTTTGTGTGGTTCTTTCTTATCTACTGACAGCTTATCATGTCGCATAAAGTTCACAAAGTGTTAATTATGATGGATTCTTGGGTCATTTTGAGATTGAGGGCCGAGATCAGATCGACTGCAATGGTACGCCCTATTTCCCCTTCAAAAATTAATGCTAAGCTTGCCCGTGATTCTGTGTGTGAATTTAAGTCCTTCCCTACTTACTCAATTTTGACTGATTTGAATTTGATAAGGAGGGTTTTTGTTATTGTCAAATACTTAACCATCTTGGCTCCCGGAGCGTCAAACTTCACTGTGACTTGGTTGACTACCAGTTTTGAGTCACTGAAAATATGGAGCTTAGGAACCTTTAGTTTACTGGAAAACTAAAGTCCTACAATGAAAGCTTCGTATTCGACTTCGTTGTTTGTTGTATAAAAATTCAGCTTGAGGTAGTGCTCAAAAATTGCTCCTTTAGGACTTTTTAAAACAACTCCTGCCCCTTGCTCCCAAGCTGTTTTTCACTCCATCAATGAACATCTTCCAAGTCGAGGTGAGATCAATCTAAGGTGGTTCTACAACAAACTTTGGAACCTCAGAAATCTTGTCGGTGATGGTTGTTTTTGCATTTTGGGGTGCTTTTCTAATAACCTCATGATCACTGGGTACTGGTTGAAATTCAACTAACTTGGCCTCTAAACTATCATCCCCTTTGTGTGTATATGCAAGACAACCTTGCTCTAGACTCACAGTTCGGGGCGAGAAGTCAACCACAAAATCGGCCACGACCTATCCTTTTATTGCTGCCATTAACAAGAAATTTATGTCTGATTGTCCGAGCTTAATGGCCCATTTAGAGAGTCATTCAGATAGGTCTTCTTTTGACAAAATATTTTTTTGAGCGAAAACTCTATGCATACAGCAATGTGATGTGCTTGAAAATAGTGCATGAGTTTTTGCAAGGTTAAAACTAGGGCCAAAACGAGCTTCTCCAGCGGCAGGTACCTTATTTGGCAATCTGTAAACGTTTTGCTAAAAAAATAATTGGATGCTGCTCTCCATTTACCTCTCTCAGAAGTACTGAGCTAGCGACATGTTTATAAATAGCGAGGTAGATGTAGAGTAACTCTCCCTCATCTGGAGTGGAAAGAAGTGATGGTTCACTTAAATATTTTTTGA
>CM018898.1:6913243-6915743 GCA_009663005.1 Actinidia chinensis | reverse complement strand
TCATGTACATGGTATATGGTTATTTTTGTTTATAAATTCTAATGAATGTAGACGGAGGAGGGTCCACGTCACAACCGTCTCTAAAGTTTAGTGTTGTTTAGTGTCAAGTATGTTTAAATTAAAATGTGAAGGAGGAAAGTGGAATCCGAACAAAAGTTGAAGAATATTGTACACACAAATTTCTTGTCTAAAATAATAAGACAAAAAATCGGAGTAATGAGCGGATTAAAATCTCTGAAATAATTTTCATCACATGCCGTCTCCAACTTATGCGAAAAAGTCTTCTCCAACTTATGCTAAGTCGAAAAAGATAATTGACTTGATCTGTAGAGCTCTCTCTTACTTGTTGTAGGTAGAAATCTTGTCTTCTGTGTGTCTACACCGGGTTGCCCCTATTTATAGTCGGTGAGCTTTGATAAATTTGAACTTTTTGATGATAATTATCTCTTATTTGATTTGAAAAGATAATAATTAATGATAATTATTTTTTATTTAAATTTGAAGAGATAATAATCAAATATAATTTATCTCTTATTTAATTTTAAGAGATAATAATCAATAATAATTATCTGTTATTTAATTTGGACAAGTGTCTCATTTTGATTGTCTTAAAATTTTTGTATTATCTTAATGTGGTGGCATTTTATTTGCTCTATCTTGCAGACTTTCACATATGACAATGTTTGATTAGTCAGAATTTGTGACTTTGTAAGACATTTAACAATTTTTGATTGGCCAAGTTTTACTTGTCTGCAAATATAAAATAAAAATTACCCTTCTTTTAAATAAAGAAATGGTTATCTTTGTAATTGCAGTTGTAAACTCTTTCCTCGTCTAATTGCCTCCATTGTCAGGCAACCAAACGGCGGACCATTCCCAATGCAGGGCCTCTGCCTATCCCCATTTTCACCACAACAACCAAACACCGCCTTATTGTCAGTTATCTTTCTTCTACCGTGCAATATCAAGTTCGTGACTCCCTTTCAGTCATTTGATTCATACCCCATTTATAGTTTTGAGTACTACATTGTCGGTGGGCCCACCTTGGTTGACGGCCATTGGAGCATTAAAAAGTGCTTTGTCCACTCGAGACGGTGTTTGGTAATACCGTAATACTGAATAGTTATATTAAAATTATTTATTTAAAAATAAAAATATTAAAATATTAAAATGAATTTTTTAAGAACTAACTACTTGTTAATTTTTGTAAGTTATTTTTGACGCATAAATAAAAATAAAAATTATGCCAAATACTGAGAATATTTAATATAGTTGAATTTATGTTAGAATTTGTTTATTTAAAAGTAGAGTTAAAAAACTTCAATATAAAACTTTCTAAGAATCAACTCTTTTTAGTTTTGTTAAGTTATTTTTAGCGCATAAGCAAAAACAGAAGTTGTATCAAACAACCTGCCACAACTTTTAAGACAGAAAAAAGAAAAAGTGATAGCTTACCAGCTATGTCAAATATGCATATTTTAACACAATTTTTAAGATAAAAAAAAAAAAAAGTTACAACTTATAAGTTTTGGCAAACATGCACATAATCAATAGACAAATTTTACACATTTGCAAACAACTCTAGTGCCCTCAAAGTCGCCTCACCAGCTGAGGTCTATTTTTCATAATTAAAACCGAAAATTTTGTGGGGTTACTTGAGTTTATCATTTATGTAAAAAATCACATTGATCGGACATAAGTAGTCTCGTGATCTGAGCATATTTATTTTAAAAGAGATGAAGTGTGAGTATAATTTTCTATTCCGATCAACTTGATTTTTTGTATAAATTTTATGCTTACTGAATTCTATAGGATTAGTGGTTTGAATTATAAAAATACACTTATGGTGAGCCCATAAAAGAGGCACTACAAGGTTAAAATTCCTTAAGGTACTAGGAATCCCAAATCCGGCAAGAAAGAATAATGTCATCTCACTATGCAGCTATCTATTTTACTCATTGACAACATCACCTATTGCACACATGAATTGTCCATCATAATCACCATCTACCATAATGTTAATGTTGACTACCTATAAGCACTTTCCAGAATGTCAAATAAAAACAGTTGAAATTCATTCACAAAATCTCTCCAACATCAGTAGGAGCTAAATCACAAAGGCAAAATAATCTGTCTGAACATTGAACAGAGTGAACAATGAAGATTTGGAAAAAGCATAATACAACCACCAAATTTGGAAAGATGGCGAAAAAATGCTGATTTTCAGTGTTTGTCACCTGTATTATATTAATTAAAACTGAAGTGGCTCCCTCAAAGGAACTCAGAGCTTTGATTACTGAGACGTATACCTTTATTCCCTCCAAATACACGGTATCCTTCAAAAACTGCAAGAAAGTCGCAAACTTAGAAACCTAGTAGCTGAGCATCGAGAAAACAGAAAAACGATAATCAAACGTGACGGACCTCATTATGATCGTGAAGTAAGATAGGAGTATTCTTCACTGGGGAGAAACCAAGAGTAGGAATTCCCATCTTTCTC
>CM018898.1:6833243-6840743 GCA_009663005.1 Actinidia chinensis | reverse complement strand
CCTGGAGTCAAACGTCTCTTGTATCCACCCCGTAGGTTGGGGTACCTTTGGCCCCATCGTGCTTTATATCTCTCAAGGGACATCACCTTATATTTGGTTGTGAAAATCCACTTACATCAACAATGGTTTTTCCTTCCGTTCCAGCTATCAACAATCTCCCATGTTTATTCTTTCCCATGCCCCAGCTCCTCTCTCATATCATCCCTCCATTCCTTTTTGATAATGCTCAAAACAGTATTAGGGATAGAATGGGTTTTTTTTTTTTTGTTTTTTAGACTCATAATAACTTTTGTGGGTTTGTGACAGCGCCTCAAGAGAGACAATATGAGATACTGATAGAGTGGTCGTTTAGTACATTCTCTGGTACTTTTTCTAACTAATCGCAATGGGAAGGTCATATGTTGGGTCACTAGATGTGCAACAGGTTGTGTGTGTACAGTTGGATCAGATCTTACCGTAATCTCATTCTCAGGGTCGGAGTTGGGCGCTTGGACTGCGTCAGTTCTGGAACGACCTTTCTCCTTGAATACACTTGAGATGATTCGGTTGGCAAATGGCTCTGATGTGACTTGTTTCTAAGGACTTGAAATCTGGTTTTCACAATACGGGTTTGGACACAAGGGAGTCCAGTATTTTTGAGTGGTTCAAAGTTCTCCCAAGGACGATCTTCCCTCATTGAATTCTCCCCTGAAGAGAGGATAGAGAAAAAATGGTATATTTTCTGTTGAAAGTGAATCTGCGGATTATGTAAAATTTTTTTGATGAGAGCTTGTAAAACCTTTGTATCCTCCTTTTTGAGTGGATGAGTAACCAAGAAGACACACGTAGCTCGGGGTCTAGTTTGCTCTATGTTGGTTGTGACATGAACAAAGCATTGCCCCGAACACTCTAGGTGTGAGGCCATTTGAGTTCTGAACGGAGAGTATAATCTATTAAGGATTTCTATGGGACTTTTATTGTCCACCTATGATGGAAGTCTATTTATCATGTGTGTGGCAGTAAGGACAAGCTTCTCCCCAATAGGACTTAGGAACATTCCCCTTGATAGTATGCTCGGTGTGTTAAGTAAATGCCCTTGTTTCTCTCACGCTACCCCTTTTGTTGAGGTGTGGGGTTTAACACTGAAGAATCATGATAATACCGTGATTGAAGTAGGCGTGATAACTATGGTTGAATTAGTCCCTAGCATTGTCTGTCCCTAAAGCTTTTATTTGACGCCAATTGAGTTTGAACCATTGAGTGGAATTAAGGTACAACAATGCCACATCAGATTTTTGTTTAAGGAGAAATAGCCATGTAAATCCGAGTGGCAATCTTCAATTAAAGAATACAACGCAACGAGCCCCAGAAACATATGTATAGTAGAAGGTCCCCATATGTCACTATGAATAAATGAAAGGGGATAGAACTTCTTTTATTGCTATTAGAAAAATATTTGTCACGATATATTTGGCTAATTCACAGATAATCACAAGAAATCCGAAATAACTATCCTGGCACAATAAGGAAACTGCGTTTAGAACCCTAAAGATGGATTGACTTAGACGCAATATAACCAGATTGTATCTTTATTCGATGAACAAGAAAAGACAAAGGTATTGTTTGCTCCTGACTTTCGAGATGATTCAAGGTGGTAAAGACCACTTCTTTCCTTCTCAAGTCCATCCTCCTCCCCGAACCCTGTTCTGAAAAACACAATGAAAGGGAAAAAGATAGCACACATTTAGATCATGGTACTTTGGAATTGAAACAAGGTTGGCCGCCAGTTTTGGTAGTCATTGTGAGGACATTTTAAGGAAACGGATAGTGTGATATGTATATCTCCGAACCCTACCACAGTAGCTAAAGACCATTGGCCACTGTATTTTTTCGGTTACTTGGGCATGGGGGTATGTGTGGAAAAGGGTTGATGTAGGGTCAATATGATTCTGTGGCCACGGAATCTATTTCCATGATTGGCAAAAAAAATTTCTTGAGGCTTCATACAAAAAAGAAATAATAGTTTACTGAAAAGTCAAAGACCTGCTCCCGAAGGCTTTCCAAGAGATCCCAAGAGGTTTTTTCAGCTTTTCCATTTCTTCACTGTTGAAACCCTCCTTTTGCTGATTTCCCTCAAGTTTGGGGCTGCCTGTCAAGGTGTGCTTAGGTCTCCTTCTGTCCCCAATGTTTCCCCACTCTCGGCTTGATAGTTTCCCACTTTAATTTCCAACACTTCGCTCGTGTGTGCCTCGTTTCTTGCAGTAAGTCACCAGAGAATTGTCTTTGTTTTCCTTCAACTATTTTGAGAAAAAATCCTAACCTGAATATTTATTTTAACATAGTGTATACATCCAATATTAACAAAAAAAAAAAGTTTTTCCCTCTCCTAAATCGTGTTTTGTGTATCTAGGGCTGTGCTCCGTCTGATTCGTGGTTCAAGCCATAACATTCCTTCGGCTTTTCTTCTCTCGAATCAATGAGATTGTTTCTTCTAGAGACGGTGTGTCCTCCTGCAAGAAATTGAATCCTACTGATCAAATTCAGGTTTAATCCAGCCCACACAATCATAGACCCTCTTTTCAAATGAAATCTTCAAGATGGCAGCATCTGAAGGCATTTCATTCAAAAACTCGGTACGGATCAGTTCTTGCCACGATTTTGCAGTAAATTGCATATTATGTGTGCAGATTTTATCTCCTGGCTAGTGGTTGTTTGTTTTAACTTTTATACATATACTGAGGGCACATCGCAGGCCCTTGAATATGTACGACGAATAAACTCCCAGATCTCCTTTTCGGTAGAGTGAAAAACATGCACGTGGTCCCTAATCATGGGATCCATAGAATCCCATACCAGGACATATCATGTGATCTCCTCGTCCCAATTGCCAAAGCTGGATCGTTCATCTGCTGCTGCTCCAAGAAGATGGTTAATGCCTCCCTTTGCCTGGATGTATGTTCGGACAAATTGAGACCACTTGAGGTAGTTTTTCCCATTGAGCGCTATAAGGGGTCAACGAAGTTCTGCAATCTCCAAGTTTTCGACAGAATTGGATTCCATATGATATTAGGATTCTAGAGATTGGTGGCTTCAATGATTTCGGTGTTTTGGGAAGGTTGTTCATGGTGAAGGAAGGGAATTTTCAACAATTGAGGCTTCCTATTAGAAATTGAGATGGAAGGAATGGGAAGGATGGTGCGAGGAAGGCTGCAACAAAGAGGAAAGAAGAAATCCCAGAAAATTTGGATAGCAAAACAATGAAGGCTTGCAAGAAGACAAAGCGAAATCCAGAAAAATTCCCTATAAAAAAAAAAAAGAGAAAAAAAAAAAAAAAAAAAGAAACAAAAAAAAAAAAAAAAAAAAAAAAAAAACACAGAGCTCTGATACCATGTCACAAAACAAGGGATGGAAAATTTCCTGTATTTCTTTCCTCTCTTCTTATCTTACTTTTATGATACAAGGTAATATCTAGAATATTCTCAAAAGAAAAGAAAGCAAAGTAATTCAAGAAAATCAGGAGTCCAAAGTTGAATAAGGGAAAGTTGACTAAGAAATTTCAACTAATGCTCTAGATCTAATATCTAAATTCTCCTAATCTAATATCTACACTTTAACAATAACAACTTCATTTCTCGAAGCTTTAAGTATTCTTATTCCTTCTTCCTTCCTAAAAGATTGGCAGCAAATCAATGAAGAGAACAATAGATTGGAAAACAGAAGGTCTTTTGAAGTGTGTGCATATGGGAGGAACCTCCTTTTCAGGATAGACCTTCATGTGAAATGCAAGACTGGGTAGTAGAAATATGCATAAAGTGCATTTGGAAACATTTAAAAGAAGAAAAAGAAATTGTGCCAGCGCCTTAAAGTTCCACTGCTGGATAGATGTAGCTTTGTCAATATAATATCTAAAACTCTGTATTGCTCATTTCCAAAAAAGTATCTTTTATTAATGGGATAGGAAAACTCTTATTTATTCGAATTATTAAAACAGTTCTCACCATACGCATGCATCTCATTTTCTATTAACATCATATTTACATAATTGGTTGAATCTTACAATTAAGATATGATTCACTTAAGAATTCACAAAATTAGGATCCATTCACGATAATAATCTCTATTTTTTTTAGAAGTACGATACTAATCTCTAATCTCTATTTGACACATCAGATTCTCCGTGCTTCTGATATCACCACTAATGAATTAAACAACTTAGGATTTTTGCAATTCCTTTGCAAATTTACCCTATTAAATGTCTCTTCAACGTTAACAACTCGATTAATATACCAATTCTAGTTTTTAAATTGATCAATTGGAAATCATGCTATTGGTAATGGTGTTCATTCTCAGATCCATACATACATTCAAAAATATAACAAGAAGAACAAGAATGGAAATGGAAAAATGAACACAATATTTCAAGAGTGGTTCGGCTCCATGCCTATATCCACTACCTGTATCCCACATCAGATTTCTAATCCACCAAATGTGTTTTCTAGGCTAACCCACAGCTTTTACAATAAACCTAAAACAAATGGGTTTTCGTGACCTCCTTAAGACACAGCTAACATAAGAAAGGATGGCTCCCATGAGCATCCAAACAAGCCTCTATATGGTGCACACGTGCATTACAAAGACAAAGTTGTGTTAAGGTATACCTCTTAAGACTAAGTGTAGCACAAGGATCTTCAAGAGATTAGCCACGCCCTTCAAACAGAGGTAGAACCAAGTTCACTCTCACTCTCAAATCTGAAGAATCACTCTAGAATGAATGAAACAATAGAGGAAATGAGTTCTAGGAATCAAGAGCTGAAACTCAACCACTTTGGGTCTTTGGTATTTATAGGCCAAGCCCAAAAGGCCTCTAACAGCCTTCTTGGAAGACCAATATGCTTGGTTGTCCAGACTTGTCAACAATGAGACACACTGGTCTAATGGACTTAAGACATGACACAAGGTCGGCCAACCAATGTTTTGGTTTGGTTGATCACCAGGACAAAAATACATTCACTGGGTCGGCTAAGATTTTGGTTTGGTTGACTAATGAGACTGTGTGTCCAAAAGAATAGACATCAGGCCATTAGATTGGTCGAACGAGCTCCATGGCTAGTCGACCAAGGCAAAAACTGTTAGAAAAAGTGTGTTGGTTTTTATTTTCTTAAAATAGTTTCAAACAGAATGAAAGATTTTCAAACACAAAAATAACTAATTGAAAATGCAGAATTATAAAACAAACTTATAGAATTGTAATGTAGAAACCAGAATTGTAATGGCTAAGGCCTGAATTTGATTCAGTGTCCTTCAGTCGTTTTACGTCCCGCACTTGGTACTTATGGAATATGACGTACAACTCATAGGATACAATCAAAAGAACACGTCGAACCTTCAAGTTTTTTTTCTCTCTCTAATGTATACTAAAAATGAAGGATGAACCTTATGCAATTTTCAGCACTCTAAAACTATGTTTTCGCGGAAATGAATTAATGAATGATGAATGTTGGTGGGTTTATATGATAAAACTCTTCTAAAAAGTTCTCACACCTCTTAGAAGAGGTACGGTGCCTTTCTGGAGGATCACATATCATTGAAAAAACACTCATTCGGCCAAATAGACACCCATTGGACCAAACAAGCACTTATTCGCATAAATCAGAAGGTTGTGACTGTTCGTGAATTAAAGGTAAAAACTTAGAAAAGAAATCGTAATTTCCCTTCCGCATAAATTCGAAACGGCGTGAACCATTCGGCAAGAAATTAACTCTCGGGAAGCAGTCATCCTGTTCTACCATTATAGACACTTCAATTAATTGAATAAATTTTCTTCAAAAAATTAATATTCATTTAACCCAAGCCCACGAACCGAGCCAAGCCGAGTCGGGATGGGCGGCTACGGCGTAGCCACACGTGGGTCAGAACCAAAGGCTAATGGATCAAACCCACTTTATACATGACTCCCTCTTCTAAAAACTTGAGGTGCTCAAGGGCCCAATTTTTAGAAGCCAAACTTGAGCTTTATATGCTTACTAATTTTCTTTCATTTTTTCAATGTGGGACAAACTTTTATATCCCCATTTTTCCCTTTCAACGAAGTTCCTTTGAGAAACAATTTATCACTCAAATCAACTTGGTTTTGGACAAATGAATACACTAAGGAGAACATGAATCAATCATTATTTATCTAATTTAGTGTATGGAACTTAATTAAATTTTAGTCCCAATATGTATTCACACTACTTTGTCAAAACCCAACTTTTAACAAAAGCACATTAAAAAATTTAACCCTCTTTAAGCATCCTCCAAGGTCCATTTTGATGTTTGAGATTTCTAATAACTTCGTGAGCCGCTTCCGAGTTGAACCTGTCCAAAGTTTGACTTGACGGTCTTCGTTCCCAAGCCAATGTCCCATAAACCTTCAACGACTCCAGCACGTCCAATGCCGGCGGTGAGGCTTCTCGAGACGTCACAAGGCGATCACCGTCTTTCACGGGTTGGAGTGAACTCCTCCTAGTAGCTTCATCATATGGATATATTCCACAAAGTTCTTTCACCAAACAGATGTTCTCAATTTATCTACCTTACGGAATTACACATAATCATTAAATTGCCAACCTATGCTGGTCCGAGCACTAAAAACCTCTATTTACATATTCTAGCATTTCTTCTACAAAATGGTTAACAAAGGAACCAAATATGTAAGAATTTCCTAACCACCAAAAAACCAAGTCCTAACAACCAAAAAAACAAATACGGAGCAGGGATGTCGAATGAAGATTGACCTCATATTAGGTGGGACACTACTTGGTGAAAAGGAAAGGAAAAGGATTTTAAAAAACTGGATTTTCTTTTAATTAAGTTGTAGGACTAGGTATTTTTGTTTGTTTCCTTAGTTGTAAGCTAAACCTTTGGAGATGGGCTCTTATAACTACTTGTGAGGAGCATGTCATTAAGTTAGGTACTTGGAAGTCTTGTCACCTACTTCGTAGTGTAGGAACTAGATATAATACATGTGTCAATAGATGGCTGCATGTAGGAGTGATCCACCTCTAACCAAACAACATCAATTCTTGACTAGAGCAAACTTGAATCTTTATTTTGTCATAATGATAGTCTTCATCAACATGGTAATTGAGATGTGACAAAAAGATTCAAGCACATGGTTAGAGGATCGAAAAGCTTATATCCGGTATGAAGGTATAAAACTATAGTTTAAGATCTAGAAGAACGCTTTCAAGAGTGGAGGATATGTGATCTCTCTTCTAAGGAAAGCTTTCTATCAGATAATGGAAAGGTTCACAATGAAAGCCATTAAAGTGAAATTGAGAAAATAGTGGATGTTGTTGATATAAAAGATGAGCAGAAAATCAAATTTGAGAATTATTTTAGTCATGGAAGAAATAGCATAAATATTTATCTCCCAATGTCTATGTTACATAGGCTCGAGTGTCACTTTTTGGTATGTGTCTCAACTTCAGATCCATCTAATTTCCATGTCAAGAACACATGAATGCAACAAAATACTCA
>CM018898.1:6700743-6710743 GCA_009663005.1 Actinidia chinensis | reverse complement strand
TCAATTAAGTGGAGCCAGCGTTGGAATGACATAAATTGTGAAGGTCTATTCTCAATAAACATGTCTATAATTCTTTCATGAATTGCCCATCTAGGGTTGCTAGCTGAACCTGGAACTGATGCTTTTTGTGTATGTACTGATTGGTCATTAGGCTCTAGCTTCTTTTTTTTTTTCTGAAAGAAAGTTTGAAATTTATCGTTGTACAGGAGCATCTCCTGTAGTGTGCTATGATGCATTTACTTTGTCAATTATACTGTCTTGGCATCACACTTGTATATCTACGGAAGGACTTTTAGCACATAATTTGGTTTCTGATAGATTCGAGTTAGGTTTCTGTTGGAGCAGGCATGGCTTTTTCCTGTCTTTAATGTGACCTAAATAAACACAGGTAGTTGTTTTTTTTTCCCATGCAACCTGATTCTGTTGGAATACAGTTCATAATAGTTGGTCAGTGATGAGGTGTGGATATGCTGGATGTCCGTTTTCCAGATGTTAATGTGGGCCTGGTCCGCTATTGAACTATCAACAGTCAATTCTTTGAGTGAAAATAGAAATAGTTGAATAGTGCCGCATACAATAGTTTGAAACTTTACATAAAAGTTTATGTACTTGATCCACTTGATACACATTGGACAATGTGTTCGGATAATCTTCCTCTCTTACGATATGACACTTTTTTCCTTTTTCTCTTTTCGTTTGCATTCTTATTGCATGGTCATCTGCTTCTTTTCTTACGATATGACACTTTTTTCCTTTTTCTCTTTTCGTTTGCATTCTTATTGCATGGTCATCTGCTTCTTATTCACAGTGCTCCAATAGGTCAAGGATATGGTCTTACTGAGACTTGTGCTGGTGGAACATTTTCTGAGTATGATGATACATCTGTTGGCTGCGTTGGTGCTCCACTTCCTTGCTTGTAATATTTACTAGAGTTATCTCTCCAATGTTTTTTAAGGAAGATTTTGGACAATTTATTCACATATCGTAATCATTACTGTGAATTCCAACTGGAGATTTCTGCCCATTTTGAAAAAGCATTGATCTGATCTATCTTGTAGTTATGTTATAAATATTAATGCATATCTAAATTTCATATAATATTATTGCAGTTACCCTTATCTCTATCGGGTCTTGTCCACTCACGTTTTTATGTTTGTGCATAAACATGTACCTTGGGATTTAAGGGGTAGTTGTCACTTTTGTGTAGCTTCTAAACTTATATCATGTTAGCTCACACAAGTCATGAATGAGTTATTTTGTTTAAGATGGTAAGGTCTCATGATCGATATAGCAAAGACATGACACCAGACAAAGCAACATGAACATGCTAATTCACAGCAGTTTCTGCAAAAGTAGGACAGAGTTGTAGCAAGAACACTACGGTTTATGAGCATCTAAGAAGTGTTGGCATTCAACACGAGTTTGACGTGGACAGTTCTCCGACCTAAAGATGTCTGGTGCTATTCAGTTATTGACATGACGACATACGGATGATGGTTGCAAAACTTATCAAATTATTTTCACGTCACTCTTCTAGGTTCCTATTCAAACCAAAACTACACACACAAAGTGCATAGCTTCTCGGGTTCTCCATGCTATTCTTAACGTATGTCATTTGTTGACTGGTATACTTGCAACACAGCTATGGTGTCCAACTGATGTTAATTTATTGCCATATTAACTCAACGTTTTCTACATTTCAGTTGATAGATTGGCTTGAGGGTGGATATTTAAAAACTGATTCACCAATGCCACGAGGCAAAATACTTATTGGGGGACCAAATGCTACAGTTGGATATTTTAAAAACGATGTAAAAACAGATGAAGTGTACAAGGTAGAATTTAAAATTTTTTTACTCATTATTTTTGTTTATGCATCTATGAGAGAAAAACTGTTTGCTAGTGATAATGAACCATGTCAATTTTTTTGTGCAAAAAGGTTGATGAGAAAGGAATGAGGTGGTTCTACACGGGTGACGTAGGACAGTTTCATTCTGATGGTTGCCTTGAGATAATAGATCATAAAAAGGACATAGTTAAACTTCAGCATGGAGAATATGTCTCCTTGGGAAAGGTATGAGTGCATTTAAGAGGATGTTTTTTTTTCCTCTTCAATCAGATTTTCATCAGTGACTGATGCTTCCCCTGCAGGTCGAGACCGCCCTAATAGTCAGCCCCTGTGTTGACAGCATTATGTTGTATGCCGACCCTTTCATTAGTTACTGTGTGGCTCTAGTTGTAGCTTCACAGCCCACAGTGGAGGGGTGGGCTAAGAAGCAAGGAATTGCATTTGTTGATTTTGCAGACTTGTGCCAAAAGAAAGAAACCGTGAAGGAAATCCATGTGTCACTCGTAAAGGTAATCAGATAATTAATTTTGCACTAGACTTTCTAGTTTAAGCTTTATGACATTGGTTGAACTTGAGCAACGCTACCAAGCGAGAACAAGGGTATAGCTACAATCAGTGCTGTCTCTTTAATTCTAACATCTTTTGGCATGCTATGCATTTTTTTGGGTCCGGGGAAGGACATGGGGGTTGGTATTTTGGTCTCGCCACCAAATAATCAGCTCATACGTTTTCACATTCAACTGCATACAGAATTAAAGTTGGAAATGCAGTTTGGACTCTAATAGTGGAATTGTGTAAGATTAAACTTAGATACTCGTGCTGCAAAAGTTATTGGGAACAGTATTTGCAGCTGTATTTGCAAAAGTTAAATTGCCAAAACAAATTTTGGCCCACCTAAACCTGGTCTGGACGCTGTTTGTGGTGCTTTTTCTTGTTGAATATTATATTATCATTTATAATCTCTCCTTTAAATTCAGTCAAGTTTGATTTTGTTCATAATTTTTCAAACTAAGTAATCAAGAGACGAGGCAATTTTAGAATTTTTGCGACGAACTAGTACCAAGTAGGTCACTTCATGCTAGCTAATTACCCTGCTTTTGTTGTTCTCGATGATTTCAACATGCCTCTTCATTTCTAACTCTTCATTACATCATGCCCCCAATGAATTGAGCTCTTTCATTATGTTGTTTTGGGCCAATTTCGAGAAGTAATGGGAAAGAAACGAGTTCCAATCGATCATAGGAAAATGAATGATATAATTTAGCTTCTCATTTCATTATCTTTTATCTTTTCCTGTACCGTTTCCTTTCCCTTTCTCTCCAGAAGCCCCCCCACAAATCCATGACCCAAATACACGGTAGAGTAAAATATATTTAGGCCTATTGCCTTTTCTTTTTTGTCAAGTTATATTTCATTAATTTCTTTTTTTCCTCCTTTTTTCTCATGGACAGGCAGCGAAGCAGGCGTGGTTGGAGAAGTTTGAGATACCCGCCAAGATCAATTTGCTTTCCGAACCGTGGACTCCTGAATCCGGCCTTGTCACCACAGCGCTTATGATCAAGAGAGACTGTAATTAGGAAAACATTCTCCGAGGACCTTTCCGAGCTATACAGATCATGATTTTCTTCGGAAAAGGCAGCGTTTTTTATATTCCCACAGGATTTGATTAATGGACCAGCCAACTTTGTAAGGTGACACTGTTTATTAACTTTGTTCGATTACGATTTGTCGTTTTTTGAAACTTTTTTTGGGGGGTGATTTTCATTTCCTGCTTTTATATAAATTTCAAATTTTCAACACTTCACATGTTGAAATAATTTTGGGAAAAATCAGAAGGGTGACTATTTATTTACATGTTGTGAGAGTTGAATAGAGGAGCTACCAAATTTTATCTTCTTGTGAATCTGTTAAATTGGCATTGGAAGTAATTATTTTTCTTTCTTGTGTTTGGATGCTTGGAAAATAACCTAAGAAAAATACCATATGTTCCAAAAAGATGTAACAAACTCATAGCTTTCTGACTTTGATTCAAATGGATAACATATGCGTAGTCAAGTTTTGCGCTCTCTCTCTCTCATGCATTTTTGCCGTTCAAGTATTTTTTGTCCATCTTGATGATCTAAACTGTTCATATTATAAAAAATAAAAACTATTAAAATTATGTTTGATCGGATACAAGTTGATATCTGTTCAGTATTATTTTATAAATTAATAAGTTAGTGTGATATATAAGATTGTATTTATTTATTTGATATAAATTGATATAAATTGACGGTTGATTTGCATTCGTTCAAAGTAATTTTTTACATGACTAAAGTTCTTAAAGAGGTCTACTATATGAACGGTTTATATCATCAAAATTAGGGGCTGAAAATATATCGAAAGTGGCTTAAACTGGGTTTTAAAATGTATAGACTACATGTAAGCCTGGTCCTTCTTTTAATGGTTATTATTAAAAAAAATTCTCTTGTTTTTATTTATCACACTTTTTCTTCCCCATTTTTGAGTAGCAACCAACCAAAGTGTGGCCAAGAGGAGATCCATCAAGCCCCGGGATGACGGAACTCCCGTGAGGTTCCGAATTCGATTCCTGGCCACTACTGTTGTATAACCGTGTTTATATCCTGTGTAGGTGTGAAGAACTAGCTGTCACAGGTAATAAATTAATCTGAATTCTAAGATACTAATGTTAATAAGGAAAAAAAAAAAAGGAGACCCATCAACAACTTTTGGTCCATGGTGTGAACCTGACCACAAGTCAACCAAAATGGGAACAATCCCTTTCTTTGTCCACGTGACCATTGTTTTGTTTCTTTGTTTACACACTTTTTAAGCTTTTTAAGCCCATTTTGTGGACACTGCAATGCCGACAATTTGGAGAGAGAGAGAGAAAGATTCCTACTTTTGTTGTGTCTAAATGGATTGTGCATGAAACAAGGGAAAGAGAGCTTGTTGAATGTGTGATTTGAAAAAACTAATCAATATTGTTGTTCTTAATACATACTACAAATCTTATTATACATTGTGGAAGACAGCCAAACAGTTCTAATCATATATAAAAAGTAATGGTACTGTAAATCACCTCATAAACCACCGCTTCTCTTACAAAGACGCTGGATCTCAACTGGTGCGCAAAACTGATAGTTGGACTATGAAAATTTTACATAATCAAAATTTAATTGTTCACCATCAATATTGAAGCAGTTTAGGAGGAATAATGAATAAATAAAGAATTATTAAATCATAAGTAGTTGAGGAAGTTACAAAATCAAAACTACTTGTTTTTTAGGGAAATTTTGGTATTAAAAATAGCATTACATATCTTCAAAAAGAAAACAAACACAAAAAAGTGTTCTTCCTTTATAAATGATAAAAAAAGATGTGGTTGTGCTATAAAAATCTCAAATGAAACCCTTAATAGTTCACAATTCAAATTGAAGCTTTAAAGATGGAGGGAAAATGAATTCTATTTTTTTGAAGCAATTGCAAAAATTGAATTAAAATCATATTTTTTATAACTAGCAATAATAATTTATAACCAACAACACATACATTGGTAAATAGCAATAATAATTCGTAACATTTTATGCGTATCATATACATCTATTCGTAACTAGCCAAATTAATACATAACATTTTAACCACAAAATATCGTGACAAAAAAGCAACAAAAATATAGTACAAACAATATCACAAAAATGCATAACAAATAAACCACAAAATTCGATGCAGAACACCACTTTTCTATGGTACTCACCCCTCCATAACTATACTACAAAAAATATTGCAACCAATACCATATAAATTCATAACATTTCGATAGTGTATACACAATGTGTTTCACAGATTTTACCTATATTATATAAATAAGGAAGAGTCTACGGTATACATCCAAAATAAATGGTGCCTATCATGTGCCCTACTACAACATTAACATAATTGTTAGTAACAAAAATCATAACATATCGTAACAAAAATAACCACAACACATTGTAATTTTTCTTTACCAAAAAAACTCATAACATGAACCACAATGACACATAATAAATTTTCATAACTATTTTTAACATACATACTTCTAGTAAGATTCACCACAAATGATTATAACATATATCATAATTAATCTTCATAATATACACAACAATTATTGGTTATGATACATATGCTGTGCACCTTACATTTTTCCATTATATAAATATTTATTTATGATCTCCCCATTCATTTTACATATCATCTCTCTCAGATGCTCTTTTCTTGAGCTCCTCTCTCAACTAGTCTCAATCTTTGCGAGCGCTCTTCTATTGCCATGAGAGAGTACCATGGAGAAGACCATCCATGCTGCTATTTCCATCCCAAAGAGGCCAATATAGTAGGGGTGTGTCCATTGTGCTTGAATGAGAGGCTTCTCATCTTGTCTGCCAAACACACATCTCAGCATAGTATCATCAGAAACAGAAACCGCCCTAAAATCTTCGCTTTCGGTTCACTTCTCAATCGCTTCGAGTTTCAGCACAAGCGATTCGATAATTCTGAAAGTCCACAAGGTTTGAGTGTTTGCATCTTTTTCATTTTCACATTGTGTGTGTATATATGTATTTGAGTAATGATATGGAAAACAAAAAAATCATACTGAGAATTCATGCATACAGAATGATATGACAGACTTACATGGTTGATTAAGACTGCCTATTTTTTAAAAATTGCCACTATCGCATTATTTTAGTTGGGTATTTTTATAAAAAAAATTTGAAAAAATATTATTTTTGGTGTAATATACACGTATATCTCCAAATCTTCATTTTGTATATGCAATATAGAGATTGATGTGGGGTTTGACATAAAATCTTTCAAGGTATATGAGAAAAATTTGGTAAACAATGATTCTACATCACGAAAGAAACAAGAGAAAAATATTTGGGCAAAAAAATAGTTGAAATCCTAGCTGGATACAACATAAATTATGTACATGTACACATGTTGTTTATGCTTGTAGACAATTATGTGTTTCAATAAAAATGTAACCATGCACTTGTTACATTAAGATTATATATGTATAGTTTTGTTAAAAATGAGAAATAATGCATTCTTATTTTTTGGGGTTATGAAAATTATTCATAAATCTCAATTATTCATATTAGCACACTTGATGCCTTTCTATTTTTCTAATTATTTGCTAATTATTTTTGGATATTAAATTCGCAGAGGGAAACACAAATACGTTATTTGTATAATTAATTTCCTTTCCCTTGCTATTCTTTTTCTTGACAAATTTTAGATTCAAAAATAGCATTAAAGTATTGATTTTCATGACAGAGTTTACAATGTGAATGATTCAGATCCTCAAAATGGGCCTAAAATGGATGTATCTGATTAATGTAATTTTTTACAACATCGAATTCGAACTTATTAATGAGCTCTACAGTCATTAATAGCTGTAGACAATCCAGTCAGTTTTAATTGAAATTAGGATAGTAAATATATGCCTATATTTTTTTAAAAAAATCATTATTTTGTGACCAAATTCTTAATTAGCTTTTTTTTTGGCTTATACAGATTCTTTTATATCAATGAAGTTTGAAAACAACGGTATTGCCTCATGGGAGAAGGGCAAAGTCTCTAAAGTTTCTCTAGACCACTGCAGGATTTCCTCGAACCAAAGCTCAAATAAAGAGACCAAGAGGGTAATAGAACATGTGAAACCACGAGGCTTGCTTATGTGGCGAAAGCGGATTGGTCGCCTTTTTCGGCTCACCAAATGGGAGAGGCCCACAAAATGGGGTGTGTGCCATGTGGGCAGCAAGGTGGAGGGGTGAAGGTGGGAGGTGGGTGGATAAGGACATTGATCACAAGGAGGAAGACTAGGGAATAAAGGAGTTGGAAAGAAAGAGACACTTTGAATTAGCTTTTCCTCCACCACCACCCTCCATTTGAGTGTTTGGCTTCAAAGTGCATGTGTATAGTGCTATGAATATCCTTGTTTATATTATTGATATGGGAGAGTCAAACAACTTTTGTCATCATCACCAACATGCGATTTTGTTTGATTTCTGGTGTCCTTGCTTGCATAGGAGCATCATTTAATGGTTTGTGTCTACAGGTGATACGATTTGTATCGATTGATATTGAATAATAATTAGTTTATATTTACTAATTTATTAGTATTAGAGGGTCAAAATCTCAATATAACATATCGATTGATATTTTAAATCTTGGTGCCATTCGACAATGCAATTGACATTTTATTGACATGCATCGGTGAGATAATACTATTTTTAATAATGTTAATCCAGCGGTGCACCAATATTCCTATTTCTAATAACCAGAATCTATATTATCTCTTCTAAATGTAATCATTGGTGATGAGATGATAATAATGGTATTACCATTTTTTGTACCAAATTTAGCACAAAATTTGTCAAAACTTTTGTTACCGTTATTCCTCCCTTCCTTTTCTGATTTGTAAATTTTTTTTGAGTAGTATAATATTTGAAAGTCTTGCTATAATTTGACTTTGGAGTTTTATATACGAGGCCAAGTGAACATGCTCTAATTTCTTAGTTGTAAAGAAGGGATATGAGAAATAGCCCAAAATTCCCCCTCTCACAAACACACTCACTCACTCACTCACTCACTCACTCACGCTAATTTTACAACAGCATGACCATGTTATGTCTTCATTAACCCACTTTCGATGTTAGGTAGAAAACAAAAAGAACATAAGGGGCATAAGTGCAGTGACAGAACTTGTCTTCTAGTTGTCTTGGTAGGAGAGTTATCTTTCTCTTCATCTACAATTATAATGTGTAACATTTTGGCGGGTCCCACGAAACACTATTAATATTCAACGGTCGTGAGTTTACCACATCAAATCGTAAAAACAAATAGTCATACATCAAAATTTTAACATATTAGTTTTGTTTCTAAAAATGTAAGAGGTAACCTGGATGGTTTAATTTGGACTTAATTGAGTTTTCTCCTTTCTCATCATATTTAACCTAACAAAGAATTTCCTAATTACTTGAACGTAGGAGGGGAACTTTGACTTGTTTAGTCATGTCCTTCACATTGTAACAAAGAAACTTTTTGTAGGGCATTTTGTCCCCTTTGTTGGCTCTAGCCATAGGACCCTTCTAGCTAAGAGGACCACCATCACCATGGATGTTGAGAAAAAAAGCTTTCAAATGTGCTGGAGGATAATGACCAGCCACAAATCCGATCCACCTTTGTCAACAATAACATTTAAATGACATGACTGGTCTTGATCTACAACGTTCCATAAATCCATTCGCTTCATACCAAAACATGAAGTACAGAAATAAGTAAATAATATGAGGTGGGTTAGAGAAGAAAAACTCATCGTGGTCAATTTATACAAAAATATGATTAAATATCTTTGTAATCAACATATTTTATGAGTATTGAAGTTAGTTAATCTATGGACAAACTACGATCTAAAGTAGATTTTTCTTGATAAACTTTCAATATTGAAATTACTTGTACTTTTCTTGTGTTTATTTGTGCACAAATGAGTTTGAGAAATTAGGAATTCAATCAATTGGAATAAGCCGAGTACAGATCCTATTTGAGTATCTTACTTAAAGATCTAAATCACATACTATAATAAATCATAATAATGAATCATATTCACATTAAAAGTTTTATGCGCTTAATCTTAATTATATTCACTTCAATAACTAAACTAATATTTCTATAGTTTGTCTCTTAATTGATCTTACTAGGTCTCTGCCTTTTCTTTAACTTCAAGAACTTTCATAGTACATATGTGTATGCTTTTTTAATTAGGATTAGGATTTGTTTTTTATAAAAAGAATGGATATAAAGCTATGTAATATATGGAAGTTGTGAAGGGAGAGAGAATAGTAAGGATATTATAATCTATTGTTGTAAATATCATCGTATATGATCCTAGTACACAAATAGCTGATATTGTACTCTTCTTTCATTTGGTATAATAATAAAATTGTTGTGAACAGTGGATATAAATAATCTTGTCTAACTATGTAAAATTTGTGTGTCGTATTTTTCTATTGTATTCATCTTCCAATGCATTGTCTATTAAGTTACAATATTGGAAAATCCTTTCAACATAAGGTGAAGATATTACAAGGGAGAGATCTTGGAGATGACTAT
>CM018898.1:6685743-6688243 GCA_009663005.1 Actinidia chinensis | reverse complement strand
ACAGTATATCACATCGAATACTGCTAACATTAAAAAAGAATTGGGGAACCTGAAGCAGAGGTAATGGATGAGTGGAGAAGAGAAACGCAAATGTTGACGAAGAGAGGGTCACGAGAAACCCAATTCCGAATCACCCAATTCGCCGATTGGTAGAAGCAAACCCCAGCGACCACCCACGCGAGTTCCGTACGCCTATTGAAGAGTGTTTCGAAGAATATAGAAACAGCCGACATCACCAGAGTTGCCATAATGAATGTCCCCGCCTTCTTCTGGTGGTCATGGCTTGTCCTTGCCATTCCTCCCTCCTCTCTCTCTAACCCACCCCCACCCCCACCCCCACCCCCTCTCTCTCTCTAAACTACTGTATCGATGGTTGCTTCGGTGGGGAATTTGGTTCCTCTGGAAAAGGAGAGAGAATCAGAGAAATCATCATAGGGATGTGTGACTCGGATTGTTTTACAGCATCATATAGTGTGACTCAGCTTCATATACATTACATTCTGCACCTTGTATTTTAACTAAAATCTCGTTTTTTCCTTTACTTCTAAAATCATTTCAGTTAATCCTTGTACTTTTGGAAAAATTACAAACAAACAAAAAAACAGGATTTGATCATAGGAACTCTATAATTTTAATTTAGTAATAGTTTAAACTATCTTTAAGTTTTCGTACACCTAGGACTAACAGAACCAATTGTTTCCCCACCCAAACGCCTAGAAAGACTTTGTATAGGGATGCCCCTTTTAAAATCCTAATCGAACCATTCTTATTTTGAAATGATAGATCGCAATACAAAGTGATCTCTTTAATACAAATAGAATAGTGAAACTCTCTAATTTGAGTGAGACTGAGACTAACAAATGATTTAAACTATGGGATAACTTTATCTACACCTCTTGAGGTTTTTCATAATGGCACTGACCTCCCCTCTGGTTTTGAAAATGGCACTAACCTTCGCGATTTTTTTTAGTTTTTTTTAGTTATTCTTTTAATTCTTTTTATTTATTTTTTTAATCTAATTTATTTATTTTGATCAATTTTTTGGGGTGAGATAAATAATTTTTTTATTATATGTTTGTATTTTTTTTTAATTGATTTTTAATACAAATAATAAAAATAAAATTTAGCAAGTTTCGCATCTAATGTACTAAACTTTGATACCTGATTAAATGATATTTAATTTTGGAAGTCAGATCTAATACCAAGGTTAAGCCTCATCACGTGGGCATTATCAAGTGGTGTGAATGAAACGATCCAAAATAAAAAAATCCAGAAACTCAAATACTTAAAAAATTTTAAAACTAGGCTAATTGTGGCCTTTAATTAATGGATTTTAATACATTTTATAATTTAATCATACAACTAAAAAGTTGACAATTTTTTCAAATATAATGATCAGACTATTGTGAACTTAAATTTGTGTTCTCCTTTTTATTTTTTTTTTTATTTATTTTTTTATTAAAAATAATTAATAAAAAAATTTAAAAACACAAACATATAATAAAAAATTAATTTATTTATCCCCCCCCCCCCCCCCCCCCAAAAAAAAAAAAATGTCAAATAAATAAATTAGATTAGAAAAATAATAACAATGATTAAAAGAAAACTAAAAAAAATCCGGTGGGGCTGGGGTTAGGGCATAATGGTCATTTTTGCTCTGACAGGGGAGATCAGTGTCATTTTTAAAATCACAGGGGAGGTCAGTGCCATTATGAAAAACCTCAGGGGTATAGGTAAAGTTATTCTCATTTTGAAATGATAGATCAAAATACAAAATGATCTCTTTAATACAAATAAAATAGTGAAACTCTCTAATTTGAGTGAGACTAAGACTAATAAATGATTTAAACTATTTATGGATTAAAATTATAAGATTTAATTTATTACAATTAAAATTGTGAAACTTAGTTTGTTCTCATAGTCAAACCTTGAGAATTTTTATATAATTCTTCCTTTTTTTAAATAGTTAGTGCTTATACTTTAGGAATTTAGGTATGTAAACGTGTACCTTTCACTCATTTGTTTTTTTAAGAGTAAATTTCAATGTTGGTCCCTGTAGTTTAAAAAATATTATATATTTTATATAAATGGGCTGCATTGAAATTGATTAAAAATTTTATACAAGAATTGCAGTTAGAATTCTGAAGTTTCCTATCAATTTCAATGCAGTCTCTTTATCTAAAAAAAATTACAAAGAAATCATGCAATTGAACCCCAAAAGCTCAGAAGCATTCAACATTTCCTCTATGGCAGTTCAGCGGTTGGAAATGTCAAGGTTGTGAATTGGCTGTTTTATGGGTTAAAGAAGCTTGATAAAAGAAAATAGTCTATTTCTTTAATTTAAGACTATTCTTTAAGTGAGCATTTTGTTTGACCTGCTTTTTAGATTTTGTAGATTTTTTTCATTTCAATTTTTGTATTTTTTTTTTCATTTTAAGTATACGTTTACAAAATGTGATAAAACTATAAAAACTTGAATATTTCTGTATTATTTTCCTAT
>CM018898.1:6615743-6623243 GCA_009663005.1 Actinidia chinensis | reverse complement strand
GAAGTAATACAATGACGATAAAATTTATAGTTATCCGATATGAGATTTTTTTATTTAAAATTATTATACTTTATTATATTTTTTTTAAAAAAATAAAAATAGCTCAAATTAATTTTTAGATGAGATACCATTTAAAATAAATTCGAATTCAAATCAAACCTAAACAATTTTACAAATATAAATTAACGTGTTCTTACAAATTTAAATACAAATGATTTTTTTGTTTCTCTTGAAAAACAGGGCGGTAGAATAAATTCACACTTTATCAATGTGGATTTGGTAGATTTGCCCATTTCAGATAACTTTTCAGTCTTTTCCATTCCTTACTCCACCACTCTTTCCAAGAATTTCCTTCTACCGCACGCACCTAAATTTTCCTAACATGGTGTGCATAATAGAGAAAGTTTAATCATTGTTAAAGTTGGGCGGCTGCCATAAACGCGTGTTGCATAAGCAAACACAAAGTGGGGGAGTCTTTTTTAACATCAAGGACTTTAAAAGTTAGGGTGGTTGAAAAAGTGACGAATTTCAATTCCAAGTGAAAACCACTGACCATAAGGACTAGCCTACAAAGGTCATCATTGTCTTGATTTGTAAAACAAATAAAGACTTCAGATTTTCAACTTCCAAGGTAAGACATTAATGGTTCCAACACCAAAGGCAAGGAGCCAATACGGTCCTATGGGCCTCGTTTGTTTGCCGGGACTGGACGAGGAGTTCGAATTAATTAACCTCCGGACTACTTGGCCCCGGAATAATTTCGGAACTTTAACTACGTTAGCCATTGTTTTGTTTGGACAAAACTCTGGATAATGTAGTTCAGTCTTGTACCGGTTCGTTGCCAAGTAAATCAGACTGGACAAATGAAGGAAGACCAAACATACCACTTCACATTAATTTTATAATTTGCCCTCACACAATTGGACAATACTCTCTCTCCTCTCTCTCTCTCTTCTCTCTTTCTTTTTTGTTTTGTTTCGTTTTTTATTAGTTTTCTAATAGATTTTTTCATTTTTTTATTAAAATATATTTTTTTATCAGTTTTATGATTTTGGATAAATAAGCTTTCTTTTTAAATTAACCTTTTTATCTAAAAAATATTTTTGAAAAAATATTAATAAAAAATATATAAGAAAAACCAATTTGAACTATTATATTTTATTGAAAACAGTTTTCAAAAAAAATATAATAGTTTTCTTTATAGTATTATTATAGTGTTCACTAATATTAAATAATAATTTTTTAATATTAGTGATATTTTTAAACTATTTTGATTAAAAATTTTAAAACTTTTTTGATTTCTCTAAAGAGAAAGACTGAAAATGTAAATTTTTAATAATTTTGAAAATAATTTGTAAAAATTATATTTGAAAAAAAATATATTATTTTTAAAAAAAATTTATTTATAAAAGAAAAAAACTGGTATAGTTTTTAAAAATTGTTATCAATAAAATATATATTTTTAATTTTTGTTTAATATTTTTTTTGATTAAATTGTTTGTTAAAAAATATTTTTTCGAAAAAAGGTAATTTTCAAAAAAACAAAAAGCTTGTTTATCCAAAAAAAATTGATAAAAAAATAATTTATAAAAAATAAAAAAAATGTTAAAAAAAAAACTAATAAAAAAAAGAAAAAAAAACCGAAGAGAGAGGAGTGAGAGGAGGCGAGAGGAAGGGAAGAGAGAATTATCCAATATGGTGAGGGCAAATTAGTTAATTTTAAATATGTTCAACTTAGGATTAGTCCAGGGACTAATAGTCCCACCTCCCACCCCGGGACAGCATAGTCCCACGTATGCGGGACTATTAGTCCGTTCGGACGATTTGTTCGGAGTCATTTTATGTAAACAAACATGGGACTTGATTGAACTTATTGTCCAGTCCGACCTAGTCTGGGCAAATAAACATGGCCATGGTGTTATATTTATTGATGAATTATATTATACAAAGGTTAAGGATCCAGCTATGCAATTATGTATAAAAGGGCAAATAAACATGGCCACGAAGCACGGTTGGCACGGAAAAAAGTGGCACGGCACGGCACGGTGGGCACGTTTGACACCTCTACGTAGATTGAGGAGAAGCGCCGAGGGGGTTTTCCTTGGCATTTTCCCGAGAAAATGAGGATGAAACATGCGGCAAGAAAATGTGAAACGATTCTGACCAAATGGACTAATGATCGGCCCACTACTGAGAAAACATTTGGATTATTTGATTGCGTGCTGGAGATAAATTAGTAGTAATAAACTAAAGAAAAAATAAAAATTTTCTAGAAAAATCAAAAAAATCATCACACAGTGAAAGTAGTTAATAGGGAAAAAAATTGTATTTTTTGTATAAAAAATGTATAAATATCAATAAAATTATATTTAAAACTATGAAAAATATACTTATAATTTTTCGTAGAAAATTAACCATTGAGCATGACCGATAAATTAATTGGGGACAAGACACGAGTGCCTAGTAATAAATCAGATTTTTTAGATTATTTTTATTTCAATTATTTTTTCTGGTTAAGATTTTTACTTTTTTGGTTCATTATAATTAGAAGAAGAATAAGAAGAAATATATATGTATATGTGTGTATATATATATAAAAAAAAATTATTTTACAAAAACTATTAAAAACTAAATTAATCAAAAAATGTATTTTTTTAATACTAATTTTAGATGAATCTTAAAATATGGTGGATAAAGCTCAAACTAGGTTCATATAATGGGGAAAATTAAAAAGGAAAAAATTACAATGACCTTCTCAGAGGTTTATATTTAATATAGATGCCCCCTCATCTTTTAAAAATTACACTAATCCCACCACCACCACTACACTCCCACTCCCACTCCCACTCCCACTCCCACCACCAATCTCCCAAAAAACCACAATCCTCCCATCACGATTATCACAAACCCTCTCTCTTTCTCATCAACCACCACCAACCAATCTTTCACAACTATTATAACCATCCCAACCCCCATTATATACCACAAGCCCCCATCTCTATGTATATGTGTGTACACATGCTAACAAAACCTAGATTTGATGCGTACAGGGAAAATCAAATCCAATTTGAAGTTTTGTATTGGGGTAATATGAGGAATATTAAATTCAATTTGAAGCTTTATTTTGGGTGCTTTAGAAAAAATAAAACTCAAATTAAAGCTTTTTAGCTTTATTTTGGATAATTTTTTAAAAAAATAAGCCCAATTTGAAGTTGTCTTGTGTAATTTTTGAAAAATTAAACCCAAATTAAAATTAAAAAATCAAAACCATATTGATTTGTGTGAGAGAGAGGGAGAAAAATGTTCTATTTTTTCTTTTTCTTTTTGCGTGTGTATGCGAGAGAGCTTTTTTTCCCCCAAAAGGATAAACAAATCATTTAACATAACACATAATTTCATAACTAAAGCTTTTTTTTTTAAAAGATAACTAAATCATTTAACATAACACATAACGCTATTTCAATAATTTTTTAATTTATATTTGGGTGACCAACTCTAACAGGGGAGGTCAATATAATTTTTTAAATATCATGTAGATTTGTATTAAAGATAAACGTCAAGGGAAGTCAGTGTAATTTGCCCAATTAAAACTCCTTCTTTTGTTATGACCCCTTTTTCATTTTATTATAATTATTGAAGTTTTTTAGGGGATGTTCGGTAACGTTTTCATTTTTCTGTTTTTTGTGTTTGTTTAATTTTTATTTTGTTTTGTTTTATTTTTTTATAAAATAAAAACAAAAAATATGTTTATGTTCACCTACTTTTAAACTATTTAAAAACAAAAATATGTGTGTGTTCACCTTTTTTTAAATTATTTAAAAAAAAAGTAGAGGTGGAGGTGGTGATGGTGGAGGTAGAGGTGGAGGTGGAGGAGGTAGAGGAGGAGGTGGTGGATGATGAGGTGGAAGTGGTGGAGGAGGTAGGGGGTGGAAGAGGAGGTGCCGAAGGTGGAGGTGGAGATGGTGGTGGTTGAAAAATTTTGTAAATAAATTTTATAAACAAAACAAAAATAATTTTTTCTTGTTTTCACTATTTTCAAAAATAGTAAAAATAGTTTTGCCTTATTTTTATTTATTTTTGCAATAAAAATAAGTTTTCTGTTTCTATTAATAAATTAAAAAAACAAAAAACGAAATTAAACAGTATACAAAAATTACCTTAGTATCTAGATAGATGATTTGATTTTATAACTAGATAAGGGTTAAAATCTTTACTTGTTGAAGTAAGCACGTCGCTCAGATCACTTGCTGAAGAATTCAGCTCACCATAATCATGTCACCTTGGGTGAAATCGATCCAATAAGCTTAGATTTCTAGAACGCTATCCACGGCCTCCACCAGTGCTCACATCGCCAATGTCACATCAACTCATTAAGCTCGCTGCTAATCTCACCTCACCATCCACTCCGAGGATGAAATGACCTTGAGACTCAATCTCTACCAAGTCTCCTATATTCATGGTGTTGTCTTCATATGGCATTCTCTTTCTTTTACTACGAAATCCTCGAACACGCCTTCCATACTTGGCAGTCCGATGATTACGTTGTGATTTTCTTGCATGACTCTAAATTCTCCATTCACCACAAAGGGGATAATTGCATTTTCACTCTCTAAGTCTTACCTCCATTATTTTTCTGCTATACTCTAACTTGTTCACATCGGTCTCATCTTCACCCAGAAGGGTTTGTAGCAGCCTCACCTGACCAGTAACGTTTGTTCTTTTGCGTAGGTTACCGAGGTCAAATACCGAGCTTAAAGAGCAACTTTTACTGTTGATTGCTTATCCTAGATTTCTACCACAATAGTTTGGCGCTGTCTGTGAGAACGACAATTCTCAATACTCTATGCACCTGCGTAGCGGCTTATTGCCTAGAAAAAGTACTAGTAACACTCTAGATAACAGAGCTCATCCAATGGCTAACATTAGTTAAGCTCCAAATCTGGTAAACATTCATTGTGAAATGCATGGAATCGCCGAGTAGATCAAGATCATAAATGAGATAAACACCCACTTGGTACAACACCTCGCCACAAACAATCCACCTTCTCCCACCGCACATGTTCTGGAAGATGTTGATCGATCTCGCCGCTCTTGCCGATCGGGCAACTAGGATTCTCAAAGTCGCCATAGCATTGGTTAGGGATATTCAGTCAAGAGCCGCCCACACCAGTCAACAAGTTTGCATTCCAGAAGCAGAAGGAGTCCTATCATGTTAAAGTCTCGGTCATCTAGCCGAACTCAGGACATGATGGGAAAGGAGACCGGGAGATGCGGGACATCACATCACCGAGATGACCGAGCTCATAGCCGTCGTGATAAGTCTACTACCCAGGTGCCCATGGAGATCAAGAATGAAGACTTTGTGAAGTGGTCAAGGAAGATCAAGAACAACCTCTTCTGGAGAAATAAGAACAAGTATTGTGAGTTTTACAAGGATCATGGACACAAAACTGAGGACTGCTTCTAATTAAAGGAGCAGATAGTTGATCTTATTAAGAGGGAATACTTGAGAAAGTTTATTGCTGATCTCCTAAGACATGACTCACCCGACAGATGATATGCCGATAACAGGCCAACAACAGGTGATATCCAAACTATCCATGGAGGTTTTGGATCGGGAGGATGTTACACCTCATCCTGGAAAAGGCACGCTAGATAGGCTAATGGGCGAGGAGAGGACGAGGTTTACAACCTCTCCACGCCTACATTTGAAGCTCTCCAGCCCATCACATTCACCAATGAGGATTTGAGAGGGTTGCACATCCACCATGATGATGCGTTGGTCATATCTGCCATGATCACCAATTTAAACGTGCAGAGGATCATGATTGACAATGAGAGTTCTATTGAAATTCTGTTCATCTCAGCATTTGACAAGATGAGGATAGGGCGAGATAGGCTCCACCTATTTCACACCCCTCTACTTGGATTTGGAGGTAACTTAATAAATCCCCTCGGATGGATCAAGTTGCCCTTAATCTTATGGGCAAAATCCCACCAGACTACAGTATGACAATATTTCATTGTAGTGGATTGCCATTTTCCATACAACTCAATCTTAGGTCGCCCCACCTTAGGAAAAATCAAAGCCATTATCTCTACCTATCACCTGATGATAACTTCCTACTTCGACTGGGATATGCGAGGTAAAGGGCGACCATAAAGTTTCTAGGCAATGCTTTATAATGGCAATGAAGACCAACTCCACTTCAAAACCAAGCGCTAAATAGCAATTATAGAGATGATGCTGAGTTGGAGGCGCTGAGAGACGAGATAGAAGACTCACCTCTCGCTGATCCTCGAGAGATAGAAAATACCAAGCCTCTAGAAGAAGTGATCCCAATTCCTATACATCCCAACTATCCAGGTCACTATGTTATGATCGAAATTGAATTGACTAAGGACCTCCGAGATGCTTTGGTGGGATTTTTGAAGGGAAATTATGACATATTTGCATGGTCGTAGGGCTATGTACCAGAAATAGATCTCCAGATTGCCGTTCATAAGCTTTTCACTGATCCTGATCACCCTTCAATCTGCCAAAAACGAAGGAAGCTCACCCTAAAATGATTAAAGGTCATAGAGGAAGAGGTGGCCAAGTTCATCAAAGTCGGCGCATCAGAGAATCCCACTACCCAGATTGGTTGGCCAATGTCGTCGTCGCCCCTAAAAAAGGACGAAAAATGGATAGTGTGTTTTGATTTTATCGACTTAAATAAGGCCTGCCTTGAAGACAGTTTTCCTCTACCAAAGATTGATTTTATCATTGATGCAACATCCAAGCATGAGCTCTTCAGTTTTATGGATACCTTATCGGGATATCATCAAATCAAAGATACCTAACATAGAAAAAACTTCTTTTATCATAGAAAGATGACTATATTGCTATAAGGTTATGCTTTTTGGACTAAACAAATGCGGGGGCAACGTACCAAAGATTAGTCAACAGAATGTTCAAAGAAGAGATAGGAAAAACAATTGAAGTTTACAATGATGACATGTTGGTTAAGAGTCTAAAAGTAGATGATCACTTCGCCCATTTGGAAGAGACTTTTGGTATTCTTCGAAAACATCGTATGATACTAAAACCCTCTAAGTGCATTTTTGGCATGTCATCTGGAAAATTTATGGGCTTCTTAGTAACTAAACGAGGAATTGAGGCGAATACCTACCAAATTCAAGCTCTGCTCTCAATGAACTTGTCTAGGAATATACATGAAATGCAACAATTGACCAGGCAAGTAGCTACCCTTAACAAGTTTGTTTCAAAATCGATAGACAAATGTTTGTCATTCTTCAAGATTTTGAGAAATAACAAGGCCTTTGAGTGGATGGACGAGTCCGAGATGGGGTTTCAGTAGCTAAAAAAGTATATGGGGTCACCACCTCTACTCATTGTTCCCAACATAAGCAAGGAGCTCATCTTGTATTTATTTGTGTCGCCCACTACAGTAAGCGCAGTCCTCGTCACGAAAGAAGATAAAATATAGAGATCAATTT
>CM018898.1:6605743-6608243 GCA_009663005.1 Actinidia chinensis | reverse complement strand
AACATAATTGATTTAACTTTTTTTCACTATATGTTGATAATTTTTTTTACCACTTTTTGATATAGTGTCCATATTTTTAGACTACCATTCAAATTATTTTGATGCAAGGTAACGTACGAGCTTGCAAAAACAAGCTAAATTTATATTTATAAGCTAAAAAAATCTATTTTTACTTGAAAAATAAGTTGGTTTTTCACAAATTTGAATTTTTTTTTAGATTTTCAGATTCCTCTCGTCATGACAAAATACAAAATTTAAATTAAATGATAAAAAAACTCACTAATGACAAAACGTTCAGAACCCAAAACAACTAAAGTAGCTTAAAAAAACCTAGCCAAACAAGGCCTTACGTTGATACTCCCCAAACTCAAGTGGACTCAAGTGGAGAACATTGGAAGTAAAGCTTAAAACGAACCAAGATGAATAATGATACTACGCAAACGGAGGCCCTGAAATAAAACGGATTATGTTTGGGCCTGGATTTGGCCAATTTAATTGGGCTTATAATAGGCCAACCCATACTCAAGTTAGCTAAAATTGAACGCACTATTTTGGCCGGGACTTGGCCCATTGAAATAGTGTTACATAAGATTCCCTATTAAATTGTTGGGGCTTTTAAATTGTGCTCCTATGGGCTGGATTAACTCTTAAATAAAATATGGCTTATTAAAAAAATCTTATCTAAGTCCTAAATAACAAAAAGGCTTAATTATTTAAACACTCCTTAAACTATTAATTTTTGTCACTTTCACCTCATCATCTTAAAAATAACTCATTTACACCCCTTAACTATCAAAAGTTATCACTTTCACCCCCTCCGTTAGTCTTCCATTCAAAATTTTATTTAAACTTGGTCACAAGACACCTATGTGACTGTTTCTATATTTTTATGGCAAATATGTCATTTGTTTTGGAGGAAAAAAATTATATGCCTATTTTATATGTTTTATCATATATACTTCCATTGTACAAATAAATTTTTTTATTGGTTATATAAAATATAATTCTTTGGTTAGAAACTTTTTTAGTTAATATAGATATCATGTGAAGTTTGACACAGTAAATTTTGTGGTTGTACTTTTTAATTTTTAATTTCTTAAATGAGAAGTTTTTGTTATATTTGGCATGGCTATTTATGATGTAGTAGATAAATAAATAGACAAGAGTCAGTATTTATTAGGTACTTGGGTACTGGGTTCTCTCATCTTTGTTTGGTGCTAGAGGTGTCAATGAGTTTTTCATTTACTTGATTACTCAATGATCAAAACAAATATTGTGTTCATATTTACTTTTTTGTTAGTTTATATTTTTATTTTTTTATAAATTTGTAAGAATTTTTTATTGAGCTTAAAAAATATAGAAGTGAGAAAAGTGGATAGAGAGAGATAGTTTGTGTAGCGAGAGAGAGCTAAAAGAAAGCAAAGAAAGTATAAAATAGGCATTTGATTTTTTTCCCTCTAAAATAAAGGGCATATTTGACATAAAAATATAGAAACAGTCACATGAGTATTATGTGACCAAATTTAAATAAAATTTTGGATGAAAGACTAACGAATGAGATGAAAGTGATAACTTTTAATAGTTAAGGGGTGTAAATGAGTCATTTATTAGATGAATGGGTAAAAGTGACAAAAAATAATAGTTTAATGGTGTCTAGATAAAAGAAATGATCAGACGGGCTTGAGCCTGTGGTATTACCACGGGCTCGACGATGTGGCAGCACCACATCCACCCATTTGGGGAGGGATGGGACAATTTTTTTTTTATTACGTCCCCCCCCCCCCCCCTCAAATGGGTGGATGTGGTGTTGTCACGTTGTCGAGCCCGTGGTAATACCTTGAGCCCGTCTGATCATTACTCGTCTAGATAATTAAGCCTAACAAAAAAAGATAGAATATGATCGAAAAGCGTAAGTTACAAACTCGAAAGGAAAAATATTATTATTACTTTATGATGATCTGACCCGTGCCATTAATTAATTTTCTCAAATATTCAACAGTCTCCAAATATTTATTTGTACAATGTCTCTAAATGTTTATACAAAATAATTAAAATATAAAAGTTTCAAATCTTTCTCTCATACTACCCGAACTCCCACGTTCGCTTGAAAAATCAACTAAAGTAGGGAAGTATACAATACGATGACGGAATATGCTCAACGAATCAAAAATGGCTCAACAATAAATGTTAGAGTAGCACACCGAATTAATATTTCATCAAAGACCTCATACCAGGTCTTTCTTGGTACGCGACTTGTGGCCGGCCTCGCCCACTTCACCAAGCTCTTCGGTTTTATCCGGTGCCAAGGTTTTTTTTTCTTTTATATAAAAATTCGGAAGTGAAAGTAAAAAGAAAAAAAAATCAAGGGGTATTAAAATAAAAAAAATTATTTACAAAATGTACGGAATAAAGTGTGAATGGATATAAAATGTAAGGATGTTAATTGTAATTTCCAAAAAAGGAAAGAAAAGGAAATATCGCATGAGAGAGGGCGAGATCC
>CM018898.1:6463243-6465743 GCA_009663005.1 Actinidia chinensis | reverse complement strand
GTCAATCCAAATGTACCAGTTCATTAAATATGTATTTGGAGTATAAATTAGGTATATCCAGAGCATTACCCTTGCCAAAATGACTTCAGCTCTATTTGCAGATTTTATGATTTATGTCCTTGTGATGTTGACAACATAAACTGTACGGATACTTAATTTATCAGTATTATTTCAGCTTTAAGCACTTAAAATATATAGCTCTTTTAAAAAATGAAAAATCTGAATCTTATGTTTGATCCAAGTTTGGAAGTGGGTCCCATTTAAGGGCTTTTAATTTAGAGTACTGGTTGCACCCGTAATAATACTACGAGAGCGCTCTCGTGGCTGCTTCTCAACCACTTATGTTGGAGTTGATTAGACTTAAAAAATAAATAAAGCATAATTTATCTAATTAACTCCAAAATGAATGATTGAGAAGTAGCCACGGAGACGCTCCCGTGATAATACCACAGGCGCGCGCCCGTGTGACCAATACTCTTTAATTTATTGATTGGTGCAATTAATCCCCCACCGAAACAACTGTTTGGAAGATGACACAATTCATTACTTTGACCAGATAATCTGCAAATTGTATCGGGCAGAGTAAATTGAGAGAGAGAGAGAGAGATTCTCTACCTGTGATGGATTTGTTTCCTAAGAATTGTATTTTTTCTTTTACGAGGTTTGTCACCAATAATTCATTTTTTTTACCATACATACTTAAATGTGAAGGAATTAGTAAAATTTTGAATCTCACCACATATAAGTACTCACTATATAAAATACTTTGTGCATATTTTTTAGAAATTGATTTCTGTATTTCAAAATATGATTTCTGTACTTTAAATTTTGTAAAAGTAGGAGTGCAGAAATTAAAATTTAAAGTGTAGAAATTAATTTTTAATTTTTTAATTTTTTTTTTTAGAGATACGAACTATCTGTTAGATTTATTGGTATGACAACACCACATGGCGGGTATTGTTTCCCTGCATTATGGTGATATGGTGTTGTAAGTGAAATGTGGAGGTCACTTTGGATTCGATAATGCGATGAATTGTCCATTTTTGTAGGGCTCGGCAAAGTAAAGTATCCTTAGAAATAATCATATTGATTGAGATTGATAGATTAGACATATTTGCCTAACAATATATATTCTTTTCTTAAAATCATATTGTTGATCCATTTTAAATATATATTCTTTTCTTAAAATTATATTGTCGATCCATTTTATATAAAAAAAAATACAACATAATTATGTGGTTGTTTATGAATGAACTACACGATGAGATCTGCAGAACGAATCTGATCACATAGTTGAACCCACAATAAGCCCATGTGCTTGCTTCTTTTTATATGGTTCGCTTGATATAAGAAATATTCCCCGTCATTGAAAAGCTTATTGCACAAAAAAATCCTTTCATTTTCCCTTTTGACAAAGTTATGGGCACGTTTCTCTCCAAGTTCAGTGTCACTTTCTGTCTTTCAATTATTCTAGATCAGATGATTTCAAAGTTATAGGCATGTGTTTCAATTATCATATGATATATTTTTGTATGGGCTTTTAGTCTGATTATTTTTGTTTTTCTACTTAAAAGTTAAAAATAAAAAAAAATAGTAAAAATTGGACCCAAAGTGTGAACTAAACTAAATAACCTCTGGAACAAGAATGGAAAAAGAATGATGCCCTTCTTTTTCATTTCCTACATGCTTCCAATTAAGAATGTCCAAAAAAATCGGTAAAACTGAAAAATGGATTAGAAACAGTCGAATTGGTCTGGGTTTTTTTTAAGAACCAATTTAGTTTTAGTTCTTTTAAGACTAGAAAACCGTCTGGAACTGGTTCAGTTTGCAGACTTGAATGCATAATTCCGATTTCAAATCTGAACCAAAAATATTAATAAATTCATCTTCTTATTGCCGTTGATTTAAGTTGAATGCTTGCGATTTTGGATTGGAGATGCTCTAACAAATTGAGATATTCCATTCTAGGCAGAAATGGAAAGCAGCCATATCCATTGAGATGTGCAGTGGGGCCATTGGTGAACCACTGTTGACAATCTATCTATACTTGCAAAACACGTATAAATGTGCATGATACTATTGGTTTTAATGGATGGAATGATATCTTTGGCGTCCATTAATTAATAACTCATTTAATCACCCATATGGAAACTAAAATAAATACTTGTTCCAAACAGTATCGATGTATATTTTTTTATAATTATAAATAATACAACACAGTCAAAAATATTTATTTTTAACACTTCATTTTTGACTCGGTTAAACTAAATGATTGAACAATAAAATGCACCCTAATAATATTTCAAAATATATAAGTTAATATTTTATTGAGGATCATAAAAATTAGAAAATATTTTACAAGAGAAAATTAATTTACGGTAAAGTCTAAAACTTTTTGTCACACGAATAGTATTCTAAAGTATGTAAATTAATATTTTATTGAGGATCATACAAATCTATACTATGTATTATTAACGGGTAATATTTTGCTATGGAGAGT
>CM018898.1:6443243-6450743 GCA_009663005.1 Actinidia chinensis | reverse complement strand
TTATTTTTGATAATAATTGTTTTATTATATATTTGTAATTTTTTTTATAGTTGTAGATTTTGGGTCATATTTGTAAAAAATTATAAAACTAATAAAAAAAATTATTCTTTTAAGTTTTGTTAATTTTTTTTAGTTTTGTTTTTTTTTCCATTAATATTTTTTATTAGTTTTTTTATTGTTTTATCAATTTATTTTATTTATTTTTCTTTTATTGTTTAGTGTATGCTTATTAAGCAAAATGCCCCCAAACCTTGAACAAGGTCAGAACCTTTTCACTCCCTTAAATGACCCACATTCCAATGTGGTAGGTGAAATATTCAGCATACGAAGCTAAAAGGTGGGTTGCTATATGAGAACGGCCCCCGGGGAAGGGGCGCATCCCCGGTGGAAGAGTAGGAATAGGTATATCACCAAGCTAGAGTGGAGTTAGAATTGGAGATTATATGATTTTAAAATTTAGAGCGGCCGGGAGAGAGGGGGGGACAGGAACCAGAGCTCTGGGTAAAAACGCAAAGATTGGAAGACTATTACTAGAGACTTTTCATTTGAAAAAAAAAAGCATTTGTTCGCAAGTTATTAGTGTGATATTTATCCAAAAGAAGAAAAATAAAATAATAAAAAAAAGCATAAAAAAAATGATTTTAAAAACAAAATAACTAAAAAAATTTTTGAAGAGGGTGGGGGTGGGGAAGCACCTCTCTTGTACAAACTTAGTATGATCAATATTGAAAGTTTAATACAAAATTATAGGCAAAATTGCAAATTCACCCGCTCATTTTGTAGCAGTAAATGCGAGTTCATACATATGCATATCAGAACTCATACTCTAACATGAGTACGGTTCACCAACTCTGGAAGAGTCATCTATAACCTTTATACTAAATATGAATGTCAACTTAGAGATTTGGTGGATAAACCCTAGGTATTTTACGCAGCTAGTGTTTAAATGCCCAACTTTGGTAAATATGTTGGGTGAGTCACCATGTTAAGTTGGTGTTTCAATTGGGGTGCATGTCAGTTCGATCGGTTCAACATTTGACCGAAATTAAATTAAAGTTCTAACAAAAAAAGTTCGTTTGTAGAATTGTGAAATTAAAAACCTATATTTTTAAAATTTTTTTTGTTGGAATTATTTTGAAAACACCAACTTTGAGTCAAATTTTAACGTGGGACCCACATGTCCTTGTAGTATGTCTAAAATTGTTTTGTGTTCTCCTCCATGAGGCGATGAATAACAAGTACTTAATTTGATCAAATCATGAGATTAAATGAAATAATGGCCCTTCACAAAGTGGAAACATGAGTAAGACTTTTAGATTAAAACTAAAGGCTTGCTCCCAATTGATTTTCTATGAAAAAAGTGGTGATATAAAAGTTTAAGTTTGGTTACGGGTTTGGGGGCCCCAAGGGGAATCACTTGTGTGAAAGGAAATGATCTATGTAACCATGGTTAGTCGACCCATACCCTACACGTGCAACCCACCCATCAGCTCAGCTGGTGTCGGTGTTGGTCTAAATTAATAATATTAAAAAGGTTTGGGCCTATTTAATAATTACTTTTATTTTGAATTTAAAATTAAAATTCCAACCGTTGTAAGCCTCGTTTGGATGTGACGAAGGGTTACAACTCCTCCTAAGGATGCGTTTGGCTGGTACCATTTCGAAAGGGTGGAATATTTCTATAAATAGAAATATTTCTCCTCTGTTTTAATGTAAGAAATAGATAGAAAAATACGAATTTTATTTTTTCTCTCTCTCTAAAGAAGACGAAGTATTGCCCAGATTCCGGAGAATCTCCGACGTCAATTTCGGCGAAATTCTGATTGAATTTTTTCAGTGACTGTACCAGAAATATCTTTTGTTCGTGGATTTCAACGACTGTTCCAGGTTTTGGTTAATTAATTGCGTTTGATTTACCGAATTAAAATCTATTATATCTGTGTGTAGAAAATTTCTGTGAAAATTTTTCTACTTTATTTATGTGTTACTGTATAAATTTTTTGTGTAAAATTCTATAGTTTAGCAGCCTATTTTCTGTGAAAAAATACTGTCATTTATAATCATGCATTATGATTTTATCAGAAATAATGTAGGTTTTTGTATAGAATTTAATATCATAATTCTGTGTCGAATTAGACAAAAAATTCTCTTTGATTTTCATTTCATATCATATTCATATTGTACATGGAGAGTGAATTTAAAATTTGCATCCGCTGGACCTGAATATTATAGTGAGTTATTCAGTGTCGTGATCATTTTATCTTGTAGATAGACGCCCGTTAGATCCATGAGCACCTTTATGGGGAGGAGAGAAACTGTCTTAAGAAAAGAGTGTCCAACACTCGACTTGATTAACCCTTTCCTTATATTTTTTTGCATATTGTATACATAATTGGTTACATAATTTTACGCATAATATTGAATTTATAAATATTTTTTCACATTATTTATTAATTCTTTGTAAAGCATGTTTCGGTAATATTTTTCAACAATTTCCCTCCCTCCCCCCGCCCCAAATTTTTTGGACCTCCATAAAAATATCCACTTGATTCATCAAATTTCGAAACAATATATAATTAACAAGTTTCAAAATTAAAAATTTAAAAAGTTTACAGCTCCAATAGGACTTTAATAAGGGCCAAAAAAGTTTCAAGGAATGTGCAACATTTACGATAGAAAAAAAATACAAGTAAAAATAGCAAGCCAACTAACACAAACTCAGATTAAAATGTGTGTTATATATTGAATGACGCAGTAGATCTAATAGTAAACCATATATTCTAAATTCGGTTCGGTTTCGATTGTATCAATTTAATACATCACAAAATCAAAATCTAATTAAATTTTTTTTTTGAAATTTTAAAAACCAAACCTCAACTGATTAACACTAAATCAAATCAAACCGAATTTTCAATAATTTTTTTTGGTGGATTCGATTTTCTCGATTTTTCTCTATTTTTTCTTACGTTCAACTTGCATGACGATCCTAAACGTTGGTGACGTGGCACACCATGGTTGCCGGTTGGATAATCAAATGGAGGAAGGAGTTACAGTCGTGTGGTTGTGCTTGAAAGGGCCTGCTCGTTTGATACTGCTTAAAATTTACGATTTTTTTTAAAATTTATTTTTTAAAGGTCAAATTTTATTTTTTTATTTTGGGCTTTATTTTTAGTAATTAAGCAAAAAACAAAGTAAAAAAGTAAAAAACAACTCTATTGATTTTTTTTTATTGATTTTAAGTTCAAAAGCCAAAAAAAAAACTAAAAAAAAATTTTTTTTTTCTAGTAACAAGGAGCCTAAATCCACACTTCCCGCGAAAAAACACCCACATACCGCCATCAAAGCGTGGAAATATTAGGCCAGACGTGGAATTATTCTTTCTTGCCGGTGAGGAAAATCTACGTACGGTCATTTCATTGACTTGTACGTGGCCAACGACTCAAATGCTGCCACGAATCATCCATGGACGTACATATAAATTTCCCGTTTTCTTATGCCTTCTATTTTTTTTTTTCTTAAAGAATGGATAAGTCCAACTTATGCAACCTATTTAGGTTCGGAGTGGGATAAATTGAATATTTAAAATTAATTTTATATTAAAAGTATTTTTTGTCAAAAATATTATTTGTCTTAATTCATCCTAATTAGAGAATCACTAATATATATTAATTCGAAATTGAATTAGTTTGAAGTATTGGAATTTTTGGTGGTATTTTTGTATTTTTCCCTTTTTCAATTCATTAATCCCAGAAAACAAAAATTAAAAAAAAATAAAAAATAATCACAGTAATTCAATTTATCCCGAATAAGTCCTTAATTTATTTTCTTAATCTTTTTTTATTTAATCATGTATTTTTTTACCACGTGCAATATCTTGGTTCAAATCTTCCTCCTACTTTCTGCTATAAAATACGACTTTCTATCAATATTCTCTTCCATCATTATAATATAGTCTTTTTAATCAAATCTACTTAGTGATGATGTGGCGCATTGTGATTGTTTCAACATACCTAGCTTGGTCCTTTTCGTGATTCGATCATCTGAGTGCATCTTGGCTGAAGTGTTTCTGAATATACAAAACTACAAAACAATTCGTTTTTATACTCCAGGAATACTCCAGCCAAAGAGGACCTTAAGAGGATCCGAACTCCAATTTCGTAGGTATAACCCATATTTTTTTTTTATGAAACATGTTGTCCTTTGTGTGCCCTTGAAAAAAAATAGTTTATGTCCTTGAGTAAAAAATATATTTTTATTATTTTTTTAAGATTTTTTTTTCAGTTAGTCAATTTTTATTTGTAAATTCTTTTATAAGAGAACTAAAAAAAATATAAAATTTTAAAATTAATAATAAAAAGCTCACTAAATAACAAATTCAAAAAAACTAAATAGTTTAATTATTAGCCCAATTAAGCCTTAGCACATTCTATATTTAAAAAGTGGTTTGGATGAATATTTCTTTACTTTTTAAGTCCGCATTTGGACGCCAAGCAATGAGTACGGTTTGAAATAACTAAAAATCTTTAATTTTTTATTTTTAGTTAAAATTAAAACATGAGATAAAAAGTTATTATTCTTTTTTATTTGGGATCACTAAAAAATATCTAAAATTTTTAGCTATATCATGAATAGTAAAAATTACAAATGGCTGCTGGGTTAGTAAAAGAATCTAGGCCAAACAAATCTCGAAAAACCTAGCTAAAAAAAATCATTCTCTCAATCAAAAAGCCAAATTTTGTTTAGATAATTTAAAATATGTAAGCCAAACGGCGACAAGCCTTCCAAATCAAATCCCATATCAACCCTTGAGATAAAGGGATCTTAAAGATCAGAGGGTAGTATCAATGTACAAGTGTGTTTATACTTCATTTTAACTTACATAGCTAAAAAATAATTCACTATTCTTAACAATAGGTCCGGGAGACTTTTGGGTTCATCACGCTCTAGGCCAAACGGGCACTAATCAGACAATTACCTCTTATCAAAAGGTGAAATTAAAACCTTTCCACTTTATTGGGTCAATCAAAAGAAAAAAGAAATTACTTTAGTTGGGAATGTTGAAAGACAAATTTTGGCTTTAAAAAATTGAAAAATATATTGATATTAAATAAGGTAGTAACTAATATAATAAATTACATGTGACAAACTTGACGATGAAATTCATCCATATATGTATTCATGTATTGTATCAGTATAATAAGGGCGGTTATATGTAAACTATTTAGTTTCTAATCATTACTTAAAACGCAAATTGAAAAAGTTAATGGTTGGCGTGACTTTGTTTTCAAAAGTGATGGAAACAAATAAAAAGAGTTCTAGGTGAAATGAACACATGCACTTTTAAAACAAACTTTCCATTAAATGTTTTGTCCCTTTTGAATAATAATAGCCATGTGAGAGAATAAAAAGTCTTGGCATGGCGGCGCCACTACGAGTCGGCCGCCCCAATCCTAAACTTGTTCCACACTAGGAAGCACTTTGCCACAATGGTGGTGGTGATGAGATTTTGGGTCCACAAGATAATAGTTTTTAGGGAGAAAGAAAATGAATCAACTGAAGGGCTCGGATCGTGCAGTTTAGTCTTGTTTTTAAAAGAAACGGGGTGTTCCATAATTGGTTTATGAAAAGAAAAATTATAAAAATAATGCTGGTGGAGCTCGTGGTTTTGTTGTTAACACCAATGAATTCTAATTACAAAGTGAGTCATATTTCATATATGGAATACCACCAGCACAACAAATCGAAGACATGCACACTATACTATTATTTGAGTTTGGAGTGAGGGCGAGTGAGATTCAAGTACCGCTTCAAATGAAAAAAAGTTTTTTTCCATTGATACATTGCGATTTGTCCTCTTTTTTCAAATCGAGGACGATGTTACATTGCTTATAATATGAAGGTTGACATGAGTTTCGTAAATCCAATCATAATGTATTAATGAATATTTAAAAATTTAATATTTTATGATCACTTAGAAATAATATTTTCTCGATGATTACGCGAATACAAAAATAGGTCATACATGTCTTTCATAGATTTTCAGGTTCTTCACGCTCCTCTCTCTCTCCTCTGCATTTCCCTCTGTAATCCCTCTGCCAAATTCCACCTCCACCATTATGATTATGCGAATCTAACAGCGTTCTTAACAAATATTTCACATTGTCCCCAATTTTTTGTGCCACTCTCATTTTTGGTAATATTAAAATCCAATTTTTTTTTTTACCAAGATAATATAATTGTGACATTTCGTAATTAATAGAATTTTCTCAATATATTTTGTTTAAGCCAACCGGTCTCAAAATTCGTTAGAACGCATTAGAGGTTGGTTAGTAGTTATAACGAGATGAATACAACTGTAGCTCCCAGCCACCCAATACATTATGAATTTATTTTTATATTTTTATTTATTAAATGTCACTGTCACATCATTTTATAATTTTTTTTGTGAAAAACATATTATTTTCTTAAACAGAATTAATTAGATACTATAGTTTAACACCCTATATTTATACCCCTCTCTCTCTCTCTCTCTAGCAGGGGCATTATGCCGGTTCCCGGCCGTGGCTGGAGGCAATTGCTGAACGCGGCATTTCTTTCTGTCGCGGATTCACGCCACGCGGCAAGGAGGCGAGGCAATATGTATTGCTTGGATTGCAATAACAAAGCATTCGCTATTTCTTGGATTGCAATGACAAGCATTCTACTAACTACTGAATAAAAATTCTAACAATTCTCTGTCTGGGGGTTGCCTTTCCTGGTATAAACATGTATCTAGCTGGACATGTCCATTAGCTCGCGTGCTTTGTAATTGGATTTTTGTGTTTGGATCCAAAAACATGATGTTTGTATTTGGATTTTCTTGGTCTGATTGGACAAGTTTGGGACCCACCCCATTTGCAGAGGAAAGGGATCGGGTATGCAATCTCACGGGCGGCGCATTGACCTTTCTCCTCAAAATAAATCTCATGCTGATGACAATTTTCTAAGATCTCATAATATGCATACAACACACATGACATGAGGTGCCATCTCTCTCTCTCCTCTCTCTCTCGCTCCACCTACAAACACAAACGTTACATTTCTAAATTTATAGTCGCATCAATTTTGCAACCTTGACCTCCTCATATATACATCACACTTCATGACACGTGTATCTCACACACACACCACACAGATGTATACATAACACAAACGTGTAAATTCTCAATTTTATCGTCGCATCACTTTGCACCAGGACCTTTTATCCTTCTTCTGGGCCAAATTGGCCTTGCATTATAGTATACTATTTCATCATGGCACCCAGGATAGAATTGATTCGAATGCATTTCTCAAACATTTCCATTCACATTCTGGGTTTTGGAACATTCGTTCAGTTTTCTAAGTGGGTGTCAGAGCAAGTTCAAATGACTGGTTCATAGCCCTATGGAAAAATGAACACCCAGTATGAGACTATTTCCAATGAGACAGAATTAGGGATGGCACGGAGTCGGGTTGGGGCGG
>CM018898.1:6430743-6435743 GCA_009663005.1 Actinidia chinensis | reverse complement strand
TTTACCCATTATACCAAATATGTGTGTTTATTGTGTCTTCTATTATATTTTTTTGTTGTTAAGGATTTTGTAAGCTAATATGTGCTTGTTTTGTTAAGGATATTATTATTATTATGATTATTATTAGATATATTATTATTCTCAACAATAATTATTGTCATAAAGAGAAGGACAAAAAAAAAAACCCAAAAAGTAAAAACACTTTACCAAGCCAAGGGTATGTAATGAGCCAACCTAATCCAATTTATATGTATGGACCACCAAGATATTAGTATATGAGTCAGAAAGGCCAGTGAGATTACTCAATAAGGCCTACCACAATGTATTAGTTTATAGATTTTTTAACCTATACAAAAAATACTCATATGTAGTCAAATTTGCGGAAAGCATAATATAAAATAAATAGGGTTGAAGTGCCAAAGATATTATATTTTGGTATCCATGATCCGCATGGGTGGTGTCGTTCATCATATTACATATCGTCTCCAATTCAATTAGGGGTCGTTCTAATACATGAGTTAGATCGGGCGACATATCTTATAAGCCATGGAGAGTGGGAAAATATTCAGAACATTCGCAAAGTTCCGTTCTACATTAGAACTCTAAATTATTTTTTTAATATATTTTTTATTAAATTTAATTATAGTTTGGCTAATGGGGTCGAAACGAATTAATAGGTCAAAAAATAATATATATGTAAAGTTAGAAGGGAGAGAATGCAATACGAAATGATTAGAAGTCAAGTGTTGAAGTTTCTTAAGCCTAACTGGTTCAACTTGAGGTTCAACCGGTTCAAGCAAAACAGAGCAGAATGGTTCTTTGGATTTACTTGCCAGGCTGATTTGGGTTTCATCTAAAGTTAGAATTGGAAAAAACGTTCTAAAATAAAAAGTTGTAGATGATTTAAAATATCTTTCCAATGCAACTAGAATTGAATAATTTGGATATCTATGAAAAAATATGGTTGCAATATAACTGCGATCCAAAGGTGGAAACACAGATGTGCCCTATTTTATATTGATTTTTTTACAAAAATGTATAATGCGTTTTTTTAGGAATATTTGGAGGGTTAAATTGCTACTAGAAATGAAAGCAATAATGAGTCTCAAAATAGAAGAAAAAATCAAAGAAATGAAGTGAGAATTAAAATTACCGTGATAAAAAAATAGGTTCGATTTTTTTCCCCGGTATCGAGTCCTTCGCTATTTTCTTTTTCTTTGTCTTCTTAATTTCTTCTTTTCTCTTTTGTTCTTCACTCCTGATAGCTCTCATCTTCTCAGTTTCCTCTTATTTCTTGACTTCTTTCTTTCCTTTCTCTCTTTTTCTCTTTTTCTTTCTTATGTCCTTTTTCCTCTTTTCTGGCCTGTTTTGCTTTTGTTTCCTTGTGAAGTTGTTGCTAGCATTCACTTATAATGAACAGTTTTATTCTTACACATGACACCTCACCCATGCATGATGTGGCAGTTTTACACTTACCTATTAATTCATCTAAATACAGAAAAATTTTACCACGAAGCAATATGAGTTACCTTCAAATATAATAAATTAACGAAATCATTAATTTAATTGCCGATTCATGGGTCGGGGTATCATAGGGTACTTTGGAGATTTTTCACTTACAAAATGTGTTTTTACAGATTTTGCCACTTAAATTTAAGCACTTGTACACCGCCTAAATTCTAATCCTACAATTAGAACCATACACTTAGTACTTGTACAAATAGTAAAATTTGAAAAAAATTTTTTAGTATCATTAAAAGTTATTTTTTAAGCCTTTTTTACCACACTTTACTTATTAAGTTAACATCACAATAAATTAAGTCTCTAATTAAATTTGCTAACACTTTGTGAACCTCTTACACTTGAGTATATAATCCAACTGTGAAAAAGTTGAGTAATGCATAACTAATACGTGTAATATTTTTGGGGGGTTTTAATCTTAAATTTTAGAAACATTTGTTTTTTATGTTCTTAATAATTACAATATCACATTGGGTATTGTCTGCTTGTTTTTGGTTTGTTTTTGCAATATTCTTTGTATTGCAGCGATTAAACTATGAATATTATTTCTTTTGATTATGGAACGAACGTTAAAAAAATTGGTTTGAACGTTGTGACTCGATACTTGAAAATCGAAGCATGGTGCTCTTATATTTGCCATGTTGATTTCTTATTTATGTCCATATTTATTTTTATTTTTCCGCAATGAAACCAAAAAAGTGATAGAGAAATATAAAATTTATTTTTATAAATTAAATACTTGGAATTGTTTTTTTGGAACTTGTGAAAAAGAACCAGAAAATGACAGAGAATTACCAAAAAAAAGCTGTTTTTTGTTTTTTTGGTTTCATTTCACAAAGAAATGAAAACAAATTAAGAATAGAAGCGTTCTTTTCAGTTTGTATTTCAAGGAAATAGAAGAAAATAATAAATGTTTTGGGTGTCCAAATATCCCTTTGGTGTCAAAATTTTATCTTCAATTCCTTTTGACCCCACTAATTATAATGAGAGCATGTTATAGATAATACAATTTTGAACAACATATATGTACTCCCTCACATGTGAGTAGGTATTGTCAAATGTAGTACGACGAACGTATTTTGTACAATGCATAATATGACCCCCCACTATGTGTGAGTAATGTTTATCAATACATGATACAAAATATTTGTCCCTAAGGGTCCGTTTGGCTGGAGGATATGGAAGGGGGATAAATTTTAGAGGGAGGATTAAAAGTTTTCGAGGGATAACTTTTATAACGTTGTTTGGATACTTTTTAGAATGGGTGGAATAGGAAGAAAATATATATAGAGAAACAAAATAAAATTTTATATATTAAAAATTTTTGTTTATTTATATATAACGTTAGTATATACAATTTATACATTTTGTTTTCTCTTATATTTTTTTTTCTTATCCCCACCCCTTATCCCGGAAACTTTTTAGTTATGGGCCTAGGTCCGCCAAAATATCCACTCCGTGGCATAATTATCGGAGGCATATCCCTAGTCCAAACCCTCGAAAAAAGTTATCGCGGAGGGAAAAATTATCCCTTTCCAAAATCCTCCATCCACGGGCCCTAATTGTTTATAATTAGTGCGAATGGAGGAAAAAGGAGATAGGCCCGATGGGTTGGGTTAGGATTTGTTTGGGGTAAAACGGTGACAATGAAAGGTGGGGGAGGATCTAAAGATGGTTTGTGGTGGTTGTTCGTGGAATTTAGGTGACTGACGATGGGATGGTGGGGGATACATGGTCACAGTCGCGCGGGTGGAGGCTTAGTGAATTGCAAAGCTTTAGGGTTCTATCTTTGTGGTAATTCTACTCGAGGATACAATTGTGATAAGAAGAATTGCCAATTTCTCTGGGGTATCAGATGGGGGCGGAGGATGACGAGATATTTGGCGGTGGGGGACATACGGGGCGTGGGGCGGGCGGATTTGGACATGTGGTTTGGCTGGTATTTTAGGGTTTTTGGTTCGACCAATGCAGGTGGGGTTAATTCGGAGGCGTGGTGAGACCATTGAAAACTCTAACAGGGTCGTTTGACTGTCAGATAATATTACAGGGATAAATTTTTAAGAGGGTAATAACTTTTTGAAGGGATAACTTTTAATTTTATTTGGATACTTTTTAGAATGGGTGAACAATGGTGGGGAATAAGGAAGAAAAATATAAAATATTTAGATATAAAAAATAAATATATACATATATATACATATATAAATATCTAATATAAAGATATTCATACATATAATATAGATAGATATAGATAAATATACGCCTCTATCTGTTCGGATAATTTTTGGTTAAGGTGAGAGTCATCTATCCGTCTGCTAGAGGAAAAATTATTCGAGACGTTTTAAGCCATCCAAACGCCAAATAGTAGAGAGAGTTATCCAAGAAAAAAAGTTACGGCTATCTTCCAATCAAACGGATCCTAAAAGCTATATTTGTGTGCGTGGTGTATGCTAGCGTCTTGAGACCAACGAAAACGAAAATAAAGAAAGAGTAGGACTTATTTATTTCCTTTTCCCTCTTTTTCCTATTCAAAATATAAACGGCACAATTTCTTCCCACCCACCTGTTATGCACACTCTCTGCTCTTCCTCTCTCTCTCACCCACCCCACACCACACCCAGAACGCCTCCCAAGTTTCTCATGGTCTCTCCACTGATAGTTAGGGAGTATGTTTGTCAATATAGATTAATCTTCCATCGATTGAGAAACTTCTTTCGCTCTTCAAGCGCCTAATTGACGTTGGAAGATGTGAATTATGGTCAGTTCATCTTCATCTTCTCTTATTCTTGTCTTCACATTATAAAGCAAGTTAGAGAATCGACAATGGAGGAGATCTATGTCTCTGTTTCTTCAATTGGAGAGTCGAAACTGAAATTGGAAGAACAGAATCGTAGGCCAGAATGTCGCAAGTCTTCACATCATCATCTCGCGCCATCGTAGTTATCTGATTGAAATTCGGACAGATATGAATCCTGGTCTCTTCTTCTTCTTCATTATTATTAGTGATTACAAATCAAGTTAGGGTGTTACAATTTGCAATCTTTATTTTGGGAGGATGAATCGACTTATTGGAGGAAGATCTCTATCCATGTCTACGATCTTCAATGGGGTCGGACTGAAATTGAAAGAGCAGAGTCGTAGGACAGAAAATCGCCGCAATCAGGTCTTCATCATCATCATATCGTTATCATATGTCAGGATTACGAATCAAGTTAGGGTTTCAGTTATCAGCCTAGTTGTACTAATTGATCGAACAGAGGATGACCTCTCTATCTCGCTATCTCTCTCTCTCTCCCAAATTATGGCGAATTGATCTTTCGTCTTCACCCTTACTTTTCTTTGTGTGTGTTTTGATTTTCGTTAAGACTTTTCTGTTCTCTCAATCTGGACTTTGATGGATGTAGGATTCGATTGTTGACATGATTTCATTGTCCTAAAAACTCACAGTGCTAGGGATCTTTTGGAAAAACTTGGTGATC
>CM018898.1:6403243-6410743 GCA_009663005.1 Actinidia chinensis | reverse complement strand
GGTTTGTGGGGTGGAGGGTTGATGGTGGGTGGGCGGTTGCGGTGGGCGGTGGCGGTGGAGGTGGCGGTGGCGAAGGGTATTGGTGGTGAGATGGGTCTTGGTCTCTTCATGAATTGGTGTTTTTCTTTTTCTCAGGGTGTTGCATATAAATTGGTTGGTGGGATTGGGGATTTTTCGACTTCTCTTGCGTGGTAGAGATGAGAAGAGAGGAGCTTGGACTGGGATAGGGTCCGGGGTCATTGAACTGATTCTCCATTTGGTATGGCAATCATATTGGGGTTAATTGGGTATCTTCTTTGAAAAAAAAAAATGATTATAGAGAGCTGCAATCATTTCTTTAAATTTATCAAAGGAATAATATAATTTTGGTAAACTGCAATTTTCCCCCGCAAAGTATTGAGTAATTTTCCACTTTGTCCTCCTAACTACGACTAATAATTTTCCACTTTGTGCCCTCAATTATATTAAAAAGCATTGCAATTAAACCCGACATCTAAAGTTTCGTCTACATAGAGATGAAAATTGCCATCAAGGCTACCACCTGTTGACCCGCCACGAATTCAAGGGCAAAACCATGGTTAACGCATAGAAAATATAATTTCAAATTTGTCGTTTATCTTATTCAATCTCTAAATCTTTCTCTCTTCCTCTCTCTTATGTTGATTGTGAGATAAAAAAAAATTGAATTTGAATATTTTTCTATAACGTTAACGTAAGTTGCCTTTTGTTGGCCAAAAAAGCACCTAATAGGGGGAAATGAATTAGTTTTTTAAAATTAATTACATTATGATTAATTAAAAATTAATCTTATCAAAAAAAAAACAAACAATTTTTAAATGGTGGCTCAATTTATATGCATGGCAATAAATATATAACAGTTAACAAAGTCAATTATGAGAAAATAAACACACCAAATTTACGAGATTCAACAACAAGTATGATCTACACCTCCTAATACCTCTGCAACGTCTTATTTTCACTATTGCAATCAATAATTACAAGTGTGGGCTGATTAACCAATCTCAATTCACTTTTTACACAAGTGATTTGTTGTTCAAACTCCACTTAAACTTACAAGTATTTTGTTTACATAAGAGAACACAACTCAAACTCTCACCAATTTTGTTTTGTTCAACAAACTACACTCAAACTTACAATTTACAAGTGTATGAAGGTTACACAAGTTGAAAACAATTCCTCTCTTCAGAGTAAATTATGATGGATGACTCAGCTCTTTAAGACAAAAGGAATATAGATCTTTGTCTCTTTAGTGTTTAATACTATTGTCTATATGTGTCGACCTTAAAAATCATGTATCAACTTCTTGATCATTAGTTTTTTCAAACGTGGTTCTCTGTTCCATGTATCAAACTTCAATTTCAGATTTGCTACTTCTTCATGTGTTCGACGTCCTAGAGACCAAGTGGTCGACACTTTAATTCAAGATTGTTTACTGACTTCACGTTTCGACTCTTCATCCTAATGTCGCCTTCATTTTTATGTTTTCCTACTGTCTTTATGTGTCGATACTTTAAGTCCATGTGTCTACACCTTCCCTCCAGAATTAATTCTTTGTACACTATATTCGTGTGTTGACACTTCTAAGTCTGTGAAACCTTTCAAGTTTAGATTGCTACTGTCCCCCTGTGTCGACTCTTCTCAAATCCGATGTGTTGACACTTATTCCAGATTTAAGTCTACTTGTTGTCTTCATGTGCCCGTGCCGACACACCTCTTGATCATGTGTAACTTCTTTCTTTTCGGGTCTTGTTCTTGTGGCCCCCAAAAGTTCATCTTTGCCAAACTTCATTAATTCTTCTCATCAATTTGGATGATTTATGATAATTAAGTAAAACAATCATCTGCACACTAAAATATTATTTTGTTATCATCAAAATTGAGGCATTGGAGTCACAAGCCTTTGAATCAGGTCGAGTTGGATCACCACGTAGCGTGCAATTTTCGTCTACTTTGTAGATGGGTGTTGGATGTTGGGGTTGATTGCAACGGTTAAATAAGTACGGGTTCAAGTGGAAACATTATTAGTAAAGGGCAAAGTGAGAATCACTCAATACTTTGAGGGGGCAAATTGTAGTTTACCCTATAATTTTTCACAAATAAATCATAAAAAAATAATTTTATCAAGTGAAATTTGTCATTTTTTATTCATATTTGATCAAATTTTAATGAGATTAAGATTGGAAGCAAGACTTCTTTCACGAAGTATTGGAAACTACAAAAAAAAAATGGATTATTGTTGAAAATCCATTTGGATTAATTTGAATTTTAGTGTTTTTTTGTAAATTTGCATTTAAATCTTGTTAATATTCTTCTACAAAGATGAATTCTAAATTTGCAAAATTTTAACTAAAAAAAATTACTAAAAAAATAACCTAACTTGTAATGCAATTTATTCCAACCAAAAATTGCATCCACCTAGTGATCCCAGAGCAACTAATTCACAAATGAATATCTTTGAAACTTTTGTTGGAGGTACTGTATAGACTAGTTTTGCTTTTTCGTTAGAATCAATTGAGAATTTGAGATGATGCATAAACGGAAGACTTGTTTGCTGCAAACAAGTTACAATTACAACAATGGACTTTCCATAACTACCCCTTCTGGGGCAATGGGACTTCGGCCAGGTCCTCCTGTACGTACCACGGCCTTCCTCGGATCTAGCGTGCCCGTCTCCATCCTGGTTTGAGCTTTCGGGGAAGTGCTTCAGGGGCTCGCTGAATGTCACAACGGTGTCTTTTCAAAACAGCAAGTATATCACCGCGATGATGTAATATAGTAGCCATGAGTGGGGAACACTATTATTGCGATGGAAACAATTGCAACTTTAGATAAATTGATATGAATTATCTAACCGATGAGGCCAGTGCTTAGGTAATAGATGTTTATGCCGATAATTCCCAATCCCAAAATCCACGACACGATGATAATCTACATTTTTAAGTGGTAAATGAAATTAAATTTTAAGGAAGATGGTTTTTACATCCCATTTTCTCTAACTGTACTCTTTTTTTTTCTTATTATTATTATGTGAATTTATCTAAATATTCTTCTATGTAGTTAAAATATTTGAGCCAGAAATAATTTAAAAAATATAAATACGAAAGTATTTGAGTAATTTTACCTATTAATTAAGACGAAAAAGGAAATGCATTGAACAAATAATGTGTGAAAAATCACACACTTTCTTACTGAAGGCAAAATCAAAATCTAGTGTAGATTAGAAGCTAGATGAAGAAGAAAAAATTAAATGCAAAGGTAAAATAATAATGAGATTGCAACTCACATATATTGAATTCTTGTGTGGCCCCCTCTTGTGTACTACTACTGCATTTCGGAGTGGGATGAGAGCAAATAGAATTTCAATGATAGTATCATCTACCAAACCAATTTAACAAAAAAAATGATCAATTATAAATTACAATAAATATAAATATAAATTTTATTTAGTATTCGACGAGTAACTAACCGATGCAATGAGGATTAGCCGGTCAACAGCCACGATCACCGATGATTGAGACAATGAGACTAGGTGTGATGGCAATGGACCTGGTCATTAGGTTCCTCATCCATTTTCTCATCTTAAGATCCAAGAAACGCTAAAAATTGTACCACGAATTAACTCATTAATAATCTTGGATCAAATATTTACTTAATTAAAAGAAATAATAAAATTGCAAGAAATTATTCCCCACCTGCATGATTAATTGTCCAGCACAAGTGCCTGTGTAGTGGAACATTGTCCTGAGGCTGGTAATGCAATCGCATAAATGGTGGAGCTAGATTTTTCCCAACACATTCTCAATCATCAATAATTAATTTTTTGTTAGGAGTTCCGGACCATCGATGGGTTTTGATGAAAATCAATGATATTGTTAGAAATTTAAAATAAAGGAAGTGGAAGTGAAAAAATGAATTATCACTAACAGAAGAGCTAATGTAATTTTAAAGCCAGCATGGTGATGAGATCCATGTATTAGAAACCGGTTAGGGGATATTTTCCCCGTTGCAGTGTAGTTATATATTTTTTATGTGTAATGAAATAGTGCGACTTATACCTTGAGAAGAAAAGAAGCACCATTGAGGTTGAGATCCTTGCATTTATCTAAGTTGTCATGTAGAGGTTGTTGGCTGAACAAACAGCCGCCTCCTATGGAATATCTAAATTTTGCATCAAATGGAGAAATATCTATTTAGTCTTATATTGTGGCTTACGTTTCTGCCTCGAAGAGAACTCGGTATCTTCCTGGATAGTACCAGAGCTGCGTGGAGAAAAAGGTTGTGCCTGTTTGAAAAATAGGTAATGCTATGGGTTAATCATCGTTCACTCCAATGCATACTTATGAGGTATTGCATTTGGATTGACTGGGTGTGAGGTCCATCCAATCCTTTCACCCACACTCAGGCCATCCACTGGCACACCATGGTTCGTTTGGCCCGTATCGAATAATTTGGGTGAAGCTGGGGATTCGAAGAGTGAGTTTCATCGGAAATCACGTCACCATGGTTCTTCCGACGAATAAACTTGTTGAAACAAGCAGCTACAGTACTTCGCCAAGAATGGCCAAGAATTATAGCTCAAAACCAAATTGGCAAGGGAGCGGCGATGCTTGGAGGGCTGTTTTCAACAATTAGCTAACCGATTTCCCCAAACAAAATAACTTGATAGCGATTGCTCTTATGATGGAAGTCATGAGCAATAACAATATTGTGACTGAGGCTTCGTTTGACAGCATTTTTTTATTTTTTTTTATTTTTTTACTTAAAATAAGTAAAAAAAATCAATTATACTTGTTTTTTTGTTTTTAAATTTTAGCCTTATAAAGTAAAGTAAAGTCACAAAGCAAAAAATGTCAAAAATTCTTGACCTTTTTGTTAGTAAATTTAAAAAAAATTGACTTTTAAGCATACAAAAAATTAGAGTTGGATTTTTTGTTTGGTTTTTTATTTTTTTTTAATTTTATCTAAAGTAAAGTCACAAAGCAAAAAATGCCAAAACTCTTGACCTTTTTGATACTAAATTTAAAAAAAACTTAGCTTTTTAAGCATTACCAAAGTCTCCTAATATTAAAGTTAGGAATCAATATCCATACACGAGATCCACGTTTTGGATTTTGAGCAAATTTGCACATTTCATAGATACTTTCCACCCTACGTACCATTTACACGACGTTTTAAAGGATAACACAATATTATAATATCCTTAAAATATAACATCTCCTAAAAAGATGATTTTTTTTGGTTATCATTTCCATTTTCCAATTACAAAATTGGTGGTTGGGCGCGAGGATAATGTGGGTATTAGTTTCATGTCACACACTACAGACAAAATCTACATAACGTTCAAATTCGAATTCAAGGTAAGGGCTACAATAACAGGTTGTGGCTCATGTAAAACGATGACCACTCTAGTTTCTTCAAAGCACGGACAAACGCACACCGTGGCAGCCGTTAATCGGATGGTCATTCACCGTTAGAATTTTGAACTCAAATTCAAAAAAGAAGAAGTCAGTGGGGCCCACTCTGTATCCGCTCCTAACGATTACCTAGTCAATCCAACGGTCACGATCATTTCTCAATTCAAATCACGCCCTTTGCCCGCCTCAAAAGCATAAATAAATGTTTAAATACCAACGCCTCTCTCTCTCTCTCTCTCTCTCTCTCTCTCTCTCTCTCTCTCTCTCTCTCTCTCTCTCTCTCTCTCTCTCTCTCTCTCAAACTACCATGTCATTACCGCCTTCTGCTCCTGCTTGACTTCACTACTCTCTCTCGCTCTCGATTCACTTCAAGAAACCCAGAAAAAGCCCTAATTCAAAAACCCTAATCTTCGACAATAAAATCAGTCTCTTTCTCTTCCCGCGTCACTCTTGCGATCAATACATCAATTTTCCGTGCTTTCTTGCTCAATTTTCGAGCAAGAACAAGGCCAAACCGATCACTTGTTTAACCGGGTAAAATAAAAAAATTTTTGATTTGGGTTAGGACTGAGAAAATGTGTCGACCCAGAATCGAGATCCTCTGTTTCGTCTTCTTTGGCGAAGCGACAAGCGTCTTCGTCGTCGGAAAATCATGGGAAGATTCCACGACGGTGCCTCAACATATGGCCAAGAGCGGGCCGGCGCTAGCAATGTAACGAATCAGAGGCACGGGTCTCAGAATGGGCCACGAAGCTTGGGTTTGGGGTCGTCGATTATGGTATGAATTTATGTAATTGGTGAGATCGCTAATTGTGTATTGGTTTTGATTTTGTTTGTGAATTGTTTTTTTTAAGGATTTGTTCTTTTTTGTTTCTCTTTTTTTTTCTTTCTTTTTTTTATAGTACCTACGTTATTGTTCTTCTTTATTTTTGGTAGCTTTACTTTTGATTATGCTTTAATTTTGTTTTATTGGGGGTATTGATTTGTTTTGTATGGTTTTTCTTTATCTGATTTCTTTCTTCTTTTTCTTATATTCATTACTTCAATGATGCTTTCTTTTTATTTTTGGTAATTTTTATTCTTTTATCAATCAATGATTGTGAGGGATTTACTAGTGAAGAAAGGCCGATATGAATTCCAATTTAAATTTCTTAATTCGTTTTCCTATAATTTTCTTTTCCATTGATAAAGCCCTCTACAAATCCAGGACCAAACATAGCCTTAGTTTGATGTTGTGTTGTGTTTTGCCACTGTAACTGATTGAATAACTTAAAGGTTCTTGTCCATTATTTTTAAAAATATTTTAGGCATTTTGATTTAAGAATTTGTATTTTCCTTGTTCGGAAAATGTTGTTTTTCTTGTATTTTATGATTTGTTAGTTTTGTTTTTCCGTAATTGTAAAATCTTGTCTTCTGTATTTAAATTTTTGTTTTGGATTTCAATCTCAGTCCCTTATCTTGTCCTTTAGAGCAACATAGGACCACCTTGCATGAAGACAAGTTCACAAGAAATCAATTTATAATAGAATAAACCTTTTTGAAAACCTTAACCCGCCCTTATTTTTGGTAATTGTATTAAAATAACTAGCTACGTATATGTTGTGAATGTAGCTCCATCTATTGAATTAAGACCTAGAGTACATAATAGTGTTGAGGATTGAACTTATGGTTTAACTATCATGTCCATGGATCCGGAAATGCACAGTATATGTTTTGAATCCATAATTAGATATTATATGCCAGAAATTTCAAACTCAATGACCCCGTCATATTCGGTCCTGAGGTTTAAATTGCATAACATTTATCTTTTTTTATGAGAAATTTAAGTTAGTACTATTGGCATTCTATATAACTTGTTTGTCAATATACATTTTTTTATATACTTAATTATACTTCTTTGCCAGCAGTACATTTTTCAGAAAGCGATTCCTGGGTAATATTCCTTTGCACTTTAACGACTATTGGCAGCTCTGAACTAGGACTTGAGCTCGTAGACTTTGTTTGCTCGATTAACTATAACAAATGCAATTACCTTGATCATACGTTTTTCTCTTTTTTTATTTTG
>CM018898.1:6383243-6390743 GCA_009663005.1 Actinidia chinensis | reverse complement strand
CCAAACCATACCACACTCCCACCACGACGCCCGTGAGGGAGAAGAGAGATAGAGAAAGAAGAAAAGAAGAGAAGAAGAAGGGGAGAAGAGGAGAAGGCGAGGAAGGGAATAGAGAGAGAGCAGATGAAAAGCTCATTCAAAGCAAAAGGGGAAGCCATTGTGGAGCTTGGAAAAAGCTGAGAAAGAGGTGAAATCCTAAACTATACATGTTAGAAGTATTGTATATGATTAATATTCATTAGAGACTTTCTGAGTCTCAAATTGAGTCAAATACATGTATTAGAGGTTTATTGGTGATCCAAGTGTGGGTTTAAAAAAACAAAACTCCAAAAGTTTTTTGAGCTAATTTCAAAGTCTAATCTTAAATCTACCATTATAGGTTCTTTTTAAGAGTTGAAAATTAAGTTATTGTAAACCAAAATGAGTTTGTCTTTGAGTTTTAGAAGTCTTGAAAGAAATGAAAATATGTTGGAGGAGACTGATTTGGAATTTTTGAGTTCGTAGTGAAAACGTTTGAACGGTGTTATTGTGTTCGAACGTTGAGTTCGAACGCTTTCTACTGTGATTCGAACGGGATACCGAGGCTTAAATGAGAATAAATTATATCTGCACCATCTTAGAATTACCCTAGTGCATAAAGAAGTTTAAACGGATATGCGTGGAGTAGAATAGAGAGCCAATAGTAATTTATTAAATTTTATACAAAGGATGGCTAGTATAATATTGATAATTTTTTACCGTGTTCTTTAAATGTGAAACACGACGTTTAGAGCATAACCAAGAGAATCCAGGTGCGTAACACGATACATGAATACCAATTTAGGTATTTTCTAAATATTTTAAAGCATTACTATGTATATACAAATGTTGTTCCATAACTTTCAGTGCATTAACGATATATTATGGCAATATGAATATCATGCCGTTCAAATGATATGGATGATTATTATGTTATGAATCAAAACAGGATGTTCATTTATATCAAAAGCAAAGTATGTTCAGATAAGTAAAACAAGGAACCACTCGGGATCCCAGTGGTGGGGTGGGACCTTAATCTAGTCTAAGTGTCCATAAGGTAGATGGGGGGACGTAAATAAGTTCCATCTACAAGGCGAGATATCTCAATGCTAAAAGAGCCACCGCCCCGACCTATATGGTCACCCGTTCAGCCGAGTGTTCATTTTCAGATAAGTTTCTATATGCTTCATGAAAGACAAATTTATTGAAAACCAGGAGGATTCAATAAAAGTATATGATAGTTATGTGAGCCTTCAAGTTATAAAAGTCAGCTTTATAAACGCTATGATAGCTACATGGTTATGCAAAATGATTATAGATATATATGCAAATATCCATGGTATTTTACGTTCATACATTGATGTTCATTTACAAAACTTTAAACTTACGTTTTAGAAAATCATTTTTAAGAAGTCAACGAGGAGCTTATAGAAGAAGGAAGCAAGCAGATGTATTGTGGGCCTAAAGGAGCCTTGGGTTATATTGGAGCCAGATTAGATAGATTAACAGTGATGTAATTATATTGGCCATGCAATGTATGATAATTAATTGGCGAACAGTATGTATAGTTGGAATTTAGCACAACTCTATGTACGTACGGACGTGACCTTTATTTTTTTTTCAATTAAGACGTTCCGCAAAAAGAGAAAAATTTAGTATAGCTTTTAAAATAATTGCATAGGTTGAAGATCCGAGGCTTTGGCCAGCCGCCGGCTATATCAGACAGACCACGATCTGCATAGGCCGGGTTGAGGGACGTGACATTACTACTTTTATTTTTTGGTTAAATTGATTTAGTTTTTTATTCTTTAACCTTTCAATCACTTCATTTTTTGACCTTTACGGAAATCTCAGTTCTGCTATTGTACGATTGAATATGAATATATAAAGAAATGATATCCTTTCTATTTCCCCCCAAATTTTGATTATATCGAATTAAGATTTATTTTTATTTTGTACAAAAATAATATTTTCATTTGCACGAAATTAATACATTGTTTTTATTTTATTTTCGTACCCAAATACATAATAAACAAAGATACATAGTACAATGTGATTGTCATTTTCTCTTCTTGGAGCTTAATATGTATTTATATTTATCGTCATGCCACAAGATTCTAAATGATCACAAAACAAAGTCAAACGTAGTTTCCTAGACATTGGTTCTTCAAGTCTTCATTTTTTCATGAAAAATAATAGGATTACAATGGTCCCTCCAAGAACATCAAGGACACTTTCGCTGAAGTTTTTTATGCACTCTATAAATCATCTCCTTCTACTTATGATGGATTTAGATTAAGATTTTGGTGAAAAAAAAAAAACAAAATAAAAAACAAAACAACTAAAAAAACTCAAATAGTTCGGACCGTTTAAATTCTCTAGCGAACTTTATTTTTTTCACCCAAATCTTGATCGAAACACAACCTTAGAATATTGTTATTTTGATCTCTCTGTCGTCTATTCTGTTCTTTTATTTTTATTCACGAATACATTAACAAAAATCCGTCAAACTAGACCCCCCCAATTATATTCCTACAATTACCTTTAGGTAACCAATCGTACCCATTAAACCCTATTATACGTCTCAGAGACAATTAGAGTCAATATCCCAATAACTGAGATACGTAATGATTGTACCATTTATTTTTTAATTCTAAAAATATTTATTAATCTAAATTCGAGAACTGTAAAGTTTTTTTGAAACATATTCACATTTTTCTTCTTTTATATTGGTGCTTGTAGATGAGACACTCTCATACCTAAGGACAAAGCCATGGCATGGCAAGTGAAATCAATTTATGCTGCTTAATTTAGAAAAATTGAACTTTCAAATACAATTTTAGATTTTTTTTTTAAAATTTCCCCAATAAATTTTAAAATTTTGCCTGACATTTAAGTTTTATGAAATAGTTTTATAAATATCTATCTACCTGGTGTCTAGATCTCCCCATCCACTCATAGAATTCATTGATATCTACTGAATGGATCATCCATCACGTGCAAAAGGCGGTCCCCCCCCCCCCCCCCATATAAAAGTCATGCAATTAATGTTTGGGCTGGGAGACTCTACATATATACCCACACAAACAAATATCTTTATAGAATATGAATATACAGTTCAAAATAATGATATCAAAGTTTAGTTTAGTTATATAGTGTGAATTGTGATATATATACATGGATCGATCATAGCTTAATTTTGTTGTGTATCTTAATTTTGACTTAAAAGCACAAAATTAGCACCAAGAAATTGAACCACTTCTTAAATTGATATATAGGAGGACTTGATGATGATCTTGATGATCCTGATTTACCCAAGTAAGTGCGATGATTCTTTCCTTTTTTTGGGTAGTTATTTGAAGTTGGTAGGTTAAGAGCGTGACTATAAGGAACGTAACTGTCATTATGACAACATGAATATTACTTGTTGTTTTATGAAGTCTCTTTTGTTCTTTTATTGAATAAAATAACCACTTTCGGGATTAGCACTAGGAATTAGATGTATGGGATAGTTTTTGACCTTAGTATTGCATTCTTGGAAGTTACTTGATAATTTAATTCACTTGATTATATGATTCTATACATTATATTTAAGTAAATCTGGATTAAATTTATTGTGAATCGATAAACTTTTTTTTGTCCAAATTTAGATACCGTAACAGTTCTGTATGAAAAACAGTCTTACTATCTTATTATCGAGAGAGTTCTATAAAAATATCTTTTACCTGTCTTCTAAATTAACCAACCTACCTACCTACCTAATATCCTTCATACAAAACAAACCTCCATCAAAATGTTTAGAAAAAAAACCAGTAAGGCTAATATTCATCTTCAAATTTGCTTTTGGGTATCTACTAAAAATGTGGTACACGCATCCTTAATAATCCATGAAAAGGCTTTTCCCCACACGTTACCCTCACAGTCACACGACTAAGCCAAAGCTAACAAGTTCACAACTTGCAGGTGCTTTACACTCACAGTTTCATTGCTATTGTAAATTAAGCCTACGAGGAAGAGAAGAGAGAATCAGGAGTGTAAATATCCTGAAGGCCTCTTCTCACAAACCAAAATCCTGAACTGAAAAGGTAACTTTCACGAACTCCCCCTATATGAATCTGCAGATAACTAGCCTCTTTATTTTTTTTAAAATCACATTGCACTCTCATTCAGTTAAAAATTATATGCCTTAAGATATGAGTTAATAGAACCTCAATCAGTTAAAAATTATTGACTTATGGTATAGTTAATAAAAACCAAGGAATAAGTCACTACTTTCCACCTTCGTGTCCCAACTTCCAACCACAGCCTACTTTTATTGGCGCTTCTCCACTGTCTCCACCTTCCCCACCTACTCTCACCATTACACCTACCTCCCGACCACCGTCAATATCAACCGTTTTATCAATAAAATTCATGTCGCACACTACAACTCTCTACGTTGCAACCTTGTGGCTCCTCTTCACTCACAAACCGTTGCAACTTTTTGTGGTGCTAGCGGTTTTCTCAAAAAACTAGTGGAGATTTGATTAAAGGTGAATGGTCAATGTTATGGGTGGTATGGTGGATTTTCAATATTGATTGAAAGTAAGATTTAAGTATGATTGGTAATATTATGATTTGCTAAATTTGGAGATACCAAATTTTATATTTTTTTTCGATTTCTTTTGATGAGAGGAGATAAAAAATATAAAAATCTTGACAAAAAATCAGGAACGAACAAAAAATTTAACTTATGTGTTTGTAAACAATAATTGTTCATTTCTTTAGTAATTTTTTTTAAATTCGATAAAAAATTACATTTTAAATTTCTCTTGTCAGAGGAATGAAAAGTATGAACTATCATCGACAATTACAAGAATTCATTAAAAACGTAAAATTCAGAAATCAAGCGGCTAAATTTAGCTTAAAACTGACAACTTTTCTACATTACAACCTTACATATCTTTTCTTTTGTACCAAATTTAAAAAAAACATATCATAAAAAATAAAATACCTTTAGGCATAAGTGGTCTCCTAAAAGGTTCTTAATGAATTCTCAATAATATCGTTCGTGTGTAATTGGATTCCGCCACGTGTAAATGGACAAAAAATGAATTGTACGCCCACTTTGGGTAAGTTAATTACAGTAATTTGATAAGTTAACAAATAATATAAATTTTTTCTTGATCACGTAGTTGTTCTTATCACATCACTCCTTTGGCTTCCATTTCAAGTTTAAAATCTGTATCACAACTTGATGCATTAGTGAGACGAGTAAGAAATTGTAAGATTTAATTAATTTAGTATCACATTTTCAGTTAATTAGCTTAACTTTCAAAAATCGGGTATTGTTAAGATTCTTCTATTAAAAACCCTAGTTTTTTTTCAGGCAACACCATGGGACTTAGTTTGCTTGAAATTAGGTTCATTACATTAGTGATGAGGTCTATTAATAAGTCAACCCTATTACCTGTCTGATAACAATAAATGTGGTTTATTTGACTTTAATAGGCTTTGTATTGATTATATGAACATCCATTTACTGCATCATTTTCCATAAACAATTTACTTTCCCTATTTACAAAAAAAAAAAAAAAAAACTTGCAATTTATTTCATTAAATCCACAACTTTCAATCAATAATTTGATGTACTTAAAAAGTAAAGAAATTATAAATACGGATCTACGGCTAATGACATAATCCTTAAAATTAAAATTGAAGTATTAATCATTGTTTGGAAAAAAATACCATTGAAATTTGGTATTCTAAAATTGATTCCGTTGCAATAATTTAATTAGTTGGGAAAACTCTCGTTAATAACGAAGCTAAAAGATTGCTTTTCTTTTGGTTGTATCAAAATCAAATACTATTTTGACATTTTGAGTCATTAATACATCTTAATCCGTGCCCCTCAGGCACTGGTTCTTATTTGGCCTCCTAATGATAATGAAAAACAATTGTTCCAATGTTGTTTCTCTCTTTTATTTTCCTTTTCCTTTTTTTTTTTTTTGAGAGGGGATGTGAAGTCATAACAAAAAAATAAAGCAAAACAAGTGTGAGGAAAAAGAGCAAGGAAGAGTGTTCCATATCAGTGGAGAAAAAACAATTCAAGCTTCACAGTTCAAATAATGCCCTTACCAAAAGATAATGTCCCTTGTGTAACAACTCTCTTTCCTCGAGTCATTGGGAATTCTAGACGAGAATACTAGATGGACAAAGTTTGGCTGCACCCGGTCATCAAGAATTTCGCTGGCAACCTTGATTTTTTTATCAACTTCCCGGAAGTAGCATACATTTTTTGTTTTTTTTTGTTGTGAGTCAATAAAATAGTGGATGTTAGTGGCATGCCAATAGTTTTTTTATAGAATAATAATTTTAAACCACGCAATTTTAGCTGGGTGTTTATTTAATATACCAACTCCACAACCTCCATATTTTATCCTCGAAATTACTAATATTTATTTTTTAGCATACAGAACTTATAAATTGAAGAGCACGAAGAGAAGAGGCATTATAAAAATTATAACTAATGGAGATGATCCCTTTTTACCGGTGTATCTTTTTATTAAATGCACTTTACTTTTTGGTTTTATTATAGAAAGTTTAAGAAACCCTTAATACTTTTTCGAAAATTATAATTACTCTATATATACTATTATATTTTTAGTTCTTTCTTCTAATTGGAGGCAATATCGGCCTTTTATTAAAAAAAATTATAATACGACCCAAAGTGTGGTGTGTTGGGAAAAGTAAAGTGCAAATTTTGTCACCTAATTAATTTTTGATTATGTGATTATTTTAAAATATTTTCAAAGACAAATATTTTATTGTTGTTGCAATTAAAAAGGAGTGGTGGTTTGAGTACTTAAAAAAAATGACTCCCTAAATTAAAATATAGACCATTTAGGTAGTTAAATAACTAGAAGATTGCTAGAGATGTTTCCTTATTAGAGTGATTAAAACAAAGGAGTCCTTAAACTAAATTAGACAAAGTAGAGAACCAAATACTGAGAGGTTATTAGAAATGCTCTATCTAGTTAGATTAAAAGCAACTTTATACTGTACAAAAATCAAACTACTAGGCTTAACAATCTGTTGTAGCTGATTTAGTTGTTGTGGCTATCTAACTTAGCCCAAAGAGTGAGGTTGCGGAATTCCTGTTGCCCCAAGGGTTGCAGCCAAACTTTGTCCATATATATTCTCTCCCTCCTATATTTTTTGGTCTTTTTTTTTTGAATATCCCAAAATTTATATCTATTTTAAAAAGTCACCGCATAAATTTACCAACATTCCCCCTTTTGCCCTTTCTTAGCTACCATTATGTACAAAATTTGCAGATATAAGCGGGTAGTTTGAAAAAATTTATTGCTTATTAAATATAAAATAGATGCAATAATTACAATTTTATCTATAAAAAGGTCGATTTTCCAGAACAGGACCAATAATATGAGGGCGAGGGAGGGAGGGAGTATGATATTTATAAGGCACACCGTTGGATTAGAT
>CM018898.1:6345419-6347919 GCA_009663005.1 Actinidia chinensis | reverse complement strand
GAAGTTGAAAAATTGATGGGGACAAATAACTTGGCATGTGGCAATGGCGAAGTTTTGGATGTCCTAATTCAAAAAGACTTGGATATTACTCTGAGGCCAAACCAGAGACATGTCAGAGAAAGATTGGGTAAAATTGAATCGCCAAGCTTGCGGACGATAGACTTGTATTGCAAAGACTAGAAGTACTTTGTATGAAGGAGACCTAGCAAAAGAAGTGTGGGGCAAACTCGAGAACAAGTACATGACCAAAAGCGTGAGAACCGGCTCTATCTGAAGAAGAAACTCTTCTGGTCAAATTCAAGGGCAAGGACGTCAATGATGAGCCTGGAAATGCATTTAAAAATTTTGGCTGATTTGCAAAAGTTAGATGTAGAACTTGACGATGAAGATAAAGCTCTTTTATGTTAAATCCTTTGCCTGATACGTATGAGATTTGACTATACTTTGTGAATGGTAAAGATGAAGAAAGTTTAACGATGTTCAAATGCTTGATGAACAACGAGGTGAGAAAGAAGGATCAAGACGCTCACCGGAAATCAAGTTCAAATGAATTGACAGCAAGGGGTAGGACGAGTACCTGAAAATTGGAGGGGGATGGAAGTTCTCGCTCAAAATCAAGGGGAAAAATCATCCGAGAGACGGCAACTTGCAAAGGATGAGTGTGCCTATTGTCATAGAAAGGCCACTGGAGAAAGAGTTGCCACCCCCCCCCCCCCTAAAGATGGAAAGCAAAGAACCAAAGGCAAACATAGCTCCTGAGGCAGTCGGAGAAAGATGATATTTGCATTACGTTTCTTTGTCTGCTAGCCATTTGACGAAGGATGTTAGATCTGGTGTTCCTATCATATGTGTCCTCACCAGGGACTGGGTCCGAGATTTTGAAGAGCTATGGAGGAGTTGTCTAATGGGAAATGACAACGCCTGCAAAACGATGGGATTGGCACAATCGATTGAAGATGTTCAGTGGAATCGCAAGGTTCTTACTGATGTTCGCTATGTACCGATTTGAAGAAAAATCTCATTTCTTGGGAGATTTTGATCCAAAGGGGTACAAGATTATCTTGGGAAGGTGGAGTTCTGAAGGTGTTCGTGGTGCTCTTGTTATTTGAAGGGCACTCGTAGAGGAAATCTCTACTTCTCGATGCGGAGGACTGTACAGGGAGAGTGCGGTCTCCAAAGTTCAAACGGAATAGACACTTACAGATTAGGAATATTGCGATAGGGAATACTGGAGAAAAAGGCTTTGCAAACTTTGGTACGTCAGAGTTCTGAAGGGCTAAGAATGGAAAATTGAATTATTGAGCATTGTGTGCTTGGAAAGCAGACAAGGGTGAAGTTTGACACATCAATTAATCAGACTGAAGGCATTTTGGATTATGTTCATTCGATGTCTGGGGGCCTTTAAAAATTGCATCTTTGGGCGGCTCACGCTATTTTGGAACCCTTCGTGATGACTTTTCCAGAAGAGTTTGGGTTATACACGATGCCGCACAAGGAGGAAAGTCCTTGAAATCTTCTTGAAAGGGAGACGATGATCGAAATCCAGATGGTGAAAGATCAAGAAGCTTTCAGATTGATAATGGTGGAGATACAGGTCAGATCCTTATTCGAGGTTTGTTCCAAAGAGGGATTTTCAGACACTTTACTATTAGCGCCGCCGCAACAAAATGGAGTTGCAGAACGGATGAAACCGCACCTTAGAGATAAAGTTCGAGTATGATATGCAATGCTGGTTGAGCAAAGCATTTTGGGCTGAAGCAATAAACTATGCCGCACACCTTATCAAAGACTTCCTTCCACGGCTATTGAGGGAAAACTCTTATGAAGGTGGGTAGGAAAATGTCCTGACTGATTATGATAGTCTTCACATATTTGGATGTCCTGCATACTTTCATGTAAAGTAGATAAGTTGGATCCCAGAGCCAAGAAAGCTATCTTTGTAGGCTTTAGCACTGGGATAAAAGGATAAGACTATGGTGTCCCGAAATGAAGAAAATTATTAATAGTCGGGATGTATATTTGATGATATGTGAGAAATGAAGGAATTCTGAGAAAGTGAAGAAAAAAAGAAAACTCGAGTCCAACATCCACCCAGCAGGTGGAGACTTGTGTGGTCAAATAGTGCCGACTAAAAACTGTTCAGACATTTTGATATTCCCCCCCCCACCCCCATGACGAGGAATCTGATGATATCGACACTACACCAGATCTGAAAGAGGCTCATCTTCACAACCAGAAGAATCCCATCGGCGAACGAGTAGGCAAAACGAGGATTCGTATTCGACCTGCTACGATATACTGTTACTATGGCATATGCACTCCATTGATTGAGGGAGTCCTATTTGTACTTACAAAGATGCTGTGAGTCTGCAGGGACTGAAAATCCAAAATGGAATAGGGCTATGGATGAAGAAATGTTGAAGTCGCTTCACAAGAATCAAATTGGGAGTTGGTGCCGTGCATAAAGAAAGAAAGCGACGGTGCAAGTGGATATATGGCA
>CM018898.1:6325419-6330419 GCA_009663005.1 Actinidia chinensis | reverse complement strand
AAATAATTAAGATAAAAATATTAATTAAAAAAAACTTTTAAAAAATTAAAAAAAATCAGGGGTGGTGGTGGTCTGGCTTGCTGAGTCAGGGGCAAAATGGTAATCTTTTTGCTTCCATATACGCCAGGTGGGGAGACAAACTCTGACGGGAGTCAGTGTAATTTTTTCAACCACAAGGGCGGTTCCTGTTTCTTTATGATAATCTCAGGGGGGTTAGTGATATTTACTGCGACTGATTTTGACTACTACTGTTTGGGAAGGATCATATCTATTATTCTTCTTTTTTTTATATGTGTTATTGTTTACCCTTACAAATTATTTTTCATATGGCTAATTGATGGGATTTGCATTTATTGTGTGAATTACAGAAATTGTGGAGTTAGATTTACCTATAAATAGGTGTTTTGGGTTATCATCTAATTAGGTGAGAATAGTATGGTTTATAACTACTAACTAGTATGCACTATATAATCTAGTCTCAGGCAACCCATATAAACCGTGAGAGAGCTCTGAAGAGTCCAAGCGAAGTGTTTTTCAGGATTCTCTCTACCGATTCTTCTCGTTTGAGTGATCTCAGATGGACTTGCGCCTTTTCTTCTTGATTGAGTGATCTCGGATGGACTTGTGCTTTTTGAAGACTGGTAAGCAAGTTTTAACACATTATTTTCATCCGAAACTATTATCATTATGTAGACTTGAAGGTATAAAGTCCATTTGATTTCATGTGTTCAAGAAAATGACATTGCTAATGGCAGTTATGACGGGGTTCATCATAACACACTAATATGGAGCCCGAGTTAGCAAAAACATCCAAGTTTACGTTGGAATTTGGCTCAGTCTTTTCAAGCCATGCAACCCTTCACACCAATGGGCTGCTCCCTCCCAATGTTGGAGCTTTTGAGCTCCCAAGACAACCTTCAATGGCTGAGGTTATTGTTTCTCAAAATTGGTGTGTTCGAGGCGATATAGCATATATGGCTGTATATAAAGCTTGGAAAAGTGTGGGAAAGAGGGGCATGTAGAGTGAGGCTGAGAGAATCTGAAATCTTCCTATTTTATAGCTAGTAAAATTAATCGAGATTTCGTTTCTACGGTACAACTTGGTAATGGGAATTCTTTAGAAGTATGTATAACTAAAATGAACCAATATTTTAGTTTTCTTCAATATCTCCAATATTAAAAATTGTTTATCGAACTTGTATGTTATAATATGATAGAAGGCTCCATATATAAAAATGTCTCTTTATATTAATAGATCATGTAGAAGTAATGATTAACCAATATTTCATTCAACACAACCTAGTCACAATATTAACATTGGTACGCATATAATCTAGAACCATAAAAGAGGTTGATATTCTAGCATTATTTCATAATTTGGCACAATATTATGTGTATTTTTTTATAATTGCAAGTATAACTTTCATTTTTGCTCTCTAATCAACCCAACTGTAAAATTAAAAAATAAGTTTATAAGGGTAATTTTATCAAGTGAAAACTATACACAATTTCAAAAACTGCCTCATACCAAGTATCTGTCAAAACAATGATAAACTGTACCAGGATGTTGCCAACAGTGAATAGGCTGCATTACTGTAAGGGGATAAAATACCAAGTATCATCCTTGGCCGAGCTAAGGCAGGCACCACTTCCCGGCTATCTCTATACAATAAGCTCGGCGGGGGTCTCTGCGCCAGGGCTCGGTCGAGACGCAACATCAACTCTAGTCGAGCTAGGATAGGCATCGCTGTTGCTCTATAGCAAGCTCAGCAAGATCACTGCGCCAAAGATTCGTCAGGACATAACGGCCGATGGCGATCCCGAGGCACACTAGGGGAGAGAATGTGACTTGTATGATGAGGTTTTCTCTGACAACACCCATTCCTGGATAGAGAAGTTAACGACATAATGCTAGCTACCAAGCAAAGCCTTGGAGCATTAGATGAGTCGAGTCAGCCGCCTGCTCACTAACTCAGCAGTCAGCATGTCGAGGCACACACCGAGCTGCAGTATATCCAGTGACATGATAGTTAGCGGTTCCGGTCGTGCCTAAACTACTATATAAGCCCCGGTCTTAGTCTGTTCAAATGTATGCAATTTTACCTACTCTAAGTTCATACACACTCTCTGTCTCTATATACTTTTTGTGTCCACCGGTCATCTAATTTGACCATCGAAGAGCCATATTCCGAAAACAGTTCCAGCAGTCGAAGTCATTATTTTTGTGTTATATTTTGGACGCAGCAACCAGTAGCTTCCAACAGTATCCTCCAACCACTGCCTTGCCACCGAAGGTGTCTATTTTCAAATTTCTTTCTTCCATTCCTCAAACACTTACACCCTACAATTGGCGTTGTTTGAGAGAAATCGACTATAGACATCCGCAAACCCTATTCTTATGGCATCACATAGCAACAACAATCGTGGCAATGGTGAAACCATATGGGAAAACCCTCTCACACCCAGAACTCCAGGCGAGAGGGGGAAAAAATACTGATTGATGTTCAAAGGGAGGCCAAGGGCCCCTCAGGGCAGAGGTCAGGTTGATTGCATTCTAAGGGTAGGGAGGACAATCGGAACGTTATGATCAAGCGCCTAGAAGCCCAGCTGGTCGAGTTGACATAGATCATAATGGGCAAAAGACTAATGAAGCCAGCCAGCCAGCCTAAGAGGCTAGAAAAGGACCATTCGAGGTGAGGTCCAAAAGACAAGAGGACCCACCTTGGGGTGGCAGGAAACAAAAATAAATAGAATCCAAACATTGAGGCAGAAAGTCAAAGTTATAGTAGATATGTGGCATCGAGTAAACATAGGGCATCATCAAGCTGAAACTACTTTGGCATGGACCTACGTAAATCCCTCAGCGCCAAAATAAATCAAGACGGAGACTTGCGGGCAACTTCTGTTGCAAAAAACCACCTTACCAAATTAATAACTCGGACAGCCAGGTCCATGCCAAGGGAGCAAATGCAGAGGTACCAGACCCCATTCTCGCTAGATATTGTAGGAATGGATCCTCCATAAAAGTTCACTCTTCCAAAATTACACTCTACAACAGAAAGGTAGACCCGAGGTACCATGTTAGCCACATCAGGCAGATGATGGCACTCAGACCCATCTTGATGCACTTATGTGTAGGATGTTTTCATCAAGCCTGAGAGACCTCAGGCTAAAGTGGTTTAAAAACAGTTCCAAAGGTCTGTCGGGAGCTTCCATCAACTTACAGTCATTCGTGGCGCAGTCGTCATTAAACACAAAGTGCACCAAAGGGTGTTAGCTATATTTTGATGACTCAGAAAAGGAAAGGAACTAATCACTTTGCAATTAGGACAAGCACTATTGGGAGATGTACAACAAAATAAAGGAAGTGCCCAAAAGATTTGGCTATGGGCGCTACAAGCGAGGCTAACCCTGGGTGGAAAACTTTGGGAGGACCTGACGCTCAACCATTGATACTAAACAAGCATTAAGCTCACTTGGATGACTTGAATTATGTGAATTAAATCTAAACAAAATGAAAAACAAAGGAGACCAAAAATCTTTTGGATTTTGATGAGATTTTGAATTACTAATCTATTGCAATAAAACTAAAAGTAATTAACAACTAGGCATTTAAATTAAAGAAAATTGAAATTAAAGTTTTGGGATCAATAGTTCCAAACCAATTTCATTTCTTGGAATTCCAAATGAGATGATTTTGTAACTCAAATCTTTCGACTAAGTCGTGAGTTTCGGATTTGGAAGATTTAGCGATAAAACCCTTGTTCTTTAAAAACTTCAATTTCTAGATTAAATCGGGTTGTTAGATTCGAGGATGAATACCATCGATTCACGCAATACCTATACTAAGACTAGGCTTATGCATAAGCATTGAACATAATCAATTTTTCAAGTTTTCAATAATTTCTAGAACAATAAAGATAAAGAATGATAAAATCTGAATATTTAACTTTAAAATCCAAAATCTCAAATCCCTTATTCATCCAAAACCTTCAATCAATCTTCACTACCGATCCCTAGATGAGAGAGTTTAGCTACTCATCTCTATCTATTGAAACTCGAAATACTTGAATATAAACTATCTATTTCGAATTATGCAAAGAAATACGAAGAATCTCGAATTAAAAACAAGGAAATGAAAGAGCTTGTATTGACATTAGAATCTAAATGATTTACAATGATTATTAAAAGAGGAATACTTACATAAACCCAAACTAATCTAAGTAAGAACTACAAAACACCCTAAGTTGTTGCCGCCCCTAAGCTTTCTGATATCCTTAAAATTGCAATGAAAGTTGTATTTATAGGCCCAAGTTCGAAACCCTAGAATTTTGCAAAAAATATCCTTGGCATTGGAAAGGCTCAACGGGCATTCGAATGCCCGTTCAATTTTGGGATGCAAGCTTCTAGGGCGTTCGAATGACTTCCTGGGCATACGAATGCCAAGTTCAGTTTTTTACCCATCTGTTGTAGCTCAATTTTGACAACTTTATAGATCGATTAAGCCAATGTGCATTAGAGAAAAACTTGTAGCCTTTGAAACTTTTCTTCAATGCTTCAAAAATCAGCTTAATTGGACATTGGAGTAAAAAGTTATTTCCAAAATACAGAAATAGATTTTCAGTGAAATTATGAAATTTGCCTTGGTGTTCGAACGTCCAAGCAGGCGTTCGAACGACAAGGCAAAAATTGGAATTTTAGCTCTCTGGACGTTTGAACGATAGGTTTGGACGTTCGAACGGTAATTTTCTCATATTTTGGCTTCTTCTTGATTTTGAGGGCCCTCGGAGCCAAATTGGCCGACGCACGTTAGACGTAAATATTTATAACTTGATGAAATCTTTCTAACGGTGTAAAAATCAGCTCAATCGGACATCTGTATCAAAATATGACCGCTTTTTGCCATATTTTGCCCAATAAAATTTTCTCGTTTTGCATGCCGCATGTCCCGAATTATCACCAAAGCTCTAATTCCATCTCTTTAGCATTAATAACTTGAG
>CM018898.1:6295419-6300419 GCA_009663005.1 Actinidia chinensis | reverse complement strand
ACTTTAGATGAATAGTGCTAAGGAAAATAAGGCGCATCGTTTGGCGGGCGAAAATTTTATTATGAACCAATCAAAAATGAACATGTGGCAGCTCGCCCATTGCATCCAAACCAAATTGCCCTTAAGAGTAGATATGCGCTCCGGTATCTGTGCCCAAACCGAGCTTAGGGTAAATCAGACATCGACTTGTGGCACCGCAGCAAAGTGAAGTGACAGATTCGTATAGGGAAATGACAATTTGAAAGCACTGGCGCACCTACCCTACCGAGCTTTAACTTCAAATTTCATAGACATCCATCTCCCATGACCTTGACTAGCATTAATCCAACTCATGCGAACTGAGCGAAAATTGTAAGGGGATAAAATACTAAGTATCATTCTTGGCTTAGCTAAGGCAAGCATCGTTGCCTGGCTATCACTATACTAATCAAAAATTATAAAGGGCCTCTGCGTTGGGACTCGATCGAGACTTGACACTAGCTTTGGCCGATATGGGAAAGGCATCATTGTCGGGTTGTTGCTCTATAGATAGCTCAATAAGATCATTGTACCAAAGCTTAGTCGAGACACAATAGTCAATGGCAATCCCAAGACATATTAAGGGAAAGAAGGTGAATTGTACGATGAGGTTTCCTTTGACATCCCCCACATTGCCACATGCTCATTTATCATTGGTTCGGGGGCGATTGGCCGCATGTGAATCGATGTGCACACTAGAACACGTTTGGTCTTCCTTCCTGCCTCTTCACCTTCTTATAGGGGTCCTTTGTCTTCCTCTCGTCATTATTGTTCATAAATTCCTGAAAGCATTCTAGAGAGAGAAAGTGCTCCCCCTCCTTCTGTTGCTGTTGTTCGATTGCTTGTTCAACCATTGTTTTGAAATCTAGCGACTGATCCCTTACTACTGTTTTAATTTCCTAATTTTGTTTTGGTTTGTTTTCAACGTTTATTTCCTTCCTGCAGTTCCTTTATATTTTTCTACAACTTTTCTACTTTTTCTTGCTTTGTGTGATTTTTTTCTTTTCTTGTGTTTACCTTCCTTTGGCATTTGTACTGAGTTCCTGGCCTTGGCTTGTCTTCCATTGTTGAAGCTCTGACCTTTCTTGAGTTTCTGTAAATTGGGTTGCCCTTGACCTGTTTCCCTTGATGAAATAGGTCTGGGATGCCATATAGTATCATGCCTCTTAGGGTTTTGTCCTCTAGACCCTTCTGTTTCCGAGATAGGTTCAAGGAAGGAAGAGGCTCTAATAGTTGTCCCTTAGAAAATAGTAAGTAGTCTTAGAGTGTCAAAGCTCGGTGCTCATGGCTAGTTCATCTGACTCAGCTCTCGGAAGCTCATCACAAACTATCTGGTTGAACTCATTATAACTATCTTGCTTCTATTTTCAGAACATGGAGTTGAACTGAACTCAACTGCTGGTCCAAGACGACGACACTTTAAACAAATTTAGGATTGACCACTACATCCCTGAGGATGTTCAGATAGAGCATCCCAGGCCAAATGAGGATGCAAATCTAGTCGAGGGCCATGGGGACCGCATCCCAATTTGTACCTTGATACTCCACCAAGCCGGGCTCCGATTCCCAATCAACCCGATGGTGAAGGAGGTGATGGTGTATTACCACCTCATCTTCATTCAAGTGTCTATCACTTCATCTGAACTGTGCTCCGGGCTGGGGACAATGGCCTTTGGTCATTCCCGAGGTACAATGGTCGTTTGCCTAACAGTAAGTGTTTCCTTTACTGAATCTATAATCTTTATACTTGTGAAGTTTCTTATGATGACACTGATACTCGATTCTGTTACTGTGCAGATTTCAATGACCAATTCAAATTCCTATCTAAAGATTGCAAGGAAGTCATTCAAGCCATTAACAACAAGCAGGCTTCGAGGAAGGTAGCCGATCTTTTTATGTATAGGTCTGTCTATCGACACGTGATCCCACATGTCGAGGAAGAAAAAGGTAGCCAAGCTACACCTCTTTTGAATCCTTAGATAGCGAGGAAGAAAAAGGAGAGGAAGTAGTCAGTCAGCTCATACTAAATAGGCAAAGGAATTGAGTGCCTCCATTGGCTAAGCTAAAGATTCCTACTGGGCCCATCTCCATCTCAAGCTCAGACAATGATCACTTACACGATCTCACCTATGCCTTACTCCAGCTCTTAGGGAAGGCAACAATACGAATACGAGCTCAAGTGAGACTAACATGGGAAGATTTAAGACCCTAGGCCAAAAAAAGTCCTCGCCAGCTACCAATCCTCCTATTATAGCAGCTCCCCTATTAGCCAAGTGCCACTGCCATCCCCTAATCTAGTCTTGGCACTAGTTGCACATGAAAGGGTCGAACCGAGCTCATCAGAGGCCCTACTCTTGGACAAATTCAAGATGAAGGTGTTTGTGGCGGACCCCTCCAAAAAGTCCAAGATGAAAGCTAACGGGATGAGCTCGGCCTACCTCCCTTCTTCAAGCGTGAACGCCAAGTTTTGGAAGCCCGAGTTCTCTATAGCTGAGCTCGGCAAACAGGTAATAATGGATGACTCTACCAAGGACCATAATACCAACTTAGCCCTTAGGGCGGGTAGTCAGGCTACCGAAGGATGTCGCTGATCTCAAGGAGGAGGGCTCAGAAGAAATAAGGGACCTGCTAGTGGTGTAGCAAGTCCATGTAAGCGTCTTTACCTCAGTTACCTCTCAATTTACCTCTTTCTACTTTTTTAGTGCTTGACATTTTCCTATCTTTGCTTTGTAAAGCCTCTAGAGGGCTACTGCCATCTCGGAGCAAATGAATGAGCAATCCGTCGAGATCAAGAAATCCAATAAGAAAGTAAGCTCCCTAGAGAAGCAAGCCAAGCTAGACTCTGAGGCTATTAAGAGGCTAGATTGGAGCTCGATGCTGCTATGCAAAAGAGAGATGCTAGCAATGTTGCCATCACCAAAGCTTGAGGGGAGGTAGCTGCAATCCAGGAGTAGCTAGACAAAGCCCTAAGAAAAATGGGGAAGCTTGAGAAGATTGCTAGTGGCCCAGTCTTCGATCAGGTGTATAACCGGGGGATTGACCGAACTGGCAACAACTATGATAAGCTGCTAGCCAATCTTCACCTTGGTATCTTCCAGGATGGTTGGCTTACTTGCTTGAAAGAGCTCGATGTCCCTCTAAATATCCTGCTTAGAGTGCGCCTCCCTCCGCAGTAGAGCTAGTGAACCCCCCTCAAGCCTATTCTTTACTCGTGCTGCCTGGTTCCAATGAAGAAAAGATACTAGAGGAGGAGGCAGATAAGGTCCTGGAGAAGGTCCCTGAGGTAGCCGGATAGCTCTACCAGGAAGCAGTAAAAGCAGCAGAGGGTGGTACAACTACTAAAGGGGCTTCTCCCAACTTGTTCCTTGATTTGTAATAATTTATTTTCTACTAAACGAGCTTCTGTACTTTGAACAATCTTAAACTGTTAGTAATGAATGATCTGTCTTTCTGTAGCTCATTTGGATGATACTTGTTGTTTGCATACTTTCACTTTTTTATATTGTCTAAGTATATTTAGGCAATATTCATAGGACAGAGTTTGGAATTCACATAGAGTTCGACTAACTTTTTTTTAAAATTTTTGCTGAGTATACTTAGGCAAATCTCAAGGGACAGAGCTCGAAACTCTCATAAAGTTCGGCTAACTCTTTCCTAAATTTCTACTAAGCATACTTGGGCTATATTCACAAGACAGAATTTATAACTCATATAGAGTTCGGCTAATCCTTCCTTGAAATTCTTTCTAATTGTACTTAGGCTAACCTCAAGGAACAAAACTCGAAACTCGCATATAATTTGGCTATCTCTTCCCTAATATTACAGTTGCTCAACTAAGTTATAAGGATGGGTTCTTTTTCTTACTTGGCACATGTCGTTCGGACAAGTTAGGTTACGCCTTAGTAAGAATCTATTATTTTTGGCATGCTTATAACACGTAGTGTTTTTCTTTGACCTTGCCTTGTAATACTCAAGACAAATACTTGGCTGTTCTACAGCCTTACTCATATTTTTTTAAGTCATCTTAAGCTCGTGTTTAAGCAAATAGGGAGTTCTTTCCCAACATAGATCATTTTTGGAGAAAAAAAGTAAATCAAAAGTCTCAAAATGAGTGATTTCTTATAAAATTAAGGAAAATAATTAATTTTGATAACAATGGAAAACATAATCTTTTAAGTAAAAAGTTTTTTACAAGTGTATTTGATATATATACCAGCTCGGTTAAGAAAACTATACTTTATTGGTAGTACTTTCTCAGATCATTGAAATTCCGAGGTCTCTTCGTTTGTTTGCCCCCGGGGTCTTCAAGGTGTAAACGCCCTTGCCGGCAAGCTTAACTATCTTGTAGGATTATTCTTGATTAACCTAGCTTCCTGTCTATTGGGTTCGTGATGTTCCCAAACACCCTTTATCAGAACGAGATTTTTAATTGACAATTGTCTGTGTTGGACCTTCCGGTTGTATGTCTTGGTTAATTATTTTTCGAGCTAAGACTTCTTTATTATGACTGACGTTATATGCCTTGATTCATATTATAGGCAAACCGACCTCTAGCGGGATTACAACTTCGAATCCGAAAGCCAGAGAGTAACGCATTTCGTTTATTACTTTCCGCGGTGTGATCTGATAGGCCCACAAAACGCTTGGCAGTTCCTCGCTCCATTTACCTTTGGCTTTTTTGAGCATCTTCTTGAACCCGTTCATGATTGTTTTGTTGGTGGCCTCGGTGTTCTGGTAACCTTATTATCGCCGATTGAATTCCAACTAACCTTACTCTCCTACCCTTTATGAGCAGACACAAGGCAACCTTGCTTTGTACTCACAGCTTAGGGTGAGAACTCGGCTACAAAATCGGTCAAGACTTGTCCGTTTTAGTAAATAATTCACAAAGGAAGGTCTTCTACTAGGGTGTCGTCCATTTCTTGATTGCTTTAGTCAAACCTGGGGTTTGGTTTGACATCAACTTCCTCTGTTCTGGTCTT
>CM018898.1:6147919-6152919 GCA_009663005.1 Actinidia chinensis | reverse complement strand
AATCTTGGATTTGAGATCCAGAAAGTGAGCACGGTGAAGAGGCTTGGTGAGTGCATCAACAAGTTGATCTGTTGAAGATACATGAGCAACACGAAGGACACCATTTTGTACTTGGTCCCTGATGAAGTGAAAATCAATGGCAATATGTTTCATTCTTGAGTGAAACACGGGATTAGAGCAGAGTTGGGTAGCACCAACATTGTCACAGTATAAGACGGGACAACAAGGTAGTTGAACACCAAGATCAGTTAGGAGATAACAAATCCAGTTGAGCTCAGCAGTTGCATTAGCTACTTACCTGTATTCAGCCTCAGTAGAAGATCTTGCAACAATTTTCTGCTTCTTAGAACTCCAGGATACTGGATTGCGACCAAGATAGATGACATAAGCACTAATAGATGAAAAATCATCCTTGTCACCTACCCAATTTCCATTGAATAGGTGTGTAAGTTGAGAGTTGTATCACGATGAATATGATCGGAATAGGCATGTAGATTCAATGGGGACTGGCGATGTATTTGGAGGCCTTTATTAATAGTTCCACACAGATAGCGTAATAGACGTTTAACAAAGCTCCAATGGTCGGTTGTTGGAGTGTGCATGTACTGAGATAGTTTGTTAACTGAAAATGCAAGGTCTGATCTCGTAATCAAGAGATATTGAAGGCTGCCAACAACCGTTCTATACACTATTGGATTAGACAAAGGAGAGCCCGATTTTAACATCTGAGGTGGGCTAGTTGTCATGGAGTTAGCACGGGTTTGGCATCAGTCATATGAGTTCGAGCCAGAATATCCATAATGTAACACCTTTGAGAAAGTAAAATACCTTGCTTATTTGGGACTACCTCCACACCCAAGAAATATGAGAGCTGTCCAAGATATCCTTAATTGTAAACCGATGAGCAAGAACATCAACAAAGCTGTCGATCATCTTAGTGTTGTCACCAGTGATTATTAAGTCATCCACATATACAAGTAGATACATAATATGGCCAGCAGTAGTGAGAACAAATAGTGAGGTATCATCATGAGAATTCTTGAAGCTAGAGTGAAGAAGGAAAGTGTGAAGTTCATGATACCATGCTCGAGGTGCTTGTTTAAGGCCATAGATTGCCTTTTGAAGTTTGCAGACATAGGATGAATGATCTTGATCAACAAAACCTGGTGGTTGTTGCATGTAGACATTTTCTGAGAGGTGACCTTGGAGGAAGGCGTTGTTGACATCAAGTTTCCTTAAGGACCAACCCCGAGATACTACAAGGCTGAGGACAACGCGAATAGTGGTTGGTTTTACAACAGGGCTGAAAGTGTCTAGTTAATCGACTCCTGGTCTTTGATGAAATCCTTTTGCAACCAAACGTGCTTTGAACCTATCAATGGAGCCATCAAAGTTACGTTTAATTCTATAAATCCATTTACACCCAACTATATTCTGTGTAGAATCAGATGGAACAAGTTTCCATGTTCCATTTCTAACTAAAGCATCACACTCATCAGACATGGCTTGACGCCACTTTGGATTTGTTAGGGCTTTATTCACAGTTGTTGGTTCAGGATTGTTGGATTTTGAGAGTTGGGTATGTAGGTTCATCTTAGTGATTGGTTTATGAATGTGGTTCTTGGCTCGGGTGATCATTGAGTGAGATAGAAGAGGATGAGTTTCAGTTAGGTTAGGAGGAGGTGACATTGGGATATGCAGTGGTGGGTTTGGATTGGTTGAGGATGTCAAGGAAGATGAGTTTGGGTTGGTTGGTTGGTTTGTGTTGGTAGATGGAACTCTTATTGGAAGGTGTGTTGGAGCTGCACTTTGAGGCTACTGAGGGACGATGACTTCAAATGGTATAGTGAGCAGCGGCTGGGAAGAGGGTGAGATAACTCTAATTGGTGCAGGAATCCAAGTGGCAATGGTGTTGGGAAGAGGACTAGAGGATAGACCAAATAATGAAGTGTAGGGAAACTGGGATTCAACAAATTTGACATGTCTAGAGACAGATTTTTGAGGTTGAAGGATCAAGGCAGTAGTATGCACTTTGAGTGAGAGAGTACCCAAGAAAAACACACTATTTGGACCGTGATTCAAGTTTGTCCGATGTGTAAGGTCTGAGCCAAGGGTAGCATAAGCAGCCAAAGACCCTTAATTTGGAGTAATTTAGAGATGGCATAAATATTTTGTGGAAGGGTGAGGAGAGATTTAAAGTGGAGTGGGCATTCTATTGATGAGGTAGACGGCTGTGGCAAAGGCATAAAGCCAGTATGATAGGGGCAAAGAAGAATGATTGAGAAGGGCAAGGCCTGTTTTGACTATATAAAGATGCCTTCTTTCGGAGTAACCATTGTGTTCAGGTGTGTGAGGTGGAGTGGTAAGATGAGAGATACCATTGATTGAAAGAAAATTAGCTAGGGAGATGTACTCACCACCATTGTCAGAGTAGAGGGTTTTGATGGTTGAATTGAAGTGTTTTTATACAATGGCTTTGAATATTATAAGGACTTCTTTGACATCGGATTTGTGTTTGATTGGATAAAACCAGATATATTTAGTGAAGTGATCAATGAAGAGTACATAAAATTTAAAGCCATTATGTGAGAAAACTGGAGAGTCCAGACATCGGAAAATATGATTTCAAGAGGTTTAGCAGAGACAATTATAGAATGAGAGAAAGACAATTTATGACTTTTATTGCAAAGATAGGCATTACATGAGAAATCTGGAGACAAAGAGGAAGATAAGCCTAAATTATTGCTAGAAACAATATGTTTGAGAATTGGAAACGCAAGATGTCTTAATCTATGGTGCCAGTCGAAGGTAGTGGTCTTTATTGTCGAGAATGCAATCAAAGGGGAAGAGGTTGGCCACTCATAGACACCATCTTTAGTTCGTCCTTTTAGTAGTGTTGCCCTGGTTCGAAGGTCCTTCACAAGAAAAGTGGATGGTAAGAACTCTATGGAAACATTGTTAGAATGGCAAAATTGTGATATAGAGATTAGGTTCTTTTTCATAGAAGGAACACAGATAACATTGTTTAATGTAAAGGTATTGTGAAGAGTTTTAAGAGAGGTGGAACCAGTGTGGGTGATGGGAAGATTGGAGCCATCTTTGATCATGATGTCATCAGTGCTAATGTATGGAGCATATAGGGAGAGGTTGCTCAGATTAGATGTGACATGGTGTGAAGCACTGCTATCCAAAAGCCATGATGGTGTGCTGAAAGGATTGGTGGCAAGGTGAGCTTGTGGTTGCCATAGTGTGCCCTGTTGGGAAGAGCTGGATATGGTGGAACTGTGAACTGGTATTAGGCGAAATGAAGGACACCGTTTGGCGGTGTGACCCTAAATCCTGCAAATTTGGCAGTGACCAAGGTATGGTCTGGGAGAAGGACGGGGGCCCTGTGATGAATGGGGCTCGACATTTGTTGCAGTAGATTGGCGGTTGGTTGAGTTGAAGGATGGGCGCTAGTTAGTGGTGGTAGTGCCTTGTGGTTGAGAAGGACGCCAGTTTTTGTTGTTGGTTCGGTATGTGGGATTTGCAGTAGCTGGAAAATGGTGTGGCTTAGGTGGGATTGTTTGAAGAGAGGCTTCAAAGTTGAGAAGTTTTTCATGCAGTTCTTCAAAAGTGATAGAGGTATCTCTTACTTGGACAACGCGGATTAATTCTTTGTAATCATCACCCAGACCATCTAGGATTTTTTCTGTGATTTCTTCTTCATCAATTGAGGCTCCAAGTAGAGCAAGATCATCTGCACGAGTTTTGATGGTTTGCATAAACTCAATGATGCCAAGGGAGCCTTTGGTGAAGTTTTTGAGTTGGTTTTTGATTTGTTTGATGTGGCTACGAGAGGGCTTAGCATAGGTGTTGGCTAGAATTGTCCAGGCTTGTGTAGAGGTTTTGGCTTGAGCTATGAAGGGAATAATGGTGGGTGAGATGGAGCCAATGACAGCGTTGAGAATCAGTTGGTCTTGTCTAGTCCACAGAATGAAACTGGGATTGGGTATGGTAGTATTGGATTGGTTTAAGGTGGCTGACGGACATGGTTTGGAGCCATCAATATAGCCAAGAAGATCATAGCCAATGAAGAGTGTTGGAACTGCAGTTTCCAGGAGAGGTAATTGGTAGAGGTGATTTGAGAGGGGCTTGAGCAGCAACGTTGGTGCTAATGAGAGTTTGGTGTGGTTCATTGGTGCTGTGGATGGTTGCAGGTTCAGATTCGGTAGCCATGAGTGCTGAAGAACAAGGGAAGAAAGAAAAAAAATGGATCGGGTAATACTACTTGTGGAGCTCTGATACCATATCAGATCGAGGAAATCAATTCTGTATTTTCATAAACATTTGCAGCAATTAAATACATATACGGGATAACAAACACTTGTTTGAAATCCTAAAATAGAGGGGAACTGTTTCCTAACTCTAAGGGCTTGACAACTATTTTGAATGAGTTCAAAAATAGAGATAATGGGCAGTTACAGAGATAAGGGTTTGTTACAGTTTGTTACAATACTAAGACTTATGATAGTTGTTCCCCACAAGATTTAGTTATTTTGAGATTCGTTTATTAATTTAGGATTTAGTGTTCAATCTCACTAAAATATAAGACCATGAACATTTCCTAAGAGTTTAGAGAAGGGAAGTGAGAGAGTTCCTCTCTAGTTTTGTCTATTGATGACATGATAGGTTTGATAGGTATCATAACCTTTGGCAACCCTATGCCACCAGACTAAGTAAATAGGTAATGATTCTAATGAATGCACATGACATCAGGATGAAAGAAATACAATAAAAAAACTAGTGAAAGTGATTCTATGTAGCACATTTTTAGTTGGCTCTAATAGATGGACAACAGAAATAAAAGAAAATTGCATAAAAAGTTCTGAAAAAAATCTTAGGTAGTATATTATTGGTGGGCTTTTTATTTAGGGGGGGCATGTAAGCAAAAAAAAATTTCTTACTCAATATACTAGTACATTTGCAAGGAAATTTTAAAATGTAGGGGAGCACAGCCC
>CM018898.1:5955419-5957919 GCA_009663005.1 Actinidia chinensis | reverse complement strand
AATGATTACGTGCTCAATCTTTGGACGTAAAAAATTAGATACCAACTGGATAAATGTGAAAACTGAAAAGAGATTACAAAAAATAGAAAAAGTCGTTGCATCAGTATTAATGAAGAAGCTTATGTGTTCAGTAATAACCCAAATTTTTTAAGTATATTATAGTTCATAACTCAGGCTCTAGAAATCGCAAGTTGTGGAAGGCATAAGAAAGTACAGAGAATCCTATGTATATAATGTGCTGGAATATCAAGGGGCATATGAATCTTCAAATACGATAGTTATTGCAAGAAACGACTGAATCTTATGTACCCACGAGGCATTATTTTTTTCCTTTTTCTTGTGTTCTTTGAACAAACCATGTTGGTATATGTTGAATTATGGTAATAGTTAAATTTCTCTAGACACTCTAGCATAAATCCATTGAACAACTGGATTGAGCAAGAATTCAGACAAATAGATCCTAAATCAACAACAGTACAAGGAAACTGAAAATGAGACTAATAAAATACATGTTAAGATGAAAAAAAATCACACTTCATTAGCCATAAGCATGTTTGCAGTTCAATGCATCTTAGTAACGGCAATTAGCATGCCTATAAATTGTTGAAACAGATTCCAAGTAGACCACAGTGGGGATATAATAAGCTCCCCTCACCCGTCATTAACCTCCACCTCTTCACAATTTTTTGTCGTTACCATTAGTATTTAAGGAAAGTGTGTAAGTAATCTAACAGGGCCACCACAGAAGAATTTTACCAAAAGAAACAAAAATTCCAGGAATTATGGTTCTTAACTAGCAAGAAAAGCACAGTTTGCTACTAAGTCCTGTTCTTGATGCCTGGGGGATTGGCCTAGTACAAATTGTATGAAATAAAAGGTGGTTGGGGAAAACAAATTCCCACTAAGTGACAAAGGTCAAAGCTCACTACAACAACATTTGCAAACAAAACCTAGAGAAAGATTATTATCAAGAGAATTACCATCAGCATGAGTGAGTTTGGAAAGTCCTCCAATAGCTTCCTTAGCTTTGTGCGGCATTCTGCATTTCCTTGCGAAAAGTCAGAGACTCTCCAGATGGGACCTGCAAAAATAAATAAAAAAATGTTGTCCTCAAAATCCACAGACACTAAGGTTTGATACATCTTCGCTGAAATGGAGTAAATCCAGTATGATTGTATTCAAGACGAATGACATTAGTCCAAGCAGAAAACAAACAAATGCTCATGGGACTAATCAGCAACTAATAAAATGAACAATGACGACTTCTTTTTTCTGTTGCAAGAAATAGGTCAGAGATAAAACATTGGGGCAGCAAATATTTGCATTTGTTTACGTCACGGAATTCAACCAAAATGAAAGACTGACTTTTCATAATCATATGATTTTGTTAATGATCTCATTCTACTAGTAGACTTCAAAAGGGTAAGAACAACTTTTTCGAAACACCTCAAGCAAAGTAAAGCAAAGATAATTTTAGCTCGTTTAATACGACGAAAAAACCCCTAAAACATCCTTGATTAACAAAACAAGAGTAAATTGGCTTACAGAAGGTGTGAAGCCATCAAATCGATTATTGCCAGCTTTGGAATCCACTAAGAGTTATCTGGCAGTTTTGAAAGAAGCCAGGCCCCTTGGATAGCTGGCATTAAGTCTAGCCACCTGAACAACTAACAGCAAGTCAACAAGATTCTAAGAAGAATACGACTACAATTAAGAAAAGATAAGTAAAAATGTACCAATACTTTTAATATGAATCCGATAAGGAGGTATTACCGGATTGGCGACGCATATTAATTTTAGAGAGCTGACATATAATTGCAAAGAAGACCTAAATCAAATAAGGAAAGCCAAAACACATTTAGCAGTAGTAGTTTTATAGTGTAACATGTACATCAATCAGGCTGTACACTTAAAAGTGGCTTTTGCAGCCAACTTTAATGTCATCATCTAAAACTTCTTTAATTACGAGCCAAATTTGGACAATTTCTCTTTTATCGAATTATGCAGATTAACTTACATATATGAATAATCTGTCCAATTATATAGCCAAATTTTTTTCAAGACACCAAAAATAGCCCACTTATCATAGAAGTAAAAAGAAAAAGAGCATCCTGGTTATTAAATCAACCAAAAATATCCAGTTTTTCACTTTGTTCTCTATCTTCCAAATAGCAGAACCCAAACCTCCTAAATGTTAGGTTTTAACTTGATTTAAACCCACAGATAAACACACACAATCGAAGAACGAACCAAGAACATCAAACAATAAGAAGCAAGAACAAGACACACATATTTTACGTGGTTCGGTAATTTGCCTACATCCACAAAGCTGCAAAGATTTCACTATTGAGAAAGAGAGTTATAAAGAGGCGACTATATAATGTACGCGTTAACCCTAAACACCAAAACAACGGGTTTTACATGTCCTTCTCACCGGGCTACAAAATAGGCAAAAAAAAATTTGTACGTGGGCACGCCCCCGGACCCAGCCTCCGCTCCA
>CM018898.1:5917919-5920419 GCA_009663005.1 Actinidia chinensis | reverse complement strand
GATTATTATATTGTACAGGTACGCAAAAAGAATTGCAGCTGTCTCATCTAGCGGCAGCAACCTCACTCTCAGCAGCCAAGAAGTTGTCGAATGGATGCGTAAAATACAAGATTGGAACCCCAAGTTCTTCACCCTCTCCTACGTTCCTGACAAGTACCATATCTTCGTTTCCAAATTCATAAGGTGAGTAGTGATTGCCCGGATGGCCGAATCCCCTGATCTAGCAAGTTCATACCACCGCAAGCTAAGAGACGAGTACAAGACAAAGGAAAAGTTGAGAAACCCTGAAGTCCTTAGACGGAGCGAAGAACATCTGGTAACGTTTCTCGACAAAGTAGATGCAAAATTTGGTGAGCCTTCATTTTTATTTGGAGAAGATTTTACCATGGCTGATGTTATGCTGGTTCCTGTGTTGGCACGATTAGAGTTGTTGTATTTGCAAGACGAGTATATTCATTGCTAGCCAAACGTAGCTGAGTACTGGGATATGGTGAAACAGAGGCCTAGTTATAAGAAGGTGATTGGGAAGTACTTCAATGGGTGGAGGAGGTACAAGTCCCTGTTGAAAATCTGGTGCTTTCTTAAGATCAGAAGTGTGCTTAGGAGATATTAATTAAAATGAATGACCTAATAGCATTGGTATTTTTTGTGGAGCTATTTGCAGAACGCAAACTACTTAATAAAACAAAGAAAATAATGGAAAACTTAAGTGTATAGTATTTTTTTCTCAGAATCTTTTTTATTCCATAGGTTCCAAATCATTCTAACCACACCACAAAAGTGACAAACCGGTACAAATCTTTGTGAACCATGAGAAGGTGCATTGTGTGCTCTAGAAACATTATGAAAATGTACCTCACGAAGCTTGGTGGTGGATTTTTCCTCTCTATCACCTTGCTTGACCAAGTTTTGTCCTCCACTTACTTGAGATGGAACAAAGTTGGATAGATCTTTGTACTCCTTTTCTTCAATCTTGGAAGAAGAAACACCTCCGATATATCCAAAGCCGGCATAGCCCATTATAATTCTTTTACCCTCGATGGCATCATCCAAGATCTTCTTTCTCTTGAAATTTTTTTGAAGGAAAGACTAGCATCTTTTAAATCAGACTCCAATTTGGCTAAATTTGATTCACATTTATGCAATTCAATTTCTAGCTTAGCATAGCTCATCTGAAATTCTTAAATTCATCAACAACTTTAGTTTTATCTTCTTCACAGATCTTGAGTTTATCACAAAAACATCATTTCATGAACTCACATCCCTCAAAAGAACTAAAGTTTTCTCAAGTTCTTCCTCTTTTGATTTGAGATGCCTTGAAAACTTAGCATTAACTTTTGACAATTTCAAACTCTCATTATAAAATTGTTTATATGTTTCTTTCAAGAATTTCATATCATCACACTCTTCCTTCTCACTTTCATTATCACTATTATTCGAGTGAATGGAAGCGGTAAAAGCAATAAAATTTCTATCATTATCATTACCTCCATCACTCTCATTATCTTGAGACTCATAATCTCTAGTGGTGATTTCTTACCCAACAAACGAGTAGGGAAATGGTAAATAAGATAAGATGCAGTTAAAATAGCCTGTCCCCAATAAGTTTTCAGAATATTTATTGAAAATAACATAGATCTAGCAATGTCAAGCAAATAACGATTCTTGCGTTCAACAACTCCATTTTGTTGAGGAGTGTCAACGCAAGAGGTATGATGAATAATGGCATTAGAAACGAGATAAGAACTAAGACCAGAATTATCATATCTTTCACATTATCAAATTGAAGAATTTTAATTTTAGTACCAAACTGAATATGAATCATTTTATGAAAAATCTGAAACACATGTCACATTTTTTTTCCTAAGTAAATAAACCTATGTAGTTCGAGAAAAATCATCAATAAATGTAATAAATTATTTATACCCAGTAAGAATGACAGTTCTAGAAGGATCCCAAATATCAGAATGCACAATTGAAAAATGAACCTTTGTTTTATTAGAACTAATAAGAAAATGAACACGATGGTGCTTACTAAGTTCACAAGATTCACATTGAAATAACGAAATAGAACTACTGGTAATATAGAAGGAAATAAATGATAAATTAAATGAAATAAGGGATGTCTAAGCCTATGGTATCAAAGCCAAATAGTCTTTTCAACTGATGGAGAGATAAGAAGTATCTCAAATATCCTTGGTTATATCGAGAGAAAAGAAGCCCTAGCCAATCTCTGGAATTTTATGGAGTGAAAACAACCAATTCATAACCAAAGAGTTTTCCTAATCCCATTTATCAAATCCAGGATTCCTCACGTTGAGAGAAGTAATAGTACCATTAACTATCCAATTTTGCCTCTGCTTTTCAGAAAGAGTGTGACACATTTAGACTACAATAGGTAATTAGTATCATCAAATAACGTCGTGGTTATTCTTAGATTGGGGTTTTCATTCAAGACAATCATTTGTCCCGGCGTCATATTGGGGATTGCAGAGCCAAC
>CM018898.1:5787919-5790419 GCA_009663005.1 Actinidia chinensis | reverse complement strand
ATAAGTCATATAATTTTAACTGAATGAGTTTTTATTAACTCTATCTTAAGTCATATAATTTTAACTGAATGAGAGTGTCAATGTGATTTTAAAAAAATAAAAAGAGTGCTATGTTATCTCAGATTCATATAGGGGGAGTTAGTGAAATTTACCCTTTTCAGTTCAGATTTTTGGGTTTTGAGAAGAGGCCTTTCAGGATATTTAACTCCTGATTCTCTCTTCTCCTTCCTCGTAGGCTTAATTTACAATAGCAATGAACTGTGAGTGTAAAGCACTTGCAAGTTGTGAACTTGTTAGGCTTTGGCTTATTCGTGTGACTGTGAGGTAATGTTGTGGGGAAAAGCACTTTTCATGGATTATTATAGGTGCGTGTACCACATTTTTAGTAGATACCCAAAAAGCAATTGAAGATGACTATAGCTTTACTGTTTTTTTCTAAACATTTATGATGGAGGTTTGTTTTGTATGAAGGATATTAGGTAGGTAGGTAGGTTGGTTAATTTAGAAGACAGGTAAAAAAGATATTTTTATAGAACTCTCTCGATAATAAGATAGTAAGACTGTTTTTTACAGTACTGTTACGGTCTTTAAATTTGGACGAAAAAAATGTTTATCGAATTCAAAATAAATTATTCAGATTCACTTAAATATAATGTATAGAATCATATAATCAAGTGAATTAAATTATCAAGTAACTTCCAAGAATGCAATACTAAGGTCAAAAACTATCCCATACATCTAATTCCTAGTGCTAATCCAGAAAGTTGTTATTTTATTCAATAAAAGAACAAAAGAGACTTCATAAAACAACAAGTAATATTCATGTTGTCATAATGACAGTTACGTTCCTTATAGTCACGCTCTTAACCTACCAACTTCAAATAACTACCAAAAAGAGGAAAGAATCATCGCACTTACTTGGGTAAATCAGGATCATCAAGATCATCATCAAGTCCTCCTATATATCAATTTAAGAAGTGGTTCAATTTCTTGGTGCTAATTTTGTACTTGAAGTCAAAATTAAGATACACAACAAAATTAAGCTATGATCGATCCATGTATCTATATCACAATTCACACCTATATAACTAAACTAAACTTTGATATCATTATTTTGAACTGTATATTCATATTCTATAAAGATATTTGTTTGTGTGGGTATATATGTAGAGTCTCTCCTGCCCAAACAATGTAGATGCATTCATTTTTATATTGACCCATTTGCACGTGATGGATGATCCATTCAGTAGATATCAATGAATTCTATGAGTGGATGGGGAGATCTAGACACCAGGTAGATCGAGATTTATAAAACTATTTCATAAAACTTAAATGGCAGGCAAAATTTTAAAATTTATTGGGGAAATTTTTTTAAAAAAATCTAAAATTGTATTTGAAAGTTCAATTTTTCTAAATTAAGTAGCATAAATTGATTTCACTTGCCATGCCATGGCTTTGTCCTTAGGTATGAGAGTGTCTCATCTACTAGCACCAATATAAAAGAAGAAAAATGTGAATATGTTTCAGAAAAACTTTACAATTCTCGAATTTAGATTAATAAATATTTTTAGAATTAAAAAATAAATGGTACAATCAGTCCGTATCTCAGTTATTGGGATATTGACTCTAATTGTCTCTGAGACGTATAATAGGGTTTAATGGGTACGATTGGTTACCTAAAGGTAATTGTAGGAATATAATTGTCTAGTTTGACGGATTTTTGTTAATGTATTCGTGAATAAAAAATAAAAGAACAGAAGAGACGACAGAGAGATCAAAATAACAATATTCTAAGGTTGTGTTTAGATCAAAGATTTTGGTGAAAAAAATAAAGTTAGCTAGAGAATTTAACGGTCCCGAACTATTGAGTTTTTTATTTTGTTTTGTTTTATTTTGTTTTTTTTTTCACCAAAATCTTAATCTAAATCCATCATAAGTAGAAGGAATGATTATAGAGTTCATAAAAAACTGCAGGAAATGTGTCCTTTGATTTTCTTGGAGGGACCATTGTAATCCTATTATTTCATGAAAAAATGAAGACTTGAAGAACCATATGTCTAGAACTACGTTGACTTTGTTTTGTGATCATTTAGAATCTTGTTGGCATGGACTATAAATATAAATACATATTAAGCTCCAAGAAGAGAAAATGACAATAAACATTGTACTATGTATCTTTGTTTATTATGTATTTGGTACGAAAATAAAATAAAAACAATTGTATTTAATTTCGTGCAAAATGAAAATAATTATTTTTGTACAAAATAAAAATAAATCTTAATTCATATAATCAAAATTTGAAATAGATATCATGTTCTTTATATTCATATTCAATCGTACAATAGCAGAACTGAGATTTCGTAAAGGTCAAAAAATGAAGTGATTGAGAAAGGTTAAAGAATAAAAAACCTAAATCAATTTACCAAAAAATAAAAGTAGTAATGTCACGTCCCGCAACCCGGCCTATGCAGATCGTGGTCGCGTGATAGCCGGCGGCTGG
>CM018898.1:5674553-5710319 GCA_009663005.1 Actinidia chinensis | reverse complement strand
CCAACAAGTGACGATTTTTCCGCTCAGCCACCCCATTTTGTTGGGGTGTATCAGAATAAGTTGTTTGATGAATGGTTCCATGTGTTTCCAAAATACTACTTTAATTTATAACTCAAATATTCACCTCCATTATCACTGCGAAGAACTTGAACCTGTGCATTGTACTGACTACAAATCATCTTATGAAATTTTGAAATAACAGGCTTACTCACTTTGGGACTTTACAAGGCATACCCAAGTCATACCCAAGTCATCTAGTACATCATCAATAAAGTGATAAACCAACGCGACCCTCCAAGGTAGTAATTTAGATGGACCCCAAACATCAGAATGTATGATCATAAAAAGGCAGGGCTTTTATTTAAACTTAAGGGAAAAGAAGTGTGATGGCTCTTGGCAAGTTCACAAACATCACACTTAAAACTAGTAACATCAAATTTTTAAATAAACTAGAAAACAACTTCTTCAAATATCCATAGGATGCATGCCCGACACCGATGCCACAACCATATCTTAGATTTATCCTTCTCTCCCTTAGAACCTCTCATTGTCAAAGCTTGACGCAACTTAGCTGAACTCTTTGACCACAGGTCCCAATAAATATAGCTTCCCTTGCCTAACACCACAAAACCAATCGTATGCCTTGTTTGGATACCTTAAACACACAGATTCAGGCCAAAAATACAACAGAAGAAAAGGCAGTGGTTTTTTAAGAAACTGATAAAAGATTACAATCCAAAGACGGAACAACCAAAAACAGAGTCCAAATTTAAAGTATCCGTGAGAGCCAAGGATCCTTCCCCAACAATCGGGATTAAGGTACCCAATGGACAGTGAAAATAGAATTTTGTGAGGAAGGTTTAAGAGATGAACTTGTCTAGAATCAAATGTCATATGGTCTGAAGCGCTAGAATCAATTATCCATGTACTATTGGAAACAATATTAGAAATATTTAAAACCTTACCATCATTACCTGCTGCTGCTGCTAAGGCCAAGATGTGTCCAACCGTAGGTTGATTAACCCCTTCATTTTTTGTTGCTGCTTCAGCAACTGCGGCAGTAGAGACCTTATTGGAGTTCTTCTTCCTTGAATCACGATTATGATCCCACTATTCCGGATACCCTACCAATTCATAGCACCTATTTTTTGTGTGGCCAACTTGATCACAGTGAGTGCATTTATAGGAGGATTTGTGAACCTTCCGAACCATGGCAGAGGCTTCCTGTTAGTTAGAAAGCAAACTATGAGGGGGCTGAAATAGGTTTGCACTCTTAATGGCCAATTAAAATTTTTCCTGATGAACAATAAATCTAATGTGCACTTCTAGTCAAATATATGTAAGCAATAATAAGATAGAGAGAAGAAAGAGTAAACGATTTATAGTGGTTCGGCGAATCCTTGCCTACGTCCACTCTCCAAGTCCTCTTGGGTTATCACTATCAATAATAAGTTTTTGGGTGCTTATCAAACCTTTACACCACTAGAATACTTCTAGTCTTCAAGAAATCCTCGTTCTGGAATGCGCCACTAGAAAAAGTCTAGTCTTCAGAGGCAAACCTCTCTTGGAGTACAATATATCACCAAGGTGATCTCTTTCAATGAATGGAGTAAATGTTGTAGCAATCAATGCTAACCAACTCTAGAAGAAAAAATAAATACAATGATAGCTCCTCTCTAGAGTGATTTTTCTCTTTTGATCTTTTGATCTTTTACAAATAAAGCTCACAATGAATGATCAAGGGTTGAAGTATTTCACAAGTGTAAGATGAATTTATGGCACTTCAATGTCTTCTTAACACCCCAAGAGTTTGCATTTATAGCCCAAAATGAGTTATAACCGTTGCCAGCATTAAATGCTCTCAACTACCTACCCCGGTCGTTTTTGAACTCAGCCGTTGGTTCTGACTTGACGCGCAGGGTTTAAACTGGAACTTAGGACGTCAACTTAGGTCATCCTATTTTGAAACTTAGGATGTCCTAACTTTTTAGGTCATCCCCAAATCCTTCTATTCAAAGTTAGGTCTTCAGCTCTTGAAACTTAGGTCGTCCTTATTTTGAACTTCAGGAGTCCTACTTTTAGGTCATCCCCAAATCCTTCGTTCAAACTTAGGTCTTTAGTTCTTGAAACGTAGGTCGGTCCTATTTGAAACTTAGCCTAACTTTTTAGTCGGTCCCCAAATCTTCTGTCAAACTTAGGTCTTCAGCTTTAAAACTTAGGTCGTCCTAATTTTTTGGTCGTCAGCCAAACTTTCTGTCCACCAAACGTAGGATATCACTTAGGACTTCCTAACTTGAACTTTTTTTTTAAGGATGTTCAACCCAAACCTTTTGTCCAAACTTAGGATGTCAACTTCAAACCCCTTAGGATTGTTAGCTTCAAACTTAAGATGTCAACTTTTGGGACTCCTAACTGTGAATGTGATGATCAGTTTTGACATTGTCATGTTCTTTCTACACAAACAACAATCGGTAAGCAATATTTTCAAATGAATTGTAGATGTTGTTGAAACCTCATAACCATGAGCTTGTAATATTTGTTTTAAACTTGTTGAAAATTATGGATTAAAATTTGACCGAGTTGCGAGATTTATTTAGTTGACAAAGTATTTAATGCCATCTGACTTGGGCTATCTCTTTAAAATGATTTTTAAAGTATATTTAAATATAGTTTAATTATATAAGTTTATTATCAAAATCAATTAAAGTTTATGATAACAATCTCCCCCTTTTTGATGATGGACACAATCTTATTTTTGAAAATACGTTTTATGCATTTATTTCAAAAACTCCCCCTTACTCTATGCTCCCCCATCTCATGCTTATCATTTTTACTTAAGTTTTCATGGCATGAAATAGGTTTCAAGGTTTCTAAAATAGATATTACTACTTTGAAAGTAAAACACATGGGATAGAGTATACCGAAGTGGATCGTCAAAAGTCTTTTCACTTGCCCTCAGTGCTTTTATGATATCTTCAAGTTGTTCAAGCAATGAATCCAATAATGTACATGCATAAACATATTATCAATGTCATCTAAACATGATTGACATCCACAGACATACATTGACAAAGTTTAAAAAGTAATATAAAGAATAATCAACATCCCAAGGCAAAATTTGAAGCCAAAATATCTGATAAACTATTCAAAACAAACAGAATATCAATTACATGACTTCAAAATCCCAATATATTAAGAATCAAGATGTCAAATACATATCAGCAGCTACGTCACACCCCCAACCTAACTCAACATAATTAATGCTAATAGGCGGAATGTGACGCACGGCACCCAGGCATGCGAAACGACACCTTGATATTCACATACTTAGCAGGACACGAGTACCTCAATACTCATTCCCTAATAATTAAAACCAAAATGCAAATCCAGATAATTAAACATATATACATACCCTGAACTGAATATACACAACTTTGTATAAAACCATAACCACATATACACAGGCACTCACGACAAAACAAAAGTGTACAAAGGCGAGAACTATCTCAAGCCTTCCATCGACAAATCATCCATGAACAGGAAAAGTCTCCACGGTCTAGGGTCGCGACCACAGTGAACCAGACAGCTAAAAGTATAACCTCACCCTGCCAAAAGGTCGTGTGGGTGTAGCTAATAACAACATGCCTCACAATAGATAATCATACTCATAACGAATGATAGCAATAAACATTCCACCAAAAATATCCCGAAATAGAGTTGCATCAATGCAGGAAATGATCACCCACATGTGCGCCGCAAGTTTAGATAACGTTGGCCCAAATACGACGGATCGTTATCAAGGATTTATGCCCACCGTGGCACCCCTAGGATAGTCCACCGTGACTAAGCCTAGTAACCCACCGTGGTTAACTTTCACCAGTGCAATGCAAACACACAAGATAAATGATATTGCATTGTCAATCACCTCAGTTAGAATCACCTCAAAATATTATCAGGTATGTACAATCGTATAAAGATAAGCAATTCAATATGAATAAGATTATTCATACATTGTATTTCCAACCTGTCACCGCACCACGCCGTAATCAAGTCACGCCTAATTGATGACGCCCTTCTCTCTTTAGCTCCTGTTAATCACCCATATCAGTGCACAAAGTACATGTATATGACTAAGTCTTAAAATATATAATTTATCTAATGGATTATCCTTAATCATAGTCAGCCACTCCATTAAAAATTTTAAGACACAATTGGACAAGTTTCACCGTCGATTGTCGCCACATACGCTTAAAATCCCTAACGATCACACTTGCTGCCACATCATTGGAACATTCGAATTAGGTTAAACAGGACCCTACCATTGCGATTCAGAACACTGTGAAAACAATAGAAAACGACTATTCATATGACCCCAAAAACTCATCCGATTGCTCAATTTTAACCTAGGTAACGGGGGGTTTATAGGCGCGCCCAATGGATATTTCCAGCCTTGGGCAGCCATGGACAGGCAACAAATATCCTGCGCATGTTGCAGTTTCTGTCACCAACTGCGGGATGTGGTGGTATATATATATATATACGTAATATCAACTAAGCTACAATAAAAGACCATTTAATATCTCCTTCACAATCATCTCAATTCAATAGAATAATTCATATTTGTATGTGTGTATTATATATATAATATGTTCTTTAAGGAATTAAAATTCAATCCTATCTCTCTTACAAAACCCAGTTCTATTGAATTAAAGAAACATCTTCTCAATTCACAGCATGCTAACAATTCTCATAATCTAAATAAACTAAACCTACCAAATCAACAGAACAATGATAAAATTTTACTTACAATTGGTTTAAACTTAAGGTTGTTCAAAACCCTTATTTTCCTTCTCCGCGTTCTCTTTCCCTCGATCTTCTTTCTTTCCTTTGTTCTGTTTTTTATTTTGTTTTATGAAAAGCTGCTACTAGCAGCTCTCTCTCTCAATCCTCACACACATACACAAACCCGTTACTGTCATCTCTATTGTGCCACTGATACAATTGCACACATGCACCCGTACACGTTACACCTTTTACTTTATAAATTCACTTTTCCCTCCACTTATAAGTAATTCATAAATTATATTTTCTTTAATTAATACCACAAGAGTTTAGATCTTAATTTCAACCCCCAAGCTGTTTACGTATTCATGTTTACACCCCATAATTTTTAATAATAACATTATATCCCCATCCCACTCCCACATATATAATGCCGCCTAATTCACCTCGTCAAAAACTACACAATTGTAATCGAATCACCATATATATATATATATATAATATGATATATATATATATATGCATGAAACTAAACATAATTAAGAGGTTTCCGGGTAGGGTCTAAAGCTACCAAATACAAATACTACCCAATGTCCAAAAAATACTACCCAAGGTGTAATTTCAAATACATATCAGCAGCTCCAACAAAACAAAAATACTACCCAATGTCCAAAATACTACCCAATGTGTATTTCTTCTCACCCTTTGTGTCTTCATCAAAAAATGGGCGGAGGAGGGGTCAAAGTTGTTGCGTCTTCTTTGTTCTCTTTAAGATCATCAAGGAACTGGGAATGAGGAGAAAAGGAAGGAGGATCATACTGAAAGTGGGATTCTTCTTCCATAGTGTTTGAACAGCTTTCAGTCGGATCAAGGCATTCTTGGTGAAACCCGTTTGTGAGTATAAAACTGTTTCATAGTTGTTTTCCAAATGATCGATTGTAGTGCCAGCAACTCGTTGAAAGCTTGTCGTTCAATATTTGTCTTTGCGATGCTATCCATCCTTGCTTAATATATTATAAGTTTCCTTTTTTGTGTTTTGCTCGATCTCTCATTGTGGTGGCATTTGACCAAAGTATCAATAAACCAATCAGGAGGGCCTCTGGGAAGTTGGTCCTCTTGTGGATGAGGACTAATGAGGGAGGTCGTCATCGAGTGAGACATCGTCCATGTTATATACCCAAGATTTATGATGGAATTTCGATATCATCTCCTTGTCCGGTTGAATCAATAGAATTCCTCAACGAATTGTGTAGTTTGAGAACCCCTCATCAATGTGTTGGTCATGTGGTTCCTAAAGCTAACCCCAAGTATTCAAACACTTTGGTTAGAAGAGCCACCCGTAGGGCAGAGAATGCTTCTTATGATTACGGATTATACGCCATCTCTCGGAGAGGACTTATGTAATTTAGATTGAGAGGGTCGTTGTAGCCGCTCCTATAAAGGATAAATTATCCATGGTGAGACTTGATTGTAGTGTCCAGTTGAGGACACTACATATAGCAATGAACTTGTGGAATAACCTATACCTCTTCTTCAAATCTTTATGGTGACTAGCTCCCTACCGTTCCACGTATTGAAACGGTTTCATTTATCTCAGCTCTATTCACATGATTCGTAGTTGACTGGGTTTTTATCTAAGAAAATCAATTCTCCTTCATTGGAACACCAATAATTTGAGACAGAATTGTTGGATCCAACTCGATATGCTTGCCTGAACAAGAATCATTGGAAATTCAGGGTTAATCTAAATTTCTTCTTCTAGATTGACAAGTAGAAATATCTCACCCAATTCAGAGTATACGCTCTTGGAAGAGGAATCAGTGCGCTCCACCCGAGTGAACGACTGAGGTTCCCTCATCTTTTGCTATATTTTGGTTGAAAACATCTTCAAATTTCTTCCATTATGTGTTTCTGTTCTGGACATAATGGCCATATGTCTTGAATCCTTTCATTTTGACGAACTTCCTTCAAAATACAGATGCCGAGGGATTTGCTCGTGCCAAATATCTCCTTTTGGATCATGACCGTATGCTTAGTATTCACCATTGTGATTTTTTGAGATTTTGCAGATTTGGGTTTAGGATTTGATGGAGTGAGAGAGAGAACTAAGAAATGCTTGAAGGAGGAAAGAATGATGGGGTCTTGTTTGCTAGAGATGAAAAGGGAGGGAAGAGATACTTTTGAATTAGAGAATTAGAGTTAGAAGGTAAGTCTGACGAAGAGAGAATAGATGAACATTCGTGGATTTTTAATCCGTAACCATCAGCAAACTTAGGTCGACAACTGGTAGTCCTAAGTTTAACATTAGGTCGTCCTTAAGTTTAATTAGAGGGCGTCCAGTTTGGACTTTAGGTACGACTAAAATTGACTTTAGGTCGTCCTTATCATTGAAAATTAGGTCCCTCCTACTCTAAAACTTTAGGTCGACCTAACTAAGGTTAGGTCGTCCTAAACTTCAGTAGATACTTGCAGATGTTTGACGATAAAGATGGATTGTCTAGCTTATGTTATTCCATTTTCTTGCCTATGTCAACTGGTAAATAAGATATTTTAATATATTAGAGCAGTGATTAGTGGATTATTCTTTGTTAAGCAATAGATCAATATGTCGAGAGTATGAACAGATTTTTAGTTCCCTTAGACATACCTACTCCATTTTTCACACATAAGTACATAGGTTGATTTTCTAGTTCTTAATCATAATATTAGGTACCTCAGCCTTTTAATCATCTCATTTATCACATACATCAAGGTAACAATCAAGAAGGGGAAATTGTGTTGTTGGAGAGATAAAGCATAGGAAAAATACCATTTCATCCCGACTATTCTTTCTCAAATATGACTAAATTCATACTTATTAAATTATTTTAGAATCCAAAAATCAACATGGGTTGAGACATTCCAAGTTCATGTCGAATATAGCCAAAACTTTTCTCATCGAGGGGTTTTGTTAAAAATATCCGCCAATTGTTTCGTTATGAATATTTTGAATATATGAAGTTCAATATCCCCTATTTGACGTGATCTCTTAAAAAGTGATGTCGAATTTCAAGTGGTTTGTTTGTGAGTGTTGTTATGGGATTCTTTAGACAAATTTATAGAAACTTGTATTATCAACTTGATTGGATATGATCAAAATGTAAGACCATAATCTCCATTTGTTGTTTCAATCCATAGTTAATAGTAAGTACAAACAAACTTACGGCGGCCACATATTCGGCCTCGGCCGGTGTGGATAAGCAACGGAGTTTTGTTTCTTGCCTAGACATAATTGTGACATAGAGAGTGTCCTAGAATTGAAAAGTGACACTTGTGGTTCTTCGATCCTATCCTACATCGGCATAGTCGGAATCGGGAGATGGAGATATTTGTTTGCACCATTTAATTCAAATGCAACTACCCCTAAATAAAGATTCTAGTCATGCGTTTCCATGAGATTCTAAATATGCGTTTCACGGGCCAACTAAGATTGATTCCTTAGGGACATGATTGAAATCTAGCACTATGCATACACTAAAAAAATGATATCCGGCCATACTGCCGTTAAATAGAAGCAAGGAGCCAATCATACCTCGATTAGTAGAGCTTTTCATCAAAATTTTTACCATTTTCATCTTTGCGAGCTTTATTGAGGTGGCCCATTGGTGTGCCTACGTTTGCTTAGATCATATAAATCGCTTGAGAAGATCCTCGTGTTTTGGCTTGATTTATAAATGTCCCTTCACTTGTTGCTTGGATTTTGTAGTCAAGAGGAAAGAAAAGAAATTTAGCTCCCCCATCATGCTCATCTCAGAATTCGCCTGCATACTCTTATAGCAAAAATCCTTGCAACATTGTCTCATTGTAGCCACCAAATATATATACATCAATATATATTTGGCACTATGAGGCATGTCTTTTATTCTTAATTTTATAAAAAGTGTGCTGTTATCTATTTTTTCCTCTTGCAAAAACTATTATCATTAAAAAATTGGCGAAGGCTTTCATACCAAGTTTGAAAGTTTAAATACATGATTTGGAAATTCATGATTTTCAACCCGGAGGTTGTATACAACACTTTCTCGGTAATATAATCCATTTAAGAAGGCACTTGGTAATCCAGTTGATATAATTTGAAGTCCATATAGCAGCAAAGGCCTAGTAAGTAACATAACCGAAATAGCTTTTAATCTAGCTATGGGAGAGCGAATGATTCATCAAAATTATTCTATCTTTCTTGGACTATATCCTTTTGTGTAACAAGTCTAGCTTTATTATAACAATGATTCCGGATTCATCAAGTTATTTCTAAGTATCATTTAGTTGTTTCAATTATAGGATGAGTAGATGCTTAGGGTACTAGAGCAAATTTATTCTGTCAAATTGATTAGTTCTTCTGCATAGTTAGAGCAATGTTCATTCTAATTTCCGCTTCATGAACGTGTTTAGGTTCTATTTGTGATAAAAAGCAAGGTCCACATATATCTTCTAAGAGAGTTTTTCTAGTGGTACCCCCTTTGATGGGATCGCCAATGATGAGATTTGTGGATGGTCTGTGGAACAGATTACCATTCTTTTACGAGAGTTGAGCTTCCACCTTCTTGTATTTGAGTTTCCATTTGATTCCAATTTGAGGTAGCACTACCTTAGTTGATTGATCTTCAATGGCTTCTCCTTGAGTTTCTTGGCTTTCTTGAGAGATCTAAGATTTTATGGCTTCTTCAATTCCTACATTTCTTGAAACATATGGAAGGGAGGAATCATTAAATTCATAAATACAATATGCACAAATTCTTTAATACTAAGGTTGTTTGTAAAAAAAAACTCGGAACAGCTTTACTTGTAATTGAATATTCTAGGAAAGTAGCTTCATCCGATTTTGAATCGAAGTTCTAAGTTTTCACTGCCATTGTTTAGGACATAACATTGCATCCAAAAGCATGAAAGAACCCAATATTGGTTTTCTTCCTTGTCCAAAGCTCATATGATGTCTTTTTAAGAATGGCATAATCATGACGCGATTTATAATAAAAAAATGCGGTATTCACCGCCTTCGGCTCAGAAATATTTTAGAAGAGAGTTTCGCAAAGCATTGTTCTTGACCATTTTATTTCACGATTCTATGTTTTCTTTCAACAACAACCATTTTGTGAGGGGTCCTAGGTGCGAAGAAATTATGTCCAATTCCTAAATCATCACCAAAATTTGGCAAACAAAAGGACTCATTTTCAAGTTCTCGCTACCATGAAATCAGTGCTAATATTTAAAATTTTGAAATCTTATCATTTGAAAGAATCGGCATAGTTTTAGTGAATGAGAAAAATGCTTATTTTTTTTTTGTGAGATAAAAACGTTACCCATGTAAATCGAGAGAAATCATTACAATCACGAGAATGTATAATTTTCCTCCAGGATCATTGTTCTTAAAGGGACCAATTAAGTCCATGTGTAGAAGTTGTGAGAGGCCTAGATGGAGAAAATAAATTTTTTGACTTAAAAAGATACTTTGTTTGTTTTCCTTGTGGCATTGTCCACCAATCTATCTTTTTCAAAAGAAATCTTTCGTTGCCCAATACCAATTACTTTTTAGCAAGTTTGAAATAAGATTATATGGAGTATGGACCCAAGCCTTCATGCCATAGCCAACCATTGTCATTCATGGGCCGAATCATAAGCAAGTTCCATTGCGTTGGCCCTCAACGTCATCAATTTTTTTAAAAAACAATATACATTTTAATTCTTTGACCAATAAATAAAGTTTTATCATCTTTGTATTTTCTATGGTGCACATGTTTTGTCCAAAGGATGACTTTATTTCCTTTATCACATAATTGACTAATACTAAGTAGTAAGTATACTTTAATCATCAACAAGTTAAAATATGTTCTAAATAGGGAGGTTCCTGACCCACATTACATATACCGATGATTTTTCCGTTGCTATTGTCTCCGAAAGTCATGAAACTCCACCACTCCTTCTGGTTTTAGTGATGAGAAACATGGATTTCTCCGGTCATATGTCTTGAGCATACACTTATCCAAGACCACTTCCGTTATTTGAATTTACATTTAAGCCTACCTTATATAAAAGATCAACCACTGGTCTTTGGTCCCAAAATCTCGTTGGGTACTTGATGTAGTAGGCATTTTTCTTCTTAGGTACCAACATTGTTTTTAATCCTTTCCTAACACAATTTCTTACAAGCATGTGTTTTTTGTGTGCCCTTCGGTATTGCAATATGTGCATTGAAACTTTTGTCGCGAAAGGGAGATTATGTTCTATAAAAATATTTTTATATACTTTTTGTGTAGTTGAAGTATTGTATCCAAATTACCGCCACGGTCATATACACATCTTTTGTATCAATAAGAGATCTAAATTCTTTTGACCTTTTGTAAAATTTTTCAAGACCATTTTGTGAGATCTAAAATGTATCATTAAGTTCAATATTTTACTTGTCAAACTCATTAGCATGCTTTTTCAAAGTTTCTATGTCAATAGAAGTGAGGCAATTGTTTCTAAGCATGCAATTTTTGTTTATTAATTTCATGATTCCTCATATAAAACATTATAATCATCTTGCAAATCTTTAAGGAATTGGATTCGAGATTACCTCATTTTCATATCCTTTGAGCCGACAAGACACAAAATTTGCCACTTCTTGACAGTTGATCATCATCGGATTGCGGATCAACGTCACTTTCTCACCAAGCGCAAAAAGCTTTATTGAATTTGTTAAATTGATATTCTCTTGTCTCGGTCATGACTCTTTCTTGAGATTGGGGCAATCAATTTTTATGTGGACGGGCTTTTGAATTCAAAGCAAATGATGAATCCTCTTTTGTTCCATTTTTTGTCGAAATTTTCGTCGTCCTGTCTTCTAGGAAATTAAACCCTCTCTTGAAACCATCTTGTTAATTTTCGTTGTATGTAAAGAAAGCCATAGTCTCATCATTTCCTATCATATTTGAAGTTCACATCGTTTTTGTGATGATGACGGTTTGAAAGCAATTTTCCTCTTTTCTTGCTGTGTCATTTTCCTCATTACTCTTCCAAGGTGATTTATGTGTCATGAGAGATCCAAGCAATTCATCAAGACCCATTTTTGTGACGGGTCTTTCGCTCTTCAATGGCGATAACTTTTGATCCACCAACTTTGGTGAGACAACCGTAGGATTGTTATCACCATTTCGACATAGTATAATTTATCGCAGGACTTTAACCATTAATAATAGCGGTTAAAGCGGGAGAACAATTTCAGAAATGTTTCACTTGATTCCATTTGAATAGTTAGTATTTATAAACTAACATACTTATTTTTTGATCTTTCACGTGACTTGGTCCCTCATGGGATGCGACTTCTAGTTTTATCCCAAAATGTTCCTAGCCGTTTACAACCGGATATTTATTGAATTGACGTTTACGTTAAGGGCACATATCGAGTGTGAATAGCTTTAGTATTATTTGTACATCTTTGAATCTCTGGTGGCCATTCTTTTTGAGTTTAGAACTCTCCACTTCAGTTATTCTCTTTATTGGTAAATAGGTCCATTATCTATAATTGTTTCAACAGCATAATCATTGGCTTGAACTAAATTAATTCTAGCCTGCCAATAATTATTAATTACTAGGAGATAGTGGAGGTCTATTTATGGATTGGCCTTCGGTCAATGTGTTCCTATTTATGTTGGCCGAGATCTTTTACTCCTAGAGCGTTAGATCGAAAAAGGTAGAGTCCTGCTTTGATCCCAATTGTAGTTAGAAAGCAATTATGAGGGGGGGGTGGAAGATTTGTTACCCTAATGGCCAATTTAAAAATTTTCCTGATGAACAATAAATCAATGTGCACTTCTACTCAAATAGATGTAAGCGAATAAATAGATAGAGGGAAGAGAAAGAGCAAAACGATTTATAGTGGTTCGGCGAACCTTACTACGTCCACTCTCCAAGTCCTCTGTTGGGTTATCACTATAAACAAGTAAGTTTGCGGTGGTGTATCAACCTATTACCCAATGAATACTTATAGTTTTTCAAGAAATCCTCTTTCTTGGAATGCCGCCACTAGAAAAATTATAGTCTTCAAGAGTAACCTCTCTTGGAAGTACATATATCACCAGGGTTATCTCTTTCAATGAAATGGAAGTAAATGTTTGTTAGGCAATCAATGCACTAACCAACTCGAGAACGAAAAAATTAAATAAAATGATAGCTCCTATCTAGAGTGACTTTTCTCTTGGATCTTTTGATCTTTTACAAATATTAAGCTCACAATGAATGATTCAAGAGTTAAAGGTTTTTCACAAGTGTAAGATGTGAATTATAGACTTCAATGTCTTCTTAACAACCCCAAGAGTTGCATTTATAAACCCAAAATGAGTTATAACCGTTGTTTTGTTTTTTACCAGCCCTTAAATGCTCTCAACTACCCGGTCGTTTTTTTTGAACTCAGTCGTTGGATCTGCAATTGACGAGCAGGATTTAAAACTAGAAACTTAGGACGTCAACTAGGTCGTCCAAGTTGAAAATTAGGTCGTCCTATTTTGGAAACTTAGGCGTCCTAACTTTTTAGGTCGTTCCCAAATCCTTCGGTTCAAGTTAGCTTTAGCTTTGAAACTTAGGTCGTCCTATTTTAAATTCGGGGTCGTCCCTATTTTGAAACTTAGGACGTCCTAACTTTTTAGGGCGGTCCCCAAATCCTTCGTTTCAAGTTAGGTCTTCAGATCTGTGAAACCTTAGGTCGTCCTATTTTGAAACTTAGGAGTGGCTAACTTTTTAGGTCGGTCCCCAAATCCTTCTGTTCAAACTTAGGTCTTCAGCTCTTAAAACTTCGGTCGCCTAAATTTTTTAGGTCGTTAAGCCAAAACTTTCCGTCCAAAATTAGGATGTCAACTTAGGATTCCTAACTTGAACTTAGGACGTCAGCCAAACTCCCCATTCTGTCCAAACTAGGATGTAAACTTCACAAACTGAAAATGTTCAGGCTTCAAACTTAGGATACAATTTAGGACTTCCTAACTTGGATTTTGCTGCAGGTTTTGTCATTTCCTGTTCTTTCTTTTTACACCAAACAACAATCGTTAGCATATCAATTGAATTGTAGATTGTGTTTGAATCCTCATAAGTTCCATGAGTTGTAACATTTGTTTAACTGTGAAAACTTATGATTAAAATTGAACGAGTTGCGAGGAACGAGACATTGTGTTGTTGACAAAGTATTTTCATTACATCTTGACTTGGGCTATCTCTTAAATTGATTTCAAGTATATTTAACATAGTTTAAATAATTTTTATAAGTTTAATCATTTCCAAAATCAATTAAATCTTTATGCTAAACACTCCGAATTCGTTCGGTCCGCTGGTGTGAGAAGACCAGTTTTGAAGAGAGAGACCGGTTGCGAGTCGCCATGGCAGGGGAGCAGGCTTCCAACTTCTCACTTTGCCCATTATCAATCCGCGGTTCGAAAATCTCGTGGCGAACTAAGTATCAGTCGGACAACCGACTCTCACTAACAAAGCAATCAGCGCGATCCAAAAGCACGCTCTGAACTTTAGTCTGTCTAGTCGACATGACAATTGGCGCATCCAAACACGCGCTGAGCTGAGCTATGTAAGGTGAATCCTTATTCACTCAAAGGTACGCGAATTCAGCTCTAAAAAACTTACATTCTCTCTCTACACATACATTATCTGGTCATTTAACTTGATTATCGGAACACTGTTTATTGGAAACAATTCTGAAAAATAATTCAAAATAAAAACAAAAAGTTGTTTGTTATTCTGTATCAGGCAAATTCCCAAGTGGGGGCAGTGGGGCTAGTATTGTTATTATTTGTCTTTGAATAGTGCAATTCTTATTATGATTATTATATATTATATATTATTATATATTATTATTATTATTATTAGTATATTATTATTATTATTATTATTATTATTATATCCCTAGTCTATTTCCTCTAGGTGATGATGCCCCCTGTTGGTTTATAAAGTTTTTTATTTTCATGGGGTTCACTCTAAGTTTTATGAGACTATCTTTTACCCATTTAATTCATGCATTAAAAAATTATAGTCAAATTATTTTTATAAAAATACCATCGCTTGCACACATTTTCTTATTTTTCACTATATCCCCACTATGCACCCTTTTCGGAAACCACCACCGAAGAATACGCAATAACATTTTTTTCTAAATTTTCTTTCTCTAGAACATTCTTTTTGAGTTTTGAAATCCCAACCAAAGCTAATAGATCAGGCTTTGATGATGAAAATTAGTTTTTTTTATCTTTTCATTAAAATTCTTTACAGAATTTTCAGTTGTTTTTGACTAGAGACATTGGGGGTGGGGGGAGGGAGAAGAACTGATATTTTTTATAATAAAAAATATCTACAGTATAATTTTTAGTCAATTTGATAAGCATAATTTCTTTACAAGGCATGTATTTGTGAATTAAGTGTTTGTATTTGTTTGTACAAATATTTGTGTTAAACACATTACATGAATGGCCCATAGCATAATAGGACTCACAGACTCAGTTTGTGCAAAGACCTAACCCCTTTCAAGTAATTTAAATTTCTATCATTCAATCAATTTAAAAAGTTAACCAATTTATGATCATTGTAGGGGAAAAAAGGCATCTCCGGTAACAGTATGAGAATTTTCCATTCCACTTTTGATCATTTTATTTTTTTTCATTTTCTTAATTGAATTTATCGTATTTCAAGTTGATTGAAAATTTAATATTGGGTGTATTCTTTTTTCGATTGCTTGGATAAACCACGATGCCATGTTTGTGGGAATTGGAAGATTTTCTCAAATTTGTACGGTAAATGTTTTTTCTATCCTTTTTGAAATTCCAATCAAAGAAAGTATGTGTTCAGTTGCTTTTGACGAGAAACACTTAGAAAGTAAATATCTGTGTTCAGTTGCTTTTGACGAGAAACACTTAGAAAGTAAATATAAAAGATGACCATAGACATATACAGTCATACAATTAGGCTTGCTCGTATTTGTCAATTGTTATGGATTCCACTTCAATTATTGCAAACGTGACCACAGACACGCACACATACACAACTTGGGGGAATCATTCCTCTAATATCAGCAAAAACCTAGGGGAAAACAAAGCAAAAGGCAATTCCGTGCTCGTTCCATGTTTTGTCAAACCACCCGCAACTGTATTGGCTTTCCTGTAAGCATGATGGCTACGGAGGTTAGGGAGCTGCTGCCTCAATGACCTGCAATTGTGAACAATAGGTTGAGCCATGGGAAAACGGATGTAGCCAGGTGTAATAAGCACATGGAAAACAATAGGAGAATCAATCTCCAGATAGCTAGCAAAAGATCTAGGCGAATTGCCCACAATTCTGCTACTGTAAATTGGGTGAAGCCAAAAATCCAACTACAATAAAGGAAATGGAGATATAATTGAGCAACTACAATACTTATTAGCTTAAAGGAAATTGAAAACATGACCAGACCACACACACAACACAAGATAGAAATAGTTTCAAGCCTATTTCCCCGCAAATCAATATCTTCTCTCTCTCTCCTCTCTCTCTCTCTCTCTCTCTCTCACACACACACACACACACACACATCCCTGAAGCAGCTGGGTCATTCATCTATCAACAATCCAGAGCAAGTCTTCTTCTGATTAAGTTCAAAGTGCATATCAAAGGAGCTCTGTCGGGAAATAATCTTTCAAACCCTCCTACCCATTTTCTATTTTACGCTTCCGCTGCCCCCAACACAAACTATGATAAAAATTTGTAAGGTTGTGTAATTGGACGAAGATTTCGGGATTATGTTGTCTTTAATGTATGTTGGAGAGTTGAGCTAATCAGCCACAAGCTTTGAAGATATTTATCAAGCATTCGGAAGGGTTTTTAAGCTATTAATGCCAAGCTTCATGATACATAGAACTTGTAGGATTCGGAAAGCATTTTAAACTTTTTTTTTCCTACAATTTCAAGCTTGATTTTGACCATCTTATAAATTGATTCAGCCCAATACTTATTAGATATAAAGTTGTAGTTATGAAGTTTTCTTTCCAACACATCAAAAATCAGCCTCAATCGGATATCGGAGTAAAACGTTATAGCCAAAATACGAAGATATTGAGAGCTTACAAATTATCACGGGATCCTTGAGGGATCCTCACGGGAGCGACAGTCTCTCGCAGGACTCTCGGTAGTACTTCGCTGGAGCGAACTAACAGACGTTGCAACGTCGAAAATTGTATTTTTTTAGGGTTTTCTACATTATAAAAGACCCAAAACACTTTTCAAGATCTAAGGAGAGCCGCCGTTATCAATATTCTCAAGAAAAAACTATTATCTACCTTCTAGAGAGCTTAAAAACGAATTTTAGCAAAGATCTTCATCAACTGTATTGAAGAAACCGAAATCCTTGAAGGAGTTCAAGATGTGAAATCCGTTCTGAGGGGATCTGAACAGTGAACCGAAATCTTTGAAGGAGTTCAAGGTGTGAAATTCGTTCTAAGGGGATCTGAACGGTGATCAAGCACGGAGACAGAGGGCAGGTTAGGGAGGTTTATTTATAAATGGGAATTGACCCCACGGACAAAACACGTCTCCGAACCCGCCCTGTTGCCATCCATACCATTTGCCCACAAATAAATATCTTCTCTCTCCTCCCACCCCCACCCTCACCTCCTTTTCTCTCTCTTTCTCTCTCTCTCTCTCACACACACACACATCCTAGAAGACCTAGGCAAATTGCCCACAATTCTGCTACTGTAAATTGGCAGAAGCCAAAAAACCAACTACGAAAAGGAAATGGAGATATAATTGAGCAGCTACAATACTTAGCTTAAAGGAAATTGAAAACATGACCAGACCACACACACACAAAAAAAGATAGAATTAGTTTCAAGCCTATCTGCCCACAAATCAATATCTTATTTCTCTCTCTCACACTGACACACACACATCCCAGAAGCAGTGGGTCATTCATCTATCAACAGTCCAGAGAAACTGGATCATGGGAAAATAACAAGCAAACATGACTACTTAGAGTGAGAGAAACATCAATTTGTGTTAGATTAATGATAGGAATACGGCTTTGATGATGACACAAAACAATTGCACATATTTAATTGACCAAAGAAATTGTTTTAAGCCCATTTTCCCACAAATAAATAACTTTCTCTCTCCCCCCTCCCCCCTCCCCCCTTCTCTCTCTCTCTCTCTCACATCCCAGAAGCAGGGTCATTCATCTCTAAACCATGGGCTGATTCTTTTTACTCCATTGAAACAGACCATGTCCTTTTTCTCTATCAAGGGAAAACATGACCACACCCCAAAAAAAGGCAGAAAATTGTTTTAAGCCCATTTTCCCACAAATAAATATATTGCTCTCCACCCCCCACCCCCACCCCCCTTCACACATCATAGAAGCAGCTGGGTCATTCACCTCTACTTTTTCTCTATCAAACACCAAATCTATCGACCAAAGAAACTAGGGAAAACATGACCACACACACCCAAAAAAAAAAGGTAGAAATAGTTTTAAGCCCATTTGCCCACAAATCAATATCTTCTCTCTCTCGACCTCCTCTCTCACACATATTCCAGAAGCAGCGGTCATTCACCACTACTTTTTCTCTATCAAACACCAAATCTATGGAAATAGATGCCAAAAAAAAAATCTATGAAAATAGCCCCGCCGGACCTCTCAGTATTCCAAAATTCCAATCTGTTGAACCCTTAAACCCAATGAGAACCCCATAGCCCAGCCTCTCTTTTTGGTGGAGTTAAAAATGATCTCTAAATTACTGAAATTTGGAGAAAGATTGGAGTTGCACTTACAATAACAAGCTCGGTAAACCCAAAGGTTATGGCTATGGTCAGCCACCCTGCCAAGAAAACCCTGACGGCAGCTCTAGTCCTTGGGACCTTATCCAACACCGCCCCAATCCATCCAAAACCTACCAACACCATGCTCGTGACCGCCATCACCACCCCCACCCTCACCTTGTAGCTATTTATAAACGATCCAGCTACAAATGGCACGAGCCCACCCACACAAAACGCCAGTGCTGCAGCTGCAGCAGTTTTCACAGGACTCAGCAATCTCTCTCTCTCCTCCTTTGTCTGTCCTACCCTTCTATTCTCTCTGCTCTCCACCTGGGCCACTTCCATGTCGAGTTGCGAACATACGGAGAGATACTCTGCGATAGCGATGCAACAAGCACCGGCCACAAGGCTGGCAACACCGATTAGGATCGTGGCCTTCGGGTCGTGTTGGACAGCTCCAAGATCTATCATTATAGAAGAAATGATGACTAACCCCTCAAGGCCTCTTCTGACCACGGCTCGTAGCCGCAAGTCATTCTCTTCGAGCTCTAGGCTATTGTTTTGCTCATTTTGGCTTGTGGGATTGGAAATCGGCAAAGACATTAGAAAATGATGATGAAAAGACGAGGGCGGTAATTTTACAGGGCATGGCTAAAACTACATGCATCATTTGTCTATAACAACGTACTTACATTGTTTTTATAAATTAGACAAATGATACATGTAGTTTTATTTATTTACTATTTTGGTTCTTATATTTTCAAATATTTTTATTTTACCCTTATATTTGGATTTTCTCACTTAATCAATCCAATTGCTAACCGATATTATTTATTTATTTTTTACATATTTTCACACTTTCAAGACATGTTGTTATTTGAGAGATAAAATTAATCCTTTTTCTCTATTTTCACCCAATGTCCACTGAGATCGTCTAACCTCCATTATAATTTATCCAATTCCAATATGACTCATCATCCAATGAGGTAACATAATGTGCTATAAATCTGTCCAAATACCTAACTTCCGTTACTAATTGAACCGATTATGCATGAAAATCAAAATAAAGGATTAAATTATTAAAAATAAAAATAAAAGATTCAAAATTGTAGTTAAGACAAACTATATGAACCATTTTTGCAATTTATCCTCGAATCTAAAAGAACTTCCTGAAACGAATCTAAACCAATCGGTGTATTCACACGCATGGGTGTTGAGTCACACATGGGTGTTTGGAGTTTTCCAGCAATGAAATGAACTTTTCTTTCCATTCGTGTATTGGATAAATCTAACAAAATCGTACTGCCACGATTTATTTACCAAAAAAATGGTGATATTACATTTTTTTATCACTTAAATTAACATGAACTTCATTAATTTCATGTATACAACCTAATGCAATGATAATTGTACTTTGATCGTTATCTCCTGGAAGTCCGTTGCAATTAGGATAGGCTGCATGAGAGGCAATGAAGTCATAAGCACGAATTTTTGTACCCAATAAAGATATGGATTGCTGAAAAGGAGAACACAGATAAACAAGAGGACATAATTAATCTAAATCACTCCGTTAATTTGGATTTATTTAGTTTATTTGGTTGTACTATTTATTTGTAGAGTCGTTCATCTCAACAATTTTATTAAATCTCAGTTTGGGCTCGTTAATTTGGTTGTTTTGATTTTAAAGTTTTTTCAACTTTATTAAAATCGTTTTCATAATTTAATTAAAAAATTATACTTTTCAGTTTTTTCTTCATGAAAAATGTAAAAAAGTTATATTTTTTTATCTTGAATTTTTTTTTTCAAATTTAATATTTTTCAAAATTCTCTCATCCGTACTGAAACCCATATAGCATACATTGAATCCGGGCCTTATTTTCTGATTTAGAATGAGTCTTCACTTTTTTGTGCATTGTAACTGATTATAAAAGAATCGTGATATGCCTTATCTCTAATTAAAGTAATTGTTTGGATGGAAGTGTATTCACACGTGGCTAGGACAACCTTGTATGTCCCCATATGTGGGGGCATAACGGACATTGTTAAATTTGAAATTATAAATTGCCTAAATTCCATTATAATTTATCTAGTTTCACTATAAATCATCATCTAATAAGGTCATATGTCATGAAGTTGTTATAAATCTGTCCAAATACCTAACTTTCATTACTAATTAGATTGATTAGGCATGAAAATCAAAATAAAGGATTAAAATTGTTAAATTTTTTTGAATATATTTTCTTTTTTGTCTTCATTATATTAAATCTTTCCCAAATACCCACCATTCACCAAATATTTTTACTATATAGAAAGGCTATTTGGTAAATTTATTTTAATAAAAAAATAAGAGTATAAGAATCACTAGCCAAAATTTAATGCTACCTATTTATTTGTAGAGTATTGCATCTCAACCACTTTATTAAATCCCAGTTTATAAAATTCAACCCAAATCTATATAAGGTAGTGACGTAGCTACGCAAGTCACCTGCAGCTCCTCAAGATTCGAAAACCATAACTTGCTTTGAACACGGAGATGATAGTTGAGTAGATTGTTCAAACTTGATTGAAAACTTAATTTATTTTAAAAATATGTTCGATTTTGATTTATTTACTAAAAGAACCGATTTGAAATGAGCTTTAATTGAGCGATAATGAGCCGAACTCGAGTAATTTAAAATTTTTAAACAATATAAGTTTATCAAGTCAAATGGTAGAATATTATTCAAACTTGGTTTGAAAACGTAACGAACTTTAAAATTATATTAGAGCTTGATTTACTACTTATCAAACAAGTTTTCAACGTGGCGAGCTTGGTAGTTGGTTCACTTAGGATCCGCTCTAATATAGCTCAAATAACCCCAGTTTGAGAGAGAGACGAGAGAGGAGACGAGGAGAGGAGAGGAAGAAGGAGAAGAGGGAGAAGAGGAGAGAGAGAGGAGAGAGCGAGAGAGAGAGAGAGGTGTGTGGATGGGTGGGTGAGGATATGAATTGTTGGATTTGGATTCTGGGAAGCTAACCATTAGCGAATAGTTGTATTGTTTTATTCTTTTTTCATTTCTATAAATTTGTTCATTTCGCTTTTTACTATGTTTAATACGGTAGAAGTACAAAACAAGAATGACTTTTTTGTTCTAATAACTTTAAATTACATTTTCAATTAATTAATAATACACATAAGTTTGCCATTTTAGAACCCACATATTAATTAAAAAACATAAATTATAGGCATCATTGATTAGACGTAGTTAAGAATAATGAGTTTTTAAGTTTTTTAATTTGATTAGTTTTGTATTTATTGATTATTTTTCATATTTTGATTAAAACTTTTACTTTTCTAATACAGCTTGATTTGACAAATTGAAAAAGTTAAAGAAAATAGTAGTCTTTGTTTACAAAAAAGCCAATGAGGACATATTAATCTAAATAATTCCATATATTTGGATTTATTTTGTCAAATTTCTTTTTGTAGATATAGTTTTTTTAACCTTTTCATTTCCTTTAATTAATAAGACCCAAAAAGGTAAAACAAAAATTGACGAAAAACTAAAATAAATTCACTATAAAAAAAATTCAAAACAACACAATTTAGAAACAACCAAATTCGTAATAATTTTGAATTAGTAAGGGTAGTTTAGCCTTTACACAACTTGTGGCTTAAAATCTGCCCAAAGACACCCTCCAACATAGTTTTGCAATCATTGCCAACCTAACTTTATAAAATCATATTCCCAATTTCTAAAATATGTGTTTAGATTTTTTTAAATTTAATAAAAAAATAATTAGAGACAATACATTTTGTATAATACATTGACAGTTCATACTTATATGTGGTAGAGCCCCAAAAAAATATAGATACTACATTTATGAGTATGCATTATGTATGCACTGCACGAAACATATATTATCTCTAACAATTTTTTTTTTTACGAACACTCAAAACTTTTTCAAGAATTTAAAATTTACTCCAAGTTTTTTCAAAGAAGCACTAAATCCGTTTTTCTGGCATCTTTTATAATGTTGTTGGATGAGTGAACACGGAATTCCTAATTCACTCACTTTTCAATTTTTTTATTTTAAGTGATTTTTTTTTCGTTTGATTAAAATTTTATATTTTTATAGGTCTTCTTGATAAGAGGACTCCGAAAATTTAAATTTTTTTATCCAATTCGGAGATGGCTAGTGAAATTTACCGATGCATTCGTATCCTTGTAGTAGGGAAGTTTAGGGATTGGAGGCGACGGTGATGTTTGTAGTTTCCGTTGTACTGGATAATTGCTGTGGTAGTGGTGTAAAACCTTGGGAGAAAAACACATATACGAAAAATGACAAAGCTAATGGAAAAAAGAGTGTAGTTGGGGCCCGTCACGTGGCACTCTCTCATGGGAGAGCGAACACTAAAATTCGTTGTCAATTTTGTTAAACTCATAACCTCTTTGCGTGGCCATATAATACACGATCATATAAACACGCACCGACAAATTGCCACGTTTGTTTCAAGAATGCAAACAGTGAATTCTCCTCCAGATAATACAGAAACAGATCATGGAACAATTTGTCCAGGTATACCCTTCCTTTGAATATAATAATACAGAATACCTTAACCTACAGCATGTTTGGGTGTGATACCAGAGAAAAAGGAAAGAGCAATCTCAACCAACCATCACTAAAATGGTCTTTAAATTTTGCTATTTATTATACACAACTGACTTTCCCTAAATTTTTTTTATCGAAAAGTTCATTGAAAATGTATAATTTGTCTCCTTAACCGTAATTTCTGCGTCCCCACTGACTGTAACCAATGTGTCACTGGGGTACACGGAATCGAAGAAAGGAACTTTACTTTTCCAGCAATGAAAGGAATAACGTGTATTGGATAAAATCCCAAAACGCAGCGATTTGCCCCAATTTTTTTTTCATTACTTAAATTGGACTTATTTTCATTCAAATAAGTTGGCATCAACAGATCTAAACCCTAGTTTTACCGATAACTATGAATGGTTGAAATCGAACACCAGAGAGTGAGTATCTTGAATCCGGCAATCAGCAAGAAAATTGATCAGTGAAAACCGATAATGAATCGAACTTGGTTCATATAGAGGGAGACAGGTGCGAGACTTCGCAATCGCAGGCGATTGGGCAAACTTTCTCTGTAGCACGTTGGAGTTGGCTCTCCGCGCGCAGGAAGTGACTGGAGACAACTGATTAATGCCACGTTGATTGGAGCGTGTGTTGCACGCTTTATAAGGGCGTGTGGGGAAACTACCTCAAGATGACGCTTGCTTGAGTTGGCAATGTAAGCATATTAAAAAATAAATCCACTCCTCTGATATAATTTAATATGAATATGAAACAAGCTTCTTAGGTTAAATTTAAGAATAATTCTTTTCAATTCAATTCACACCCACAACATTCACTACGTCTACTTATGTGTTGTGTGCTGGTTTGGATTAAAGACATAGAGAACAAACTCTTATTTCCAGTTACTGCATAACACATAAACTAAGCAATTGTAATTAAAAATTGTGCATATATGAAATTACTCCAAATTGAAAGACAAAAATCTTAATATGTAGCCACCAAACTATGGAACTATATAATCTCCCATCATTACAGATGGCAGGGCGAGCCACGAATCTTAAAGGGCAATACAACCATTTTGAGACTAAAAGCTTATTATATTTTTATTGTTTGGAATCTCTTTTTAAGTTTATATAGAGTATGAGGGAGAGAAGTTAGGGAACGGGAAGGGAAAGAAAATAGGAAATAAGGTATATCTATACAGTAATATTTGAATAATTTAATTTTAAAAGGGTTAATTACAAAAAATAATCATTTTAGAAATTTTATTTTACTTTTTTAATGAACTACTCACATGTTATTTTAATATTTTATATTTAACGAATGACTAATAAAAGACTTTCAACAGCTTAAGAAGCCAACTTAATTGATTTTTAGTTTATGGAATTAATTGATACTTGTAGGTTGGCTATTTTCTCCTCATAATCAGTTAGGATATGGTGCATTGGAGGCAATGAAGTAAGTCATTAGCACGACCTTTTGTACCCAATAAAGATATGGTACCCCAATAAGGTAAGTATAGGAAACATGGATTTTTGTACCCAATAAAGCTCAATAAAGCTATTACCTTTGTACCCCAATTAATTTTTAGTAAATTAATTGGCATCCGAAAACATAGTAGATAGTCTACAAGACTAGAAAAATATTCCACTTTTACGTTCTTGGATAGAACCCCATCTGCAAACAAAATTTTATTTACATTTTACACACACAAAAAAAAAATAGAAAAATAGAAAAACATAAATTAAATGGTTACCAAACAAGTCCTTGGCGTTGGTGGGGGTGGAGGAAGAACTGATTTTTTTTTTCACAAAAAAAAGCTACAGTATAGTTAGTCAATTTGATAAAAATAATTTATTTACAAGGCATGCATTTGTCAATTAAGTGTTTATATTTGTTTGTATAAATATTTGTGTTAATCATATTACCTTTTTTTTATCACTTCAATTATTTTGTAATTGTAGTATGATCATTTTCTCCTGATAATCAGTTAGGATGCACGAATTTTTGTTCCCAATAAAGATATGGGATTGCTGAAGAAAATAACACAGGATAAACAGAAGATGGGAAAAAAAGTATTGAATTTTTAGTTTTTTTTTTTGTTCTTAGTTTTTTTTCCTGACGGACCTGCACTTGGTACGTAAGGAATATGTCGTACGACTCCCAGGATACAATAACACGATTTTTGGATAGTAGTATTCTAAAATCAGAAATCACACGTCGAACTTTCAAGTTTCTCTCTCTCTCAAATGAAAACTAGGAATATGGATGCTCTAGCACCTCTAACACTTAACTTGAATTATTTCAAATGCAGGATGATGAATGAATTTCGAATGCTCAAGCACCTATTCGGCCAAACAGTTGTGCATATGAACCTTTCTGCACAAATTGAAAGGTTGCACCTGTTCACGGATTAAAGGAAAAAATTCATAATTCCCGCTTCGTTTAAATTCACTTAAAAAAATATAAAATTTTAAATTTTAAATTTTTTTTTGTTCTTTTTTTTTTTATAAAAAATTTATACTTTTTCGATTCATCTTGACGACAGGAGTTTGAAAATATAAAATATTCATCTAATTAAGAAAAAAATCACTAAAAAAGAAAAAAATATTTTTATCCAAAAAAAATCATCTAAAATGGTTTTTTTTCGTCCTTAATGATCTTTTTTTAAATTATATTAAAATTCATATATTTTCGGACTCATCTCGTGAATATCATTTAAAAAAATATAAAATTTTGATTTCGCGAGATGAGTCCGAAAATATATGAATTTTAATATAATTTGGCGCAAAAGTTCCCAAAAAAAAAAAGTAAAAAAGTAAAAAAAATTAATACTCCATATTGGGCCTAATTAACAATTTAAAGTGGTTGAAAATTGATTTTAGAGATGAAAATTGATTTTTTCGAATAAAAAAAATAGAAAAAAGGTAAGAGAAAATAAAAAAATTAGACAATTTAACCGTTCGGGAACATTGAATCCCTTAGATTTCCTCTTAACCTTTTTATTTTTCAAATAAAAAATAGCTACAGTATAGTTTTTAGTCAATTTGAATAAAATAATTCTTTACAAGGCATGCATTTTTGTCAATTAAGTGTCTTATATTTGTTTGTATAATTAAGTGTGTTATTGATCATTTCACTGATATCGGTTGGATATGGTGCATGCAGTCGATGCATCATAAGCAACGAACTTTTTTGGTACCGAATAAGCCTATGGATTGCTGAAGTGACAGGGTTGATAGGAAAAAACATGAAAACATACTAGTCTACAAGACTAGAAAACTAGTCACTTTTTAGATTTGACACAACCCAAGTGCATCATCGAAGCATCTATTGAATTTGGGAAGTGATCAATGAAACAAAAGGAATAAACTAGTCAGTATTTCACGTCAATGAACAGACCTCTACTTTTCCATCTGTCTATTAGATTAATATAAGAAACAAGATCCCAACCAACAACCACCGATTTATTAATGTATAGTCTTGTTGCTTCAATGGCATGACAGTCAATGAAGTCATAAGCACGAATTTTTGTGCCCAATAAAGATGTGGGATTCCTGAAAAGAGAAACAAAGAATAAACAGAGAGTGGGAAAAAAAGTATTGAATTTTTAGGGGATTTTTTTTTAGAATTGTTTTGGAATTTTTATATTTTTTCGATTTATCTTAATAAATAAAAAATCATTTTAGATGATTTTTTTCATCTTTCATGATTTTTTTTTTAAAATTATGTAAAAATTCATAGATTTTCGGACTTATCTCGTGAAGATAATTCGAAAAAGTATAAAAGGAAAATCAACAAGAAAATACCTAAGAACTCTACTTTTCCATCCATCAACCATCACCGATTTATTTACTAAAAAATAAGTTAGTGTCGGGGTGTGGAGGCTAGAAATGAAGGAGAGAAAATCAAAGATAAACATCTGTGATAGAGTACGAGTGATGGTTAGTGGCTATTGGTTGTTAGTCCGAACTGCAAGCACAAGCACAGTGAGAGAAGGCCATCGGAGCTGTCCAGAATTTCACTTTAGTCACTCACGTTTTAATCTGAACTTTAAAAACGATTGCATGTGAATCCTGCGTCTGTATTCGTTAGAATTTGTGAATGAAAATAGTTGTGCCACACACATAACCGGATAAAAATTTTCACTATCTCATAGGAGTAAATAAAGAATATAAAATCAATATAAACACATGATTATTTTCAAAAAGAGTGGTAAAAAATAATTATATAATTTGATAAAAAAATAACTAAATCTGAAAAAAAAAGTAATTTTACCACAAATTAACCATCTAAAAAACCATTGATGCCCTTTGTATATATGATGTGCTATGTTTCACAGATTAATTAATTTTTTATACTTTCTCGGTTTCTCTTGATAAAAGGAGTTTAAAAGTATTAAAAATTATCTAATTTAAGAGAAAGTCCATTAAAAATAAAAAAAATTATTTTTTATTTTAAAATCAAATAATTTTTTTATATTTTTAGACTATTCTCGTCAAAAGAACTAAAATAGTATAAAAGTTTGATTAAATAAACAAAATCAAAAATGAGGGGGAAAAAAAGAGGTGTTTTAATTTTTTTGTGTGGGTCCCACTAAAAAAATAATTCAATGGGTAAAAAATATGTCCACCTTTAAGAGATTTTTGGCTAGTGGATCATAACCTATGTGGGCTCCACACTTTTGAGAAGAATGAAGTGAAATTTTTTTAAGAAAAAAAATAGTCTCATGTAAAATCTCAGCTATTGAATTAACTCAAATGAATTTTAATTATAAATAGTGGAAGATAATTTAGAAGATTCAAGTGTCTTACATTATAGATTGTTTAATAATTTCATAATATTTCTTGAAAACATCTTATTCATTATACCTTAAACAATGCATTTTGATAAAAAAAATTGTAAAGAAAAGAGAAGAGAGAGAGGCCCAAGGGTATAGTCTTTGAGATCATGTGATAAGTCGTGGCACAATCTCCATTGTTGGCATATAGAATTGGTCCCGGAAACTTTCCATTTCCTTTGTTGGCATATAGATTAGAGCCTTGTGTACGCAACTTCCTTCACCTGCAATGAAAACGAAAATTCTCCATAAAATAATCATATTTTAATTTGCGAATTCATATGTACAACAAATATGCCTAATTAATGATGAAGAGTGAAAATGATTAAAAGTGAACTGAAAGAAATGAAAGAGGAAGGAAAATTTATTTTCTTGTACATATTTGGTTATATAAAAAGTTTTTTTTTTTGGTAATTACTAAATTACGTACCATGAAGTGGTAGAAAAAAGGAGGAGGAAATTATGGGCAAAATAAAAACTTGGAATAAGACTAGTTGATTAGTTTTACTGGAAAATATTTTTCTTGTAATTTTTGCAAGAAAGTGCAAGTCATGATGTAAGTTTTCTTGTATGGGTACAGTCATCAAGCTTTATAAGGGTATAAAAGTCAATTTGCATCCCTAAAATTTTAAAAATAAATTTCTTTAGAATTAATTAGTTACTATGATTTTTTTATGGGTCTTGCTTAGCAAGTGACCTTGTTAAGATGCAAGAATTTAAATTTTACTCAAAGTTTTTTCAAACAGGCACCAAATCCATTTTTCCGGCATCTTCTATATTGTTGTTGGATGAGTGAACATGGAATTCCTAACTCGGCTCGCTTTTGAATTCTATTATTTTTAGTGATTTTGTTTTCGTCGTTTGATTACAAAATTTTATATTTTTCTGATTCCTCTTGACGAGAGGACTCTGAAAATTTAAAAAATTTCATCTAATTTAAAAATATTTTTTATCCGAAAATATCGTCGTCTTTAGTGATTTTTTTTTCTTAATTAGAATAAAAGTTTTAAAATTTCAGACTCCTCTCATCAAGAAGAACCGATAAAGTATATAAAATTTTGATCAAACGGCAAAAAAAGTTCACAAAAAATAAATCAAAAATTAAGTGTTTATATTTGTTTGTATAAATATTTGTGTTAATCATATTATCTTTTTTTTTTTATCACTTCAATTATTTGGTAATTGTAGTTTGATCATTTTCTCCTGATAATCAGTTAGGATATGGTGCATGACAGTCTCAAAAGCACGAATTTTTGTTATTAATAAAAAAAAATTAATATAAGCTTAATGAATGTATAAGCTTATGTTAATTTTAGATGAGCTTTATTAATATAAGCTTATTTAAATGAGTTCAGCTAAATCATGTGTGCGGAACATGGCAAAAATAGTGGTCAAATTATTTTTATCAAATAATTTGACAAAAAGTTCACTAAATCTGAAAAAAAAAGGTATTTTTACCACAAATTAACCATCAAAAAAAACCATTGGACCCTTAGTATAGATCATGTGTGTGGAATATGGCTATTTATATCCACAAATTTTAACGAATGTGGATAAAGAGTTCTCATTGCAACTGTTTTTAAATTTTAAGATTTTTAATTTGTTCAAATTAAAATATGAGGGATAAAATTAAAATTTGGATAAAAGTTGGAGGATGTAAAATAAAAATTGTATTTTTTAAATCTTTTCATTAGAACTCTTACATTTCAGTTGCTTTTTACTAGAGAAACTTACAGAAAAAACTGATTTTTTAAAAATTAAAATAGCTACAGTAAAGGTTTTAGTGAATTTGATCAAAAAAATTTCTTTACAAGGCTAGTATTTGCCAATTGATTAGTAGAATCCAGTTCATTATTATTTTTATTTTTATTTTATACAGAAAAGAAATTAAAAAAGGGAATGTGTGAGGCGGGACCCATTGGGACCCTTGCACGGATTTCTGGCACAAGCTGTGAAAATCAATTTTGTTGTCACGTTTGATGGGACGTTGACTGGAAGGTTTTCGCTAGCCAAACTTCGGAGATGGCTGGTGAAATTTATTGATGCATCCGTATCATTGTAATAGGGAAGGTTAGGGAATGGAGGCGACGGTGATATTTGTAGTTTTCGTTGTCCTGGATAATTGCTATGGTGGTGGTGGTGGTATCGTATGCAACGCCTACTGTGCTGGAGTAAACCTGTAATAGTGGTTAAGTGGTTGGTTGACTTCTAATGAGGCATCAATGGTTTGACCTGGGGATATGGCCCTATTTCACTTCTAATACATGGTAGGAGAAAAAACATAAAAGAAAAAAAAAAGGCTAATGGAAAAAAAAAATGTAGTTCCAAGATGGGGAAATGAAACCTGATTTAGAGCAGGGATATAAATCACCAGGTTGTCCATTTATGGTGTAAGCATCAGATACATTTGGGTCTCTTCCTGTCTCACGGAAACTATTTTACAAACCTCTTCACATCTGTCTTCCACCACTCTCCTGCAACATTAATTCAACACTACTATATATATAGGTCTAGTCCCTCTATTTCAGATATTGTATATATGCAAAATTTACTAAATATATATTTGAATTTTCAAGTTCATAAATCTGAAAATTCATATAAAATTTTATTGTCCAATTTATTAAAATTTATTTAAATTTAAATTTAAATAAACTGGACCATCTGTATGATCACGTGGGCCCATCACGTGGCCTTTATTCATGGTCAATGTTTTTAAACCCTATGGACATAGAACATCCATATGCACAACAAAAATCAGAAAAGTTTAATGATCTCAGCCAATTTGTCATTTTTGTATTCAAAGAAATAAATGGTAAAGACATATGTACCAATGTAAACAAAGGTACATTATACAAAATTGCTTAAATAAATCAGCTTAATAAACTACTGAATATATATATATATATATATATATATATATATATATATATAACTCAAATGCTTGTAATTATCAATTAATTTATTTTTTTGTGAATAATCTACAAATACGAGTCTAAAATATGGCCGTTACAGATTTTAATTCAGAATAGGCCACGGGGGGTATGACTTGACTCGTTTAGGAGTGGCCCCTTGAAATTCTTGTCAAATTCAAGTATTGATATCTCCAAAACTATCTGCCAAGCAGCAACAAATCCAACTTGGATGGATGACATCATCACGTATCTTCAAGATGGGAAGCTGCCATCAGATAGACTCCAAGCACGAGGGATCCAGTATCGATCATCCAGATTTTACCTCCTCCATGGAACTTTGTACAAGAGGTCCTTCTCAGGATTACTCTTGAGATGTCTCCAACTTCAGGAAGCAGATTACGTGCTTAGAGTGATTCATGAAGGCATTTGTGAAAATCATTCTGGAGTTAGGTCACTAGTTAAGAAGGCTATTCGCCAAGGATATTTTTGGCCTCAGATGGAACGAGATGCGATCTCATTCTCCAGAAAATATGACAAGTGCCAAAGGTTTGCTCCAGTGAGTCATCTCCCTCATACCGAGATGGTACCAATGCACCAGCCCATGGCCATTTGCTCAATGGGGGATCGACGTTCTCGGACCTCTACCACAAGCTCCATTATAAAGAAAATTCTTGATCGTCGGATAGACTATTTCACAAAAAGTATAGAAGCAAAATCTCTCGCCAAAATCACTTAGAAGAACACCAGAAACTTTGTGTGGAAGAACATTGTTTGTCAATTTGGGATCCCCAAGGTAATCGTCTCGGACAACGCAAGGCAATTCGACAATAATGAATTCAAACTATTTTGTTCGGATCTCGCCATCTCCTACTATTTCTCCTTGCCTAGTTGTCCTCAAGCTAATAGTCAAATGGAAGTCACCAACAGGACTATCCTAAGGAATCTATAGGCAAGGTTAGAAAAGTCCAAGGGTGAATAGGCAGAATACCTTTCGAGTATACTATGGGCTTACCACACCACAAGTAGAATCCTTATGGTCAAGACGCCATACTCCATGGTGTATGGAACCAAATCGGTTATAAAAGTGGATATAGGAATGTCGAGCTCCAGGACCTCAAATTTTGACAAAGAGAACAATGAAGCCGAGCTCAGGCTTAGCCTTGATCTCCTTGATGAAAAGAGGGAGCGAGCTAAGATACGCCAAGCTGCCTACAAGCACCAAGTGGCCAAATACTAAAATCAGAGGGTTAAATATAGATCATTCTTGCTTGGTGACTTAGTCTTAAGAAAAGTCACTTTGTCTACATGGGAAAGTCTCTACAAAGTTGTCAAAGTGTCCAGATCGCTGACTTATTGGTTAGAGACATAAGTGGGAAGGCACTACCTCATCCCTTAAATATTGAACACTTAAAAAAAATACTACCAATAGTTCTTTAGGTCGCCATATAAAGTTTGCCTAAGCAACGAGATGATGTCGCCAAAGTCTTGTGTTTGTCAAATTCTCCATGTAATCGTGGTTTTATTCACCAAAAACTCATATGATTGAGGTTGCCAATTTCTACGTGATTAAAGTTCTCAATAAAATAATAAATTCTCCAGTTTATTTGTTATTCCGCCAAAAGATTTAATCTCTCCTTACTGAATTACGTCACTTATTTTTCCAAAATTCTCCAGTTTCTCAATTTAATCATATAAAATCAATATGAATTGGATGTCGCCAAGGGAATAAAAATTTGAGGAATTTAAATTTTGCCAAGGCATTAAACTCGGTAAAATGAGTTGATCGCCGTGATTTGAGTTTGATGTTTGCCTAATTAAGGTGAATTAAACTTAGTATGATCGCCCAAAAGTTTTATTCGCCGATTGATCAACTTATGTTCGCCAAATTCACTTCTCCAATTGCAAGTTTATTAAGTTTTATTCGCTAATTTAGATATGATGTTGCCAATATGAGCAGGTACCATGTTATGGAATAAAAGAATTGCAAGAAGACAACATGAAGAGATAACTACTTTTCATTAAACTACAAGGATGGCATCTCACCATGACATCACAAAAAAAAAATATACACAAATATTTAATGAGGGATAAGGTTGTTGTCTTGGTCGCCTTCCTCCTCTTCCTTCTCCTCCTCTTTCTCGTCCTCATCTTTATCCTCCTCTCGAGCCAACTCATCGTCAATCTCCATATCTTGGATGTCCAGCTCAGGATGGAGACGCCTGATCTAATTCTTGCATAAGTTGCCGCCCTCGCCAAAATATTTGAAAGTAGTTAGCATAACCGCCTCCTGGAAGTCATATGAGGATTTATACTCCTCAATGGCTGACTTCTTGGCGAGAATCTCCTTAGCCTTCAGCTTGACAATCTCCTTCTCGAGCTTCGCCACGGTGGTGTCCTTGTCCTCTTTCGTCTTTTGAAGCTCCTTAGTGGCCTTTTGTTCCTGAACCCCGAGATCAACCCTTGCCTTTCCAACTCTATGACACATTTTTGAGCACAAGCCATCTCGGTCTTAACAGAGTCAGCTTAGGCCTGCTAAGTCATGGCTTTATCCCTCATCTCTCTACCACGCCAAACGAGGGAAGACGTAAGCACCATCACCTGCAAAAAAGTTCGAACTTGTTAGAAGATTAAAAATACAGAAGGGTGACCTTAACTAAAAGGCAAGTGATTACTTGGACAACTTTGGAGAAGAGCCTCGATATCACTCGATCAAGGTCTAACTTGCTCATCTCCTCCTTGTTGAAGGGAGGGATCATGCTCTCAAGGAAGCATTGGGCCCAAGACATTGCATGGATTGGCCGAGGTTCCCTTACTAGGAGCCAATATAGGTATGGCTCCCGTGCTCGTCTTCTTCTTCCTAATCTCGGGTGGCGGCATGGTCTCCTTCCTCTTTGAGTCAGACATAGTCTTTCCATTCTTGCTGGGCGAAATGTTAAGAACCTAGTCCTAAGTTTGCTTCTCTCTGATCAGTACACCTTTGACCGGCGGGGTGGTATCCTTTGACTTTTTCGCCAGTTGGGCGAGCTTTTTCATGTCAATTTTCTTTAACATAATTGCAAAAAGAAGAAACCGGGATCAATTAAAGAATGAGATAAAATACTTGGACAAGGAAAAATGTAGTACCGTCCAATCTAAGCTCGAGGGGCAGTCTTGGATTTGACCAATCCTCTAATTTAGAGTTTGAGCTTGAGCTCGAACTATATGGTCCCAAACCTAAGGTGGGATCCCAGAATTTTTCCCCTATAAAGTCTCAACAGGGTCATGTCAGGAAAGGAAGGTAAAATTTTTCTCATCCCCTTCCTAATAGTTCCTAAATACTCCACCAAGTCATCGCAGAGTGGTCACCTTCCCGTTCATCTCAGGAATGATGAGACTCACCCTCGTTGCCCGCAAAAAAAGCTGCAACATCTGTAAGTTTATCCTCGGCATTGTCTCCACCACTAGACACCATCTTTCTACGATCGAGGGCGAAGTACTTGCAAAACGCCCTGGAGCCGAGCATTACCTGGATTGGGAAAAATCCTCTTGGGCCTATTTTCTTGATGATCTTCCTGGACCTTTGCTCTTCAAGGTCAGTCAAGATGGGTAACTTGTTGTAGTGTTTACTTGAGAGTAAAGAACATTTGTTAATAAGAGATGAGATACTACACTTAGGAAATTAAAGGAGAAATTGTGCTATGAAGACTAACCTGGGGTGTTCCATGACCTTAGACTCGCAGAACGCCTTCATCCTAAACTCGTTAAGGGAAAGGCGGACTTGTAATATCGCTGATGATACTTCGCCACGCGTTAGAGGAAAGTTGGGCAGGGCTGATATTATAGAACTGAAGTATTCTCCTAATGGTGGGTGGATTGGGATTCACAGGCCGGCGTGGAAAGAAGCCTCATAGAAGGACACCTCGCTTGGATGAGTAGATGCTATGGTCTCATCGTTCTAGGGAAGCCTGGTCTGGATCCAGACAGGAAAGAACATGACTCTCTTAGGCGATCCAAAATGCCCTAAGTCATGATGTTTACCTCTTTCTTAGGTGGAGGTCGGTTATCTATTGCGGGATTTTGCTCATGCTCGTAAGAATCTTTCGAAGGGGAGGAAGGTAGTTGTTTAACTTCGTCTGCCATGTAGGGTTTTTCTCCTAGATGGTCAGAAATTCAAGACAACAACGAATTTTCTAAGTTTCCTACGTCATCGTTACTGGACATACACTATAGACAAAGATCCAAGAAGGACAAGTAGTACTTACTAAGCGGCTTAGGTGATAATGAGATGATGAATTGACAGGGCGAGGTTTACGGCGAGGTTCACATCGGAGTAGAGGCAGAACTTCGTTATCACTGGCAATAGAAGAGTACGTTGTATGGTGGAGTCCCTTATTTATAAGAAGCACCAAGGGCTAAGAACATTTGCCTTAATGGTCAAGATTGCGCGACCCTCCGAATTTCGAGGTTGTAAAGGCCGTCGGCAGTTATAACCTCCTCTTGAAGGCGAAGAGGCACCCCTCCTTCAACGTGCCTCCATGTGTCACCTAGTTAGGGCACGACATCATTATGCGCCTACATCATCCATCTACACTCCATAGCTCATTACTCAATGATACCAAGTGTGTCACCTCGACACATTGAGTGGGGGGCAACTGATAAGGGAAAAATCCTACACCTGCTGATAACCCGAGGTAGGCATGTCACCCAAGAGGATCATGTCACCAACACTTATCATGATCTATACCGAATTCGCCTAAGACTCTCCAAAAGGTATAACCGCCCTTGGTTCTACCCTCAGCCTGCCTCTTCTTTCCGGGATAATAACCAATTTAGATTCCACCTCCTCTTGGACTCCTACATTCGCGGTACAATCTTCAT
>CM018898.1:5664553-5669553 GCA_009663005.1 Actinidia chinensis | reverse complement strand
GGTTAAACCATGATGAAATGTTTGTGGGAATAGGAAGTTTTTCTCAAATTTGCAAGGTAAATGTTTTTCTATCATTTTTGAACTCCCAACCAAATAGAGTACGTGTTCAGTTGCTTTTGACAAGAGAAACTTAGAAAATAAATATAAAAAGAATTGATTTTTATTTTTAATAAAAAATAGATATAGTGTAGTTTTTAGTAAATTTGATCAAAAAAAAATTCTTTGCAAAACTAGCTCGTATTTGTAAATTAATTAGTGGGATCCACTTCATTATTTTAGCCTCTCAAAAGCTCATTTGTTAACAAAATATGATTAGACCCTTTGGCAAATAGGAAGTGTTTCACACAGGAAATTAATAAAATAACTATGAAATGAATACTCCAATGCCTTGCATGCGTTTCACTACGTACTTTTATAGAAAGGAAGCCTAAACTTTTATTTCATTACTATTCTTGGTTACACAGCTAGGGGGAATCATCCCTATCATGTCAGCTAAAGCGTAGGAAAAAAACAAAGCAAAAGATGACTCCGTGCGCGTTGCATGTTTCGTCAAACCATCCGCAACGGAGGTTAGGTAGTTGCTGCTTCAATGACCTGAAATCGTGAACGATAGGTTGAGCCACAGGAAAACGGATGTAGCAACGTCCTACGTATAGTAAGCACATGGAAAACAATAGGAGAATCAATCTCCAGATCGAAATGATAGAAACCATGATCCATAGCTAGCCAAAGACCTAGGCGAATTGCCCATAATTCGGCTACTGTACATTGGGAGAAGCCAAAAATCCAACTACGAAAAGGAAATGGAGATATAATTGAGAAAGTACAATACTTAGCGTAAAGGAAATTGAAAACATGAGGAAATAGATGCCAACAATAAAATCTATGGAAATAGCCCAGCCTGGCCTCTCAGTATTCTGAAATTCCAATCTGTTGAACCCTTCAACCAATTGAGAACCACATAGCCCATCCCTCTCGTCTTGGTGGAGTTGAAAAATGATCTATATATTACTGAAATTTGGAGAAAGATTGGAGTTGCACTTACATCAAGAAGATTGGTAGACCCAAAGGTTATAGCTATGGCCAGCCACCCTGACAAAAAAAACCTGACGGCAGTTCTAGCTGGCGGGACCCTCATCAACACCGCCCCAAACCATCCAAAACCCACCAACGCCACGCTTGTGACTGCCATCACCACCCCCATCCTCACCTTGTAGTCCTTTATAAACGATCCAGCTGCTAATGGCACGAACCCACCCACCAAAAACGCCAGTGCTGAAGCTGCAGCAGCTTTCACAGGACTCAGCAATCTCTCTCTCTCCTCCTTTGTCTCTCCTACCCTTCTCTTCTCTCTCCTCTCCATCCGGGCCACTTCCATGTCGAGTTGCGAACATGCGGAGACATACTCTGCGATAGCGATGCCACAAGAACCGGCCATCAGACTGGCGACACCGATTAGGATCGTGGCCTTCGTGTGGTGTTGGACAGCTCCAGCACCTATCATTATAGAAGAAATGAAGACCAACCCGTCAACGCCTCCTAGGATCGCGGCTGGTAGCCACAAGTCGTTCTCTTCGAGCTCTAGGCTAGTTTTTTGCTCATTGTGGTTTGTGGGAATGGAAGTGGGCAAAGACATCAGACACTGATGATGATAAGACGAGAGACATGAATTTGACTCTGGGCATGGTGAGCCATGGTATTTATAAATTGAAATTTGCTACCTGTATGTAGTTTTAATTATTCACTATGTTGGTCCTTATATTTTGAAATCTTTCTATTTTTACCTTATATTTGGATTTTCTCACTGAATCAATCCAATTGCTAACAGACGACGTTATGTTGCTTTTTTTTTTATAGATTTCCACACTTTCATGACATGTCCTATTATTTGAGAGACAATTCATTTTTTTTTACAATTTCACCCAATTTCCATTATAAATCGCCTAAATTCCATTATAATTTACCCAATTCCACTATAACTCATCATCCAATGAGGTCACATATCGATAATGTGCTATAAATCTGTCCAAATACCTAACTTACATTATTAACTGAACTGATTCAACATGTAAATCAAAATACAGGATTAAAATTATGAAATTTAAAAATGTAAGGACCAAATTTGAAGTTAAGAAAAATATATGGACTATTCTTGTAATTTATCCTCTATTTGAGTCAGAGTCGGTAACCCATTTGGTATATGACGCTTGTAAACAGAAGATTGGTGCACACCCTAGTATGAGAGGAAGTGATACACACACATTAAATTATAATTGTATTTTGACAATTTTCTCCGTCAAAGTCCCTTGCAGTTAGGATAGGCTTCATGAGAGTAATTAAGTCATAAGCACGAATAAAGATATTGTAGAACTGAAGAGAACACAGAGACCATGTTTGTTTTCAAGATTAAATTTGGCGAATTAAAAATTCAGTTGCATTTAAAGTTGGATAACAAATTCAGTCGGACTAAGTCAGATTACTAATCCTATGAAATCTCAATATGCACTTGTTTATTTTACAATGGATATGGGTGTTGGATTAAACACTTTTGTGTCATTTTTTCACGTTGCCCTCACATCATAATTTTCAAATAATAATCTTAACCAATTTTCTAATTTAAAATATTAGGCACATTTATCATGTGATTCTATATGGAGAAATATACTAGGCGTAAATCTGTGAATATGCAAGGAGAATTTATTTTAATATAAAAATAACATTTATTTTAATTAAAATCATACTTTTGTTAAGTGATATATTAAGTTATTCGTTTTGTTTAATATGTTATGGCTCATGCAAGTATAATTATGTGATAGGAACATAAGATTATGATTACTAAAAGAATTTATATATGTGTTTATACTAAATTTTAATTTTTATACAATGTGAGCCCCTATGAATAAAAAAATAATAAAGACAACAAATATTTCGAAATAGATTAATCCTATTTTTTTACTATCCTTAGTGTATTTTTTTTTAAAAAAATTATTTATTTTTATTTGTCTGAGCCCCGTCTGATCCCTCTATTTAAAATAATTTTTTTAAATAAGACTTATTATTGTTGTTTTTAACTTTGAAAAGTAAAATAAGAGAGTAAAAATCTATATGTTGAAGTGGTAAGATTTGAACAAATGCATGGCTTTATGTATACATAATTATTGCTAAAAAATGGTATGTAAGAATAAAATTATTTGGATAAATTATAGCATCATATTTTAGTAATTTTGAATATTTTATTAATTTTAGGCATAATCCATACCCCTTAAATTTGTAATGATGTAATGATGGGTGTGTGGTATTATAAATTCAGACAATTTGATGGATTATAAATCCATCGGATTACATATACAACTTCAGAGAGAGTCAATAAATATTATATTAATGGCTCCACATAATTTGTAATTCAACCCGACATTCTTATCTCCAAAAAAACATGCCCAAAATATCTCTACGCAGTTGATTTTGTTTAATAAAATTTAATTCTGCTTATCAAAAATAAAAATAAAGGATTGGGTTGGAGATACTCTAAGAAAGGACACTACTTCTATGAAGTTTTAAAGGTTTTAAAGATGATATCATCAATTCATATTATAAATTATGTTGTTAAGATCAATACTGTAAAAAATTATATTAATCGAATCTATAAAAATGATATCTATTTAGTATTGTTTTATAACTTAATAAATAAATGTAACACGCATGATTATATTCATTTATCTTGATAATGTTGATTTTGATCAAGCCATTGATTTGTATCCGATCAACCAATGGTCCACAATTATTTGGCCAGGGAAAGACAACTGAAAATGAAAAATTTAAACGATCCAATGAGATCCCTTACCTTTTCCCTTACCTTTTCATTTTCCATCACTAGATCCTTTATACAAATACAACCTAAATGCAATTTAAATTTACATTCAAAAAAATTGTAATTTTAAATTTTAAAAAAAATAATTTCAAGGAGAGAATCTGACCCGTTACGTAGCACGTGCCGGCAATGCGGGGCGGTTCTTTTTGGTTAAAAGCGGGGGTTCCCCTGGGTGGGTAAGCAACCCCCAGCTGGGAAATGTTGGCAACATTCTGGGATCAGTCAATGATCCAAATCTGTCTATTATACCTACCCACATTGGAGTTACATTAAATTATGATTCGTCCAAACATGGTACAGCAGTGGCTGCCCAAACGGGCCAAACCTAAGTTTGCGAAAGGGGGACCTTATATGTCACATTGGGAGTTACTTTAATTTATGATTCGTCCAAACATGGTACAGCAGTGCCTGCCCAAATCTAAGTGTGTTAAGGAGAACATTATATGTCACATTGGGAGTTAGGAGTTACTTTAATTTTGTTTTCCATCCTTGGAAGATGATATGATGGAATCTGAACCAAATAAGCCTTGAGACGAGGGTCCACATCCATTGGGCGGTTATATTCCCATTTTGCCCTCACAAGTCACAACACATCTCTCTCGGCTAACCTTCTTTCTTCTTTCTCCATCATTTCCATTGTCCAACCTAACGACACCGACCATATATCATATGCGAGTGTGTACTGTCAATGCACGACTCTAATTAGAATTTTTTTTTATTTTTATTTGACTAGAATCAAAACCCAATGCTCAGAAATACCCTCCCACCTTCTCTGTATGTACTTTCATTGTTCTCTTATGTTGTAGTAGAAATCTGGGGGCGAGCAACCAATAGCCAGAATTGCTATTTAGCCTCGGTTCTGGATCTCGGCTAGTAAGGGGCAACCTACGCAAGCAAGAGAACAAAAGTTACCGGCCAGGGTGAGGCCGCTCAAAACCCCTTCGGCCTTGGAATCAGACCAAGGCAATATTAAGTTAGGCTGAAAACAAAATACCAAAGCTTTCAGAAATTAAACAAGGGTATTGGCATACCTTTGAATGATAAGGGGAGTTGCCTTTTTATAATTGGAGAATGGAGAGCTATGTAAGAAAACCTCGACGTGATCCTCGGACGGCAAAGTATGGAAGAAAAT
>CM018898.1:5639553-5659553 GCA_009663005.1 Actinidia chinensis | reverse complement strand
CATCTGAAGTAGGGAAAGTCGCTGCCTTCCACATCACCTGAGCTAAGTTAGCCGAAATGGAAATGGCCAAGTTACTGGCTGAGTTGCTGGATGAGTTTGGCGAATAGGAGTAGAAGGCCGCTAAGGAGATGGCCAAGTTGAGGGATGACCGTGAGGCCATCGCTGAGAAATTGGAAAAGACAAAGATGGTGGCGGCTGATTTGAGAGGCAGAGAAACTCGAACCAAGAAGCTCGCCGTTGAAGAGTTCAAATTTTTGGAGGATTTTCAGGAAGCAATCGAAGATGCTTCCTCCAAATATTTCAGGGAGGGATTTGACTTTTACAAGAGGCAACTTGCTCACCACCATCCCAATCTCGGGATTAACCTCGACGGCATGAATATGGATCACAATCTACTTGAGAAGGAGGAGAATAAGAAACAAGGAGAAGGGAAAGGCGATGCCAACTCCTTGTCTCCTTAAATACTCTTTTTTTTGTATTGGTAATGTGTAACCTTCTCAAAAATTTTGAATGAAAGTCCTCTTTTTGCGAGTCTTCTTTTTGTTTTTTCGTATGCTTGTGTTGGCGATAATGTGTTTGAATAGATTGAGAAGATGAATTGGCGATCAAAATAATTTGCAAATTAACTACTCCATTTTAACTAACTGCTCCACTTTAACAAATGTAGGAGGTCGTCTTGGGCTTTATTTATTGGCGATCTTAATATAACGCCCATAATGTTTCATCAATGTGAACAATGGAGACCACAATATACTGGCGATGTGAGGCTAATGAATACGCAAAAATTTGGAGGCTCAATCATGGTGAACAAAATTAGGCAAATGAATTGACAAATAAAACTTAACAAATTGGCAACGTTAACTACACGACGAATATATTAATCCTATTTACTTTAACTGGCGTCTCTGGTTAATAGAGATCAGTGGAGAAACAGGCAATGTCGTACGACATTTTACCATTGGTGACAACAAAATTGGCGATCAACATGCCTTATCATTTTTCTATAATGAATGGGCAATCTTGATATTGGCGATAACAAAACTAGTGAAATGTGATCTATTGGTGACATTAGTCACGGCGATATAAATTTTATTTGAATACTTGGCGATAAAATCAAAGTGGAGAAATTTTATTATTTATCTCATGGAGATTTGGAGATCAAAATCGTACAATGAAGACTAGCGATTACAAGATTGGCGATATAAGACTGTAGGCGATCTTCCTCTCATGGTGACTAGGAGAATTACTGGTAGTATTTCTTTAAGTGGTCGGCGTTCCATAGGTGGGTTAGTGCTTTTTCACTCATGTCTTCTAACCAATACGTCCCAGGCCTAAATACTTTAACAACCTTTTATGGGCCTTCCTAGGTAAAATCGAGCTTCCCGGTGTACAATTCTTTCATTGAGAGGGTGACCTTCCTTAGGACTAACTCACCAGGCAGAAAAGATCTAGGCTTAACCCTCCATTTGTAGTATTTGGCAATCTAAAACTTGTAGGCAGCTTGGCGTAGCTCAGCTCGCTCCCTCTTTTCATCAAGGAGATCAAAGTTGAGCCTTAGCTCCATTTCATTGTTCTTCTTGTCAAAATTTGAGATTCTGAAGCTTGACATTCATATCTCCATCGGTATAACTAATTCTTACCCATAGACCATTGAGAATGGTGTCTCGCCCATAGGGATCTATTTGTCGTGTGGTAAGCATAGAGTATGCTCGGAAGGTCTTCTACCCATTCGCCTTTGGATTTTTCCAATCTCGCCTTTAAGTTTCTCAGAATCATTTTATTAGTAATTTCTACTTGAGCATTGGCCTAAGGATGGCCAGATAAGAAGAAATGGTAGGAGATGGCGAGGTCCAAGCAAAAAAGCCTAAATCTGTCATTGTCGAATTACTTTACGTTGTCTGGGATGAGAACCTTGGAAATTCCAAAATGGCAAACGATGCTCTTCTAGATAAAATTCCTGGTGTTTTTCTCTGTGATTTTGGCGAGAGGTTCTGCCTCGACCCATTTGGTGAAATAATCTATGCCAATGATCAGAAACTTTTTTAAAAACTTTTTCTACAGCGGTGCTTGAGGTAGGGATCCGAGTATATCAACCCCCATTGGGCAAATGGCCACGAGCTAGTCATTGGCACTATCTCGGAGTGAGGGAGATGACTTACTGGAGTAAACCTTTTCATTTGTCACATTTTCTTGTGTATGTCGCCGTATCCCATTCCATTTGAGGCCAGAAATAACCTTGGCGAATAATCTTACTGACCAGTAATCTCGCCCTTAAATGATTTCCATAGACTTTTTCGAGAATTTTTTGAGTACATATTCTGCTTCTTCAGGCGGGGCATCTCAGTAAATGGGTCCTAGGAATGATCTCTTGTATAGGATTCCTCGTAGTAATACAAAATTTGTAGCTCGATATTGGATTCGGTGCTCTTGGAGCTTGTCTGATGATAGTGTTCCATCTCGGAGGTATGTAGTGATCTCGCCCATCCATGTCGGATTCGATGCTTTTGGTGAATGGGTTTGGCGACCTCAATACTTGGGTTTTACAAGAATTCAAAAGGTACACTCCTGTCCGAAATGAAATCTAAGGCTGATGCGAGGTTGGTAAGGGCATCAGCCTTCTTGTTATCTTCTTTAGTAATTTGGCGAATTTGAAAGTCTTTGATCTTTGTCGATATGGCCTTTACCTCATCCAGGTATGCTACCATTCGAAAATCCTTGGCAAGGTAATCCTCTTGCACTTTGTTTACCATAAGCTAAAAATCGATGAAGGTGTCTAAGGATTCTACTCTCAATTTTATTGCAATTTTAAGTCCGATGAGGAAAGCTTCATATTCAGCTTTGTTGTTGGTGGCTTTGAACCCAATGCGAATGGTGTATTCCATCTGCTCGCTTGATGGAGTTTGGAGAACAAGTTCCATACCACAGCCATGCTAATTGGATGATCAGTCTATAAATAGTTTCCATTTGGCGAGGCTATCTTCCTAATCCTATTTTTCCAGAGTTTCTACTTGGAGGGAGTTATTCAGGCTCTCGGACGACGTCATGTGTAAACTCTGCCATGAAGTCATCAACGCTTGGGCCTTGATCACCATCATTGGTCTATATTTGATGTGGAATTCACACAGCTCAATGGACCATTTGAGGAGCCTACCCGAGGAGTCAGGTCACTATAGAATCTGCTTCAAAGGCTGGTTTATCAACACAGCAATAGGATGAGCCTAGAAATAATGAAAAAGCTTTCTAGCAACGATCAAAAGGGCATAGGTGAGCTTTTCAATTTTCAGGTATCTAGTTTCAGCACCCATGAGGACTTTGCTGACATAGTACACTAGTTTTTGAACTTTGTCTTCTTCTCAGATAAGCACTACACTCATAGTTGTTGGCGAGATGAAAAGATATAAAATGAGCTCCTCACCTGTAGTTGGAACCATGAGCAAAGATGGCGACTCAAGATATTCCTTCAGTTGTTGAAATGCTTCCTTGGACTCGTTCGTCAATTGGAAAGTTGATTCTTTCTCAAATTTTGAAGAACGGTAAACACTTGTCTGTCGACTTGGAGACGAATTTGTTAACAACTGCTACTTGCCCAGTTAGTTGTTGTACTTCATGCATGAGGAGAGTAGGGCTTGAATCTGGTCCGGGTTGGCTTCAATTCCTCGCTTGGTCACTAGGAAGCCTAAGCATTTACCTGAGGATACACCAAAGATACATTTGGATGGATTCAGCATCATTCGATGCTTCCGTAGGATGCTAAACATTTCTTCCAAGTGGGCGATGTGTTCAGCAGCTTTGAGGCTTTTGATGAGTATGTCATCTATGTACACTTTCATTGTCTTCCCAATCATTTCTTTGAACATTTTATTGACCAACCTTTGGTAGTTTCCCCGACATTCTTTAATCCAAACGACATGAGCTTGTAGCAGTATAACCCTCTTTCTGTAATAAAAGAAATCTTTCCACATCGGGCGGATGCATTTTGATCTGATAATAACCAGAGAAGGCATTCATAAAGCTGAGGAGCTCATGCTTGGAGGTTGCACCAACAATCAGATCAATCTTTGGTAAGGGAAAACTGTCGCTTGGCCAAGCCTTATTGAGATCGGTAAAGTCAACACATACTCTCCACTTCTCCCCTTGTTGGAAGTGACAACAATGTTGGCAAGCGAATATGGATAGTGAGCTTCTCTTATAACGTTGGCTTTTATGAGTTTAGCCACCTCGTCCTATATGACTTTCAGGCATTCAGGGGCAAATTTTCTTCTCTTCTACAAAATTGGAGAATGGTCTAGGTTGGTGAAGAGCTTGTGAACAGCAACTTGGGGATCTATTCCTGGTACATCGCTTTACGACCAAGCAAAAACATCATAATTCCCCTTCAAAAACTCAATTAGAGCACTTTGTAGTCCCTCAGTCAATTCAGTCTTGATCATGACATGGCGATTTGGATAGTCAGGATGTATGGAGATTGGGGTAACCTCTTCCAAGGGCTTGGTGTTTTTCGTCTCTCTGGGATTAGTAAGGGTGATTTCTTCTACCTTGTCTCTCAATGCTTCCATCAACTCATTTCGAAGAAGATTCAGCCCTCGTGGCTGAGATGAAGCACTGTCTAGCAACCTTTTGGTCACCTCTCACCTTACCTACCCTTGTTAAAGTAGAAAATTTCATCATCAAGGTGATGGCTTTGGTTCCTCCTAATGTTGGGCAACCTAGGATCGCATTGTAGGGCGATGGACAATCTACCACAATAAAATATTGCCATATAGTGGTTTGGTGGGGCTCCGTCCCCAAGGTCACCGAAAATTTAATCCATCCAAAAGGCTATATTGCATTTCTATGAACCTTACCAAAGGGATATGAAAAGGATGGAGTTTATCCTGCCAATCTTCATTTTGTCGAAGGCCGAAACAAACTAGATATTTGTAGAACTCCCATTGTCAATCAAGATTCTTACCATGAAATTGGCGATGGTAGCAGAGATGACCAAGGCATCGTCATGGGGAAGGTGCAAGCCTCTTAGGTCGTTGTTGGTGAAGGTGACAGATAGGTGAGCTCCAGCCGCAAGTGAGGAAAGATTATAAGCCTCTTCTTCAGCTCGCCCACTAGCACTCTTGGCATGTCTCTTACGAGATGAAATTGAGCATCCCCTTGATCCAAATCCACAATGGATTACTTATATATCCCCCGCTGAGGATATGGTCATACCTCTTTTTCAGTAAGTCATGTTGCAGGCAATCAGCAACATACCTTCTCAAATATCTTCTCTTGATTTTGTCAGCTATCTACTCTTTTAGTTGGAAACAATCCTCAGTGTTATGGCCATGATCCAGGTGAAACTCACAGTACTTATTTTTGTTTCTCTTCTGGGGGTCCATCTTTTTTTTTCTATGCTTAATCACTATAAGCACCTGGGCGATGGGGGCATTGAGAGGTGGCAATACTAGGTCGGGTCAGCGAGGTAGCGTACATGGACGTCGGTCATTAGTCTTCCTCTTGACATCTCGATCTGACCTGTTTTTCACTTCATCTCGGTAATTAGCTCACTTGGAATCAGGCTCTTTTCTTTTATAATCTTCCCTTCCTCTCCTCTTATGCTTGGCTTTAACCAATTCTTCTGCGGCGATATACTTGTCAACTTTACTATGAAGCGTAGACTGGGTTTCAAGAACATTCCTGGAAAGCAAATCAAATAATGGACCAGGGTGTAGTCCTTCCATCATCACCATGACCACTACCTTGTCACTGGCGCCATCCACCTCTAACACGGCCTGGTTGAATCTCTTAATGTAGTCTTTCAAACTTTCCCCTTCCTTTTGGTGAACTATAAACAGATGGGATGCATTTTTCTGTCTAACCTGGTAGCTCATGAAATTGGCAACAAAGAGTCTGCTAAGCTCGCCAAATGAATCAATGGTTCCTAAAAATAGTTTTTGAACTAAGTCCAGGCCGAAACCTTCAAGGTTGCTGAGAAAGCTTTACACATTACCTCGTTTGAAAATCCCTGAAGAGTCATTAAGTACTTGTATGAGTCTAGGTGATTTATCGGGTCAGTCTTCTTGTCGTATACTCCGAGTTGAGTGGGTAATTTAAACCTGGATGAAACTCTAGTTCTCATCACCCTCTCAATGAACGGAGGCTCGATTTGTCGTATTAGGGCATCCACAGTAACTGGAGCATTTGTGTTGTTATTGATGGCATTAATATGGGTGTCCAGGTTCCTGATCTTCTAAGTGGTGGATCTACCTCGGCTTATTGGCTTCCGGTTACCCCAGTGATGTGACCGTCCTCTTCTTTTGATTGCCTCATCCCCTACTTCGTGAGTCTGACTAGATGTCTTGGATGCTGATAAAACAGGGCTTTTTTCTCACCTAGGACTTCTTTCTCACCTAGATCGTACGTTGGGCGATCGGTGTTGTTGATTTTGGGCCCTACTAGTGCTTTGACGACTTTGGGATTCACGATCATCTGATCGGCAAGAACGGCGAGACTGTTCAACTTTAGGTGGGATAGGTGCTGCTAGTGGTGGCGGATTCTCTACGGCAAGGTGTTGTATCAAGCAAGCGTTATTCTCATTCATGATTCGGATCTGCTCGGCGATCCCATGCATTTCATTGTGGAGACCCTCTAGATCTGGAGCTTGGTTACTACCTACCATCGTATGATCTCGGTTACCCATAGGGCTACTTGTACTTCGTCGTGGTAATAAACGGTTGCTCAAGTGCATATAAATTAAAAAACTTTTATTTCCACAGACGGTGCCAAACTGTTGTGGTAGAAATCTAGGGGCAAACAACCAACAGTCAGAATTGCTCTTTCGCCTCGGTTCTGGACCTCGGTTAGTGAGAGGCGACCTACACAAGCAAGAGAACAAAAGTTACCAGCTAGGATGAGACCATTCAAAATCCCTCTGTCGTAGGAATCAGACCAAGGCAAGATTAAACTAGGCAGAACAAAATACCAGAGCTCCCAGAAATTAAATAAGGGTATTGGCATACCCTTGAATGATGAGGGAGCAACCTTTTTATAGTTAGAAAATGGAGAGTCGTGTAAGGAAACCTTGGCGTGATCCTCGAACGGCTAAGTATTGAAGGAGAATCGTGTGAAGTATGGGAACTGCTAGGCCATGTTGTGCCAGCCAACTGGTGGGTGTGCTAAATTCACTAAGGGGTGTTCTTTCAGGAGAAAGGGCGATTACTTATCTAGGTGGCAACACCTGATTTTAGCTTACTGGTAGAGTTGTTTAGGTTGGTTTTAAGGAAGAGATGAGTAGTATCACAGATGTTAACGAGGTAAGCTCTGGCGAAGCAAACCCCATTATAGGCGAGGTGATAACTTTAAAGTTACCATGTATAATCTCATGGCTTAATCGCAGAACTTCCACCCCCGGCCTCCTCTTAGTTTTAATTGTTCACTTAGTGGCACTCCAAACCTTTCATCTTTTTCTACGTTTGAGAAATTCCATACCAAAGTGACACCATTTTCATGATTTTAAAGAGAATCTGTCACATTCAAGTCTCTATTTGATTATGCTTTAACAACTAATCTAGGAATCAAAGCGGATTGATTTAAGTGAAATTATCAAACCAAATCAAGACCAATATAAGAAAGACCAAGAAAAAAAAAACCAGACAAGGTGCAGACATATTTTTTGTACTAAATTAGGAATTTTTTGGGTCAGATTTGGGTTAACGTGAGAAGATAAAAGAAGGGGATTTGAATTGGGGTAGCAATCATCTTGGCAGCATACTACTATGTATTGGGTTTCAGTGGAATGGAAAAAAGGAAGATAGAGAAATAAGATTTTTTTATAATTGAAAACTACTATCACTTCATACACGTAGGCAAAAATTATATTAATAATCATGAAAAGTGATATAGAACAAGTTACCGAGAATTTTCTAGCACGATTGAAAGACAAAAGTCAAAGTAGAAATTAAATCATTGACTTGTCTATTATAGAATTTTAATTTTTAGCAATAGTTTTTGTTAGAGTTTTTTATTTTTATTTTTGGGCAGGTTTCCTTATTTCTTAGTTTTTAAATTTTGGGCTTAACTCAAATATGCCATGATTTTTATTTCCTTTTATTTATTTTTCTAAGTTTTCTAGTTTCCCTTTATTTATTTTCTTGTTGAAGAAGGAATTGCCTTATATGATTCCTACTAGCATAAATAGGGATGTAAAACTAAGGGCAAAGACATTCTTCTTTATCAATAAAATTGGAAGTTTTTCTTTATTTCTCTTACGGATTCAAGGCTTTCTTCGTCTACTAGAATGATATTTAGTTCTCGTGTGATATTCCATTCCATAAAAAAGTGTATAAATATTCATGCAAGTGTATTAGAACTTGTGAAAGGTGTACAAACATCAATAAAAGTGTGTATTAACTGCCATTGGTTAGCATGACCATTTATAATTTGATAACTTATTGACGAGCGTTGTAGAAGAGATGGAGCCATTTCGCATCCATGGACGACAGACGGACGGGGAATTGGGGAAAGAACATGTGTATTTTTTTCTCCTAAAAAAAGCTTTCAAAATTCGGCCACTCCCATCATATACAATGAACAGAAGATTGGTACAAACTCTACTTTTACATCAATCTATTGGATTTATAGGGATAAATCTTAGAAAAATTATCCTAACAAGATTCAGTAGCTAGCACAAATTTATTTACTAAACAATTATAATATTGCCATTTTTATCACTTAAATTAGACTTATTTGTTTAGTTTAATACAAATAAGTTAGCATAACAAGTGCAATAATTGAGAACATAATAACATGAAATGTGGGGTTATGGGTATAATAAGAAATCAAACTAGACGCTAATGATGGCTGCAAGCGGATGCTGGTGACATAGTATTACACGGTAGGCCTGTAAGATATTAACAATGAGAAATACCGTCTAGAGTTGTCCCCTCACTATCCTTACATTGTTGTTTCACTGTTCTTTTGTGCCACGTGTCGACATCTAAGTTGCCTTAAAACTCGGTTAGGGCACGAACATCAAAGCGGCGTGCCTACTCTTAAGGACCATTTGGGAAGGAACTGTAGCGATTTCTATGCCACATGTCGACACATGATACTCCTTAAGCTTGATTAGGGCATGGAATTCGAAGCAACACACTTACCCTTAGGTGATGTTTCGGGCAAAAATTGGATCGATTCAAGTTTCCCTATATATAGGACCCGAACTGACCCACTGCTCATCTTGTAACCCGAGTGTTTTTAAAGAGATAAACTAAGAGTGATTTTGAGCGTCCGTGAACCAGCACCCGACTACCATCTCCGATAGTGTCTCCATCATCAATCGATCCTATTTTCGTTCACCGATAGCATCTTGAGTCCATGTAGATCTCCTAATGTTGTCCATTTAGTGTCTTAGATATTCGTTCTTCATAGTCCGCCTTTATGTATGCTTGAGTTGCCTGTTTGAATTTGTCATGGCCACTCGTTCTCCATTGACGAATGGCTACTAAGATTTTTAGACATCCAGGGCTTCGAGTTTCACCTTGATACATTTCCATTGTCAAATGGGTCCGACCTGTGCCTTTGTTATTGAATATGAGATTTTGGTAATACAACAGCACGTTAGGGTTAGGGATTTGCGCCCATAGGGTATGGGTTTTGCCCCTCAGCCATTCTTTAACTGACGACGGCTTTAGTCATGCCACAAACAAACTAAATCTCGGGGATTACATAGCTCGGCTAGACGGGGCTAGAGCTCGAAACTCACACAAAACTTAGCTAGCTCTACATATGCACGTTTACTATTGCCCTAAACTAGGTCATGGGCACACAACTTTAATGTACTTGTCTTTATTTTGGGTATCTTCTCATTATTTTTTTTGTTGTATCTCGGTTGATCTATTTTGCAGGTTTCAACAACAAGTTTAAAGTCTAGTACGAGCAATGCATGGTTGCTATTCTTTACATAAACAATAGTCGCGAGCCCCGTGACATTAGCAACCTTAATCTAGTACGAGCCCGTATACCGGAAAACCATCCCCCATTGAGCTGCCAGGCTCGGCCAATTTGCCCTACATCCTCTTCAAATCTGAAAGATTGCTCATCAGGCTCGGCCTTTAAGTTCTGGTGACCAATCTATCAGTGCTTAGATTAATGTCAAGGCTACAGATATTGCTCAGAAAGTAGAGGAAGAGGAAGTAGGCTCGAGTAGTTCAAGCTCGATTCAATTGTCCGGGAGTGAGCTTGAAACTTCCCTTGTCAAGGAGGAATGGGAAGATGAAAAAACAAAGGAGGAAGTAGTAGATGAGGAGGATGAGGAAAGAGAAGCGGTGGTAGAAGAAGAAGTTTTTATAAGTGGTAACCTGGCCGAAACCAAGTAGTTCTAGTCTTGAGCTCAAAAGACAAGCTCCCCAAGGAGGTTGGGGTCTTTTAGACCCAGATGAGTTGAAGGAAGAGGTAATACACTTTTTGTTGGAGAAGGATAAAAGTTGGGATCTAGCTCGGACGTCGACATGACTTCGAAGCTTTTGAATATCCAAAAGAAGCTCGGTCAAAAGAAACAACGGGACCTCCCATCCTACCGTCAAGGTAGAGAACTCACGTTCTACCGCCTGATCGTAGAAGGAAAAAGACAAGGGGAAGGGCGAAGAGGTAGGCCCTTCTTGAAAATCGCACCGCAGGCAAGCGCGAGCTCGATTGCCGACTCCCCCTCCACTTTGGTTCTAGCTCCCGAGTTGTGGAACCACAAGCTCTCAGTTCAGGAGCTTGGATGCCGCCTCACCCATAAAAATGTACAAGGTTAGGGATTTCGAGATTTACCTAGTTGTAGTACAGGTCATGATGTTACCATGGGACACTGCAAAGCTATAGACGTAAGATGAGTTGATGGCATGTAGCTTGTGTAGGTCCACAATAGGCAACCCAAGAAGGGGTGAATTGGGTTTTTCGGAAATTAATTTGCAATTTAAAAAATAATTATAAGTTTATCCAAGCACTATTATTAATAATATCTATGCGTGTGTTTAATATAATAAATACGATAATAAAATAAAGACAAAAATAAGCAGTACACACTAAGATTTACCGAGATTCGATCATAACCGCCTGTATCTACGTCCTCAAACAGGGGGGGGGACCTCCGCCAAGATCTTCTTCCACTACTTTTGTTATCCGACAACTTACAATGTGGGGGCTATTTTAAGGGTTCAACTCACTTTTTATACAAGTGGTTTGTCAAAGTTCACTCAAAAATTTCTTAAGATTTACTTACAGAAGAAAACACTCAAAATATAAGTGTTGGCTTGTACAAGAGAAACACTCAAAACTTCACAACAAGTGATTTCGTCCAAGTCTAATCAAACTTCCAAGGGTAGGTAGATGAAAGTGTTACAAGGTAAAACCCAAACTATCACAATAGAATAGATATGAGTGGAATCACACAATTAATGTTAACTCAAGAAGACAAAGGAAATATACAAGAAATCTTGACTTTTGAGAACTTTTATTAGATGATCAATCAATCTTTGGAATAATTCTTCTTGTTTTTGAATGTCCTTACGAGAGAATTGTATTTAATGGCTTGATCATGAGCCGTGGTGATTGTTGGAGTCATTTACTGCTGTTTCACCAACTCTGCATTCAACATAGAGGCCGTTAGGGTCGACACTTTTCTTGATGTCAACTTCAAGGTGTCGGCACTTCAATTTTCATGTGTCGACACTTTAAGCCTTCATTTTTCACTTGAGACTGTCGTCCAGGTTGCTGATGTTGGTGTCGACACTTGACGTTCAAAACTTCTGACTTGGCCACTGACATGTTTGTGTGATGTTGTGTCGACACTTGAGTTCCAACTTCTGATTTGGCCCTTACATTCTTGGTGCAGATGTTGGTGTCCACTTGAAGTTTCAAACTTCTAGTTTGGTCACTGACCATTTGGTGCTGATGTTGGTGTCACCACTGTCTTTTTTTCTAAATTTTTGGTTTGGTCTAACTGATATTTGGTGTGACACAGGTTTCGACACCTTCTTCTTCGAATTCGTTTCTTACCCACTGACATTTGGTGTGATGTTGGTTGTCAAACACTTCTTGTTCTAAAATTTTTGGTTTGGCTACTTGATATTGGTGCTGATGACACAGGTGTCGACACCTTCTTCTTCGGAATTCGTTTTCTTAACCAATGACATTTGGGTCGAGCTCGGTGCGACACTTCTCCTCCTTTCAGATTTATGAGTTTAGCTAATAACCTTTGGGTTGACACTTATTTAACAGGTGTCGACACTTCTCACCAATATTGTCTCGATGATTCCTAGCCATTTAACCTTGAATCCTTCTCAACCTTCATGATATCTTTTCCCATTGATGTATATGTTTTTTATTGACTTCATATTCTAGATTGATTTTGTTTTCTCCTTTTGTTTAAGATCTTAAATGGATATAATCGCTATTGTTTCTAAGTTTCAAGGTGTCGACACATTCAAATAGGGGTGTCGATACTTTTTCTGGAAAAAAGTGTTTGCATGTTACTTTGATCAATTTGAGTTTAAACTTGATGCTTTATCAACTACACACTTAGCCAACATATTAACTACTAATATGGTGTTTTGTTATCATCGAAATTGAGGCTTGATTGAACAGCTAGACTATGATGCAAAATGTCCAAGTAAGTACTCTAGTTCAGTTGATTTTTTTGTCTTAACACTTTGCATACTTACATGAATTTTCTGGAACGATGCATCGAATTGAGCTTGATTCAACATTCCCCTTTTAATGATGACAATAAAAAAAAAAAACTTCTAACATATGAATGATGATTGTTTAAGTGGGCAAATGATATTCATAAGTGTACTCTAAGTAATTCAAAGCATATACTATGTATTGCTCCCCCTTTTTTTTGTAATTTATGCACCTTATGGTTTTGTTTAAGCTTTTCAACATAATATGTATTGAGACTCAACTCAATCTTTTCAACATAATATGCATTGAGAAAAAAAAATTAAACAAAAATTTTTTAAACTCAATTGCATCCTTGCATCATCCCATTCTCATGCTATATCATTTCATTTCCATTTCAGGCATATATCATTTCATAGCATTCATATTTCTCCTTTTTTTGTTCATCGATCAAAAAGTTATGGTCCCATGATAAACATGAAACCTTGAGATAAGATTTTAATTCATATACATATAAAGGACACAAACCAAAAAAGAAATTATATCGTATGGGGCTATGATGTTTAATTCCAAAGCATCATTCAAATAGACGAATAAAGTATTATCCAAATTATTTCAAAAGAGAGAGCAGATTCTCCTAAGAGTATTTAGAGAGGGGCTGGTAATTGATGGTGTGTGTGGTATGAGGTGTATGGTCATGGATATCAGTCGCGGTTTTAAGAATTTTGAGAGAGTGACTGAGCCTCGACTTTTTCTACAACTTAGGATAGGAGATGCATCAAGGGATTTCAATGACTTTTTTGCGAATAGGATGGGAGATGCATCGTATTCACCCAGAGGATCCTCCTTGTCGCCTTTCCGCCCCTTCTTGAACAGTTTCCTCCTTCTCTTTCATGTTTCCTGCTTCCTTAGTCTTTTTAGTTCCCTTCTTTCTCCCTTCTTCTGATCTCTTCTGGTCTTCCCTCCTCTGTACTACTGCTATCATCCATGGGGATTTTCCCTTCTGTACTTCCTTGGTTAGACTTTCTCAACTCATTCGACGACGAACAACAAACGGAATGCTTGTTATCAAATTTTTGGTAGCAGTGTTTGTATGATTCAACCATTTGAGCCATTAAAACCCTACATTCTTTTTAAAATTCCAACTTTAGGTATTTCACTTTCCAAGGGTCTGTTTCCCTTTGAACTACCCCTTTGTTCACTTTTCCTTGTGATTTGGGGGGTCCATTGATATTTTTCAACTCATATTCCCTTCGTTTCAATTTTTTCTCATGTATTAATCATCGGGATTGCTTTGGGAACACGACATTGACTCATTAATCCAATCCACTTTAAGTTCTTGAAAATTTTAGTCAATAACATTCCAATGGAAGGCTAATCTTTTTAACAGTATCTTATGCATCTGATCGAGTTATAACAAGGCTAGATCAAATTTTGATTGTTCACATAAAGCCCACAAGAAAAACAACTCTCTATCTGAAATATTCATACTTTCCTACCTTAGGATATTAGTATGGTGCAGATGAAGTGGTGAACCAACCTTAGCTCTAAGACAATGTGTTGGCCTTAGGTTGCACAACCTGCATTGCATCTGTCCATAGAGGACTTTCAATTGCTCTACTCTTTTACTTTTTTCCTACTCTTTCACCACTCGATCCCATACCAAAAATATTCGTGATTCCATTTCATTCAAATCGATTTGAATGCCTTTGACGTACTTTTTATAGTTTTTCCATCTTGTCCTAGTTGCCATTACGTATAAAAAAGTGCAACTAGGTCGGATAAACATCATCTCGAAGAGTGTCCATGGGGGTCCATCCTAGATTATCCATTTGAGTTGTAGTTCAAAATTTTGAGCATCAAAGAAATTGAGATACTATCCAACGACCATTTTGAATCTTTTAAAGAAAAAAATCAAGGAGGATTACCTCTCAATGCTTCGTCTTGGCGAAGTAGTGGGTCTCTTTCGTATTTAATCTTATGACGGTGCATCGCATTTTACTCCCCTCTTGACTTTGTCCCTTTATCTTGCCCAGATCTTCTTTGGCTTTCTCTTTTCTGAATCGCTCACTAGTCGTTGTGGTGCGACACGACGACCAATGCATAAGGCTCTATTTCCCTTTCCCTTGATGAAATTTTCCAGAGCCGGAAATTTGGAAGGAAGGATCAAAAATGGGGAACAAGTCAAGATTGGCGAATGATGTTGGGGGTAATTGATGGGTGTGAGTTCAATCGTGTGATAATGAATTGAATCGTGGGTTTTGGAGGGAAGTTTAAGTTTTAAAGAAGAGATAGTGAGAAAGGAGATGGTAAAATGAAAATTAGGGCTCAATCCCTTTATTTATAGTTTGAACTCAGCGGGTTGTCGAACACTATTTCTTGGGTTGTCGAACTGATGTCCTCAAGGAAAACAACGACCTTTTTGAGTCAAGGTGTCGATACTAGTCTATAAGGTGTTGACACTTTTACCTACAGTTTTTGAAGAGTTAACCATTCTGTTCTAGAGTGTCGAACACGCTCATAAGTGTCGATACTTAAAAAGTTTAGGAGTAGACAATGGATGCAGTGGTGTCGACACTTTACTTTTAGTTTCTGAGGTATCCTTTCTAATCAAAGTGTTGACATTGGTGATTGGGGTGTTGACACCTATTATTGAGTCCTCTAACACTGTGTTCAAAAGTTGTGTGTCGACACATTAATTATGAGGTTGTGACACTCTATATTCACTGTAAAACCAACTATAGCAAGGTGTTGACACATAAGAATAAGGTGTCGACACTTGGGGCGCAGAGTTTATTTGTGTGCGCCTAATGTGTTGTCAATGTTGCACAATTTTGATTATATTTAAGTACACGACTTCTGATATTCATTAGGCTCATAGGACGACAGGTTGCTCATCCTAGTTCCCTTCTAATCATACAACATCGATCTTCGCTGAGAGGTTTATAAAAATGTCCGCAAGTTGTTTTTCCGTTTTAAAAAATTGAAGTTCAATGTCACCTTTTTGCACAATGATCTCGTATAAAATGATTATCTAATTTCAATGTACTTAGTACAGAGTGTTGGATAGGATTTTTAGATAATTAATCGCGCTTGTATTATCGCATTTTACGGGATAAATGATCTAGGAATATACTGTAATTTAAATTGATGTTTTCATCCTAACACTTTGCTCAGCAACTCCGACGCAACATACTCAACCTCTGCGGTGGACAATACTAGAGAATTTGGGCTTCTTATAAACCAAGACACAGCAGTTCGCCTAGAAGTTGCAAAGTAATTTGTGCTCTTCCTATCAATTCTACTTCTGCGTAGTCGGCATCGGTATAGGCATAAGGTCAAACATATGTCTTGGGGTACCATAGACCTTGGTTTTTTGGTGTGGTTATTTAAGATATCGGCAAATTTTTTTTACCGTAATTCATGTGATTCCTTAGGATTCAATTGAAATCTCGCACACAAACACACACTAAACATAATGTCGGGTCGACGAGTAGTCAATATAGCAAAGATCCTATCATACTTCTATAAAGTTTAAGGCAACCGATTTACCTCCTTCGTCGCTATTCAATTTGGTTGAGGTGCTCATCGAGTACTTGTTGGATTTTGCCTCTTCCATGCAACTTTTTGATCAATCTTAATGTATTTTTGGCTTGTTGTAAAATACATTCCTTTGATGGCTTTATTTGAAGTCTAAGAATAATTGAGTTCTCCCATCATCTCATTTAGTTCTTCTGCATACCTTAGGCAAATTCTTGGCAAATAGATTGTTTAGTACAAACGGAAGATAATATCGTCAACATAATGTACTAGGAGTATGTCTTTGTTTTTAACTTTTATAAAAAGAGTGGTGTCCATTTTTCTTCTTAAAAATATTTTGTCAATCAAAAATTTGCTCAAACGCTCATACCAAGCCCTTGGGGCTTGTTTTAAACCATATAAGCCTTGGTTAATTTAAAAAACATGGTTTGGCATTTTTTGATCTTTAAAATCGGAGTTTTCTCTAATATACTTCTTTAATTTATAATAGCCATTTAGAAAGCCGTTTAACCGTCCATTTGGTAGAGTTTAAAATCTTTAAAACTAACAAATGCAAGTACATGTCTAATGGCTTCTAATCAGCTATCGGTGCAAAGGTTTTATCAAAAAATCATACCGTTCTTCTTTGACTATATCCTTTATTATGCAGTCTAGCCTTATTCCTCAAACTAAACCGGATTCATCCATTTTATTTCTAAACACCCATTTGGCTAATAACTGGGTGATCTCTAGGTCCTAGGACAAGGTGCCATACCTCATTCCTTTCAAATTGGTTAAGTGCCCTCTGCATTGCATTTATCCAAAATTCATCATTTTCGGCATCCTCAAAACGTTTTGGTTCTATTGCGAAAGAAATGCAAGGTGGATTAAAAAATTTTCTAATAGAGGAACGAGTTCTTACCCCTTGTGAGGGGATCACCTAGGATTTGTTTCGGTTAGGAGGGTTTTGCACAAATTTCCACCCTTAGGTAGTCTTATTTTCTTTTGTTTGCTAATGAAGTTCTGAGTCTCATCCTCCTTTTGTTGACCATCCGTTGAGCTGGTTGTTCATATAATTTTTCTACCGTTTTGCTAACTTCATCTATATCGCACTATGATCTTTTTACTTATAGAGATATGCTCATCAAAAGTGACATGCATCGATTCTTCAACTACTAGAGTTCTTTTATTGAAAAATCTATATGCTTTGCTATGTATTGAATACCCAAGAAAGATTATTCTCCGCTTTTGCTGTTTAAATTTTCAAAGGTGTCTTATTGACTCTTCAATACAAAATATTTGCATCCAAAACTCTAAAAATATGAAACTTTGGCTTTTTATCTTTCCAAAACTCATGGGGGTTTTATTTCAAAATTTTCTAAAATAAAATTAATTTAAACGTAGCAAGAGGTTATTGGGACCGAATTCGGCCCAAAAATTATTTTGGTAAACATTTTCACAACGCCATGGTTCTTCCCATTTCTTGCAAAACTCTAGGAGCCGAAAAAGTTATGGTCCAAAAACCATTTTCATCCAAAATATTTTAAAGGTTATATTAAATCCCTCATGATCGATTCTAATTGAAAGTATTGGATACCCTTTCATTTTGAATCTTTTTTACAAAATTTTATAAATAAGTCAATTGTTTAGTCCTTAGAGCTAAGAAAGAAATGTTCCATGTGAATTTGGAATAGTCATCAACCAATAACAAGTGCATATTGACTTTCCACCAAGACTTAAGGTCATTGATGCGTCCAAATAAGTCCATATGCAATAGTTGGAGGAGTGGCCTACTAGTAGTGTTGAAATATATGTATGATTTAAAAGAGATTATAGTTGTTTTCCATTTGACAAGCATCACACTATGCCTTCTCAATAATTTGGGGAAGTCCTTTGACTAAATCATGTTTGAAAATTCTTTCAAGTATGCTATATTATTATGGCAAGCCTTCTATTCACAAACAACTTTCATCACTATCATTAGCGGCAAGGTATTCGATTTCAAAGAGGATAGATTCTTTAAATCGAACATGTAAATATTGCCTTCTCTATGACCAATGAGGAATGTTTTGTTATTTGATTATTATACATCACATTTTGGGAGGATTCCAATACAACCTTGCATCCTTTGTCACATAGTTGACAATGCTTAGAAAATTGTGTTTGAGGGCTTTTACAAGTAGTAAGACATTTTAATAAAAGTTAAGGAGGTTCTTACCAATACAAACTTATTTTCTGATATAATTCTTTCCTTTGCCGTGTCTCTTAAAGGTAACAAATCCGCCATTATTTGGCTACGATGTGAATTGAGTCTGATCTCCCGTCATAGCCTTTGAGCATCCGCTTATCCAAGTACCATTGATTTTTGATTAGATTGACTTGAAAACACCCCTACAAAATGGTTCATTTACTTAGGGTACCCAAATCATCTTGGGGTGCCTTGGGGTTTAGTCTTCAATGGTCTTCTCGTGATTCCATGCATTTTTAGAGAAAATTAGATTTTGCATATAAGAAACAATCTACTTAGCAATATATCCAATTTCTTTAGGCAATAAAAATAAGAGATTGGTTTCTTTTAGAGTAAGGTTTGGTTTTTGAAAATGTTTTTCTTTTAAATGGAAGTGAAAGCAATTCCCGCTTTGGTCAAGTGAGCATTTTTATTTTCCAAGAAAAAAGCTTACCAATTTATCTCCTTTCAATACATATTTGTATAGAGTTGTCTCTAAGTATTTAGACATTATTATTTAAGATTGTTTTTCTTTTAGTAATCGTTTGAAGAGACATTTCTAGCCTCATTTTTCAAAAATATGAACTTGATTTTCAAATCGTCATTTTTGTTTTGAAAGTCCTCATTTTCTTTTGACAAGGTAGTAAACAATTCTTTTTAAGTAGGTTATTTTATAATTCCTATTTTCTTGAATTCACTCATTAATCATTCAAATGCATCTTGCAACACGAAGGTAATTGAGATAAATTATAATTTGACCCTCATCTTCATCCCCATAAGTTATGAAACAAAGGATTTGCCAACTTCTTTGGTTCGGCCTCATCTTCGATCCGGGATTCTTATCATTGCTCCATGTCATAACCGCCATTACCCTTTCACTTCTTCAGCCTTTTTCTTTCTTTTGAGTAAAGAGCATCGGCTTTCATATGTCCAGGCTTATACATTTCATAGCATATAATTGTTGATTCTTTGTTGCATTACTTTTCCATCATGCCTTTTTTCACCGTTCCATTTCTTCTCATGAATCATTGGAATTTAGAGTGATTAAGATCCATCTCTCCACATCTTCTCAACTTGACGATTCATTCTTCTGCGTGTGGATTGAATGCTATATGGTTTTCTTTTCGTTCCTCATCATCTTGGCATGTATTTCTTGAGTGAGCTCATAGGTCATACGAGAGGCCAAAAAGCTCATCAAGGCTAGAGTGTTGAGATCTTGTTCTTTTTAAAATTGTCGTGACTTCGCTTTTCCCATGCCTTTGGTAGTGATCTCAAGATCTTCCTCAACTGCTCATTGTTAGGATAAATTCTTTCCAAGAGATTTCAAGCCATAATATATCGGTGAGTGAATCTTGTAAAAATTGTGTGATTGATTCATCCGCTTCATTCTAAATTTAATTCATAATTATGAACTAAGATAGTAATTTTAGACTCTTTAACTTGACTAGTTCCTTCATGGGTTATTCTAGGCTATCCCCAATTTTTTTTCCGATTCGCAAAGTTGAAAGATTCTATTGTACTCATTTGGGTCTAATGCACAATATAAGAGTGTTATAGCCTTAGAGTTGATTGTAGCATTTTTATTAAGTTCATTTTCACATCCCAAGTAGATTCGGGT